>LPNX010612441.1:30425-148660 GCA_001517045.1 Pseudotsuga menziesii
CCCTGGGGCAACACATTGCTCCATCCACCGAATTGTCTCCTTTAGATGATGAGGGACTGCTGATACTGATTCCCGAACGGATCATACAGACTAGAGAGAGGAAGCTCAGGAACAGGATAATCAGAGAATACTTGGTTCAATGGAAGGAACTACCGCCAGAGGATGCCACCTGGGAAAATGAACAGGTATTGCAGCATCCCAGTTTGAAGTTGCTTGAGGACAAGCAATCTCAAGCGGGGAGGACTGTAATGTCCCCTTCCAATTAGGCCTTGAGGCCCAAAACCGCTAACCTATGTGATTCCTGTGGGTTCGAGCGGTTACTGACAGCTAGGGGATCAGCTAAGGACTGATGCCATCCATAGAAGATCGAGGGCATCATCATTAGGTCAAGAAGGGCCACTGGGGCCAAAGGCCACCTTCGTGCATGTCATCCCAGCATTATTTAATGATACATGCACTCTTTAAGTCTCCATCTGCATGCATGCAAGTCAACGTCAAATTAGAAGATAAAGTGCCCTAATTAGGTCAAAGATTAGGGTTTTCGCAGTTGAACATTATAAATAAAGGATAAAGCAAAAGGAGACATCACTTTGGATTATGATTATTTTGGGAGCTCTTGGTTAGCAGCATAGCGTGCAACACAGCAGTTGGGGTTGGAGACGGAGTCTTCAGCTAACAGGATTTCGGCAATGAAACATCTGCCCTAGTCTTATTCGGGGTAAGCCATACTGGTTCACCACTTGTTCTTCATTCATTCATCAGTTATCTAGCATATGGTATAGATCGTTGCAGAGACACGTGTGCAGCCATAAAACGGGGGTTTTCAGCCGAAAAGCCCTAATCAGCTGTGGGGCCTTCAGATCTCAATTTCCTTCCGAAACTCAGGCACCATTCTCATCATTAGCATCATACTCCGGTACCCGGTGATTATCAGACCCCTCCGTGCTCATCCGAAACAGTTATCAGCAGTTTCGAGATTCCAGGGGCGTGAGCAGCTGTCTCCCAGAGGCAAGTCGCTATTCTGCCTAGAGGACTCAGAAATCACTCGTGTATTAGGCATTCTCTCTGACATAGAAAGGCTATCAGCCCCGCAAATCCGCAGCTCCATCGGACACCTCCTTCCCTGAGGGCGTCATCCTTTTCTGACTGGGCGTCTTGCTGCTGGGGGTTCACCATAGCAGAGGAGATCAATTCATCTCCTATCCAGCTCTCAGTGCTTGCATACTTTCTCCGGAGCAATCCAGTTGGCTTATCAGTGGTAAGTGTTCATTCTATCTCACAAACCCTAACCCTAATTTCTCATATAAAATAGGGATTTTTGCATGGCAGTTTGCATGCCCAGTTGTATCAGCCTTTTTGCTTAGAAATAGAAATATCAGGATTTGGGATATCAGGTGGCATCCTATGGCCTCCCATGAACGTCGAAGCTCCTCCAACCTAGCAGTGCAATCGACCTTTTCATCATCAAGGATGGGCCCTCTCAACTCCTCATAAGTGGGGGGCTTATACCCCGGCCCAACAACAGCAACAGCTTCGAACATAAGCACATAGAATGGGTTCCTCGCAAAGTGGAATGGAATATCACTCCACAAAAGACATCGACCCACAAGTTTATCTGCTTCCTTTTTCTCTTTTATCTTGTACATTGACTTTATACTTGGTTGTGCACCAGGACCAGATCTCGACAAAAAGTGAGAAATAGAATGTGTCATTGAAGGCATGACAGAAGATGAGAATAAGGTCTCACTCCCCACTCCCCCTAAAGTGTGCCCGACTGTCCCGGATCCTAATGCTGCTCTCATTCCAAGTTCCTGCCTCAAAGCTTCCCTTTCATCTTTCCTCTTGCCAATACCTTCAATTGCAAGTTTGGACCTATGGACTATTTCAGGAGTGGAGTTTTTACAAATATCAACCTCATGCCCTGCAAGTTGTGCGAGGTGGTATTTGAGCCTACTTATCCCCCCCGTCATCTCCTTCCCACACATATTGCATCTAAGCCTTTGCCGATTATGTGGATCAACCGGCTCTGCATACTCCCAGAATGGATCCAAACTCTTTGGCATGCTTGCAACTTTGTAATATGAATTTTGGAATTTAGTTTAAACCTGCAACATAAAAAAAAACGTTTTTAAGCATATTTTTATTGAAAAAATTTGCAAATCAGACAAATAAGGATTGCAAACTACAAACTCAAATTAATTACTAATCCTAGGGCTCTAAACTTTAAAGAAAACTTTAGTAATCTAGATTCTAAAGTTTTAATCTAATCTTATTATTTAGTAATTTTAAATTTTAAATTTAAACCATTTTAAAAATTTATACCATTTAAGACTCAAACAAGGATCTTCTAAGTTCTAATGCTGTGGCATATAGGTTCAAGTGATATCAAACAAGTTTATTATAATCCAGCTTCAAAGATAGGAATATCATTAATAATTAAAGCTTAATTTTTAAACTTCAAAAATTTAATTTTTAACTTATTAATAATTAAAATTTAAAACTTGATTTTTAAATTTTAAACTTCAAAGTTCAAAATTTTAATTTTTAAAGTTTAATTTTTTGAAGTTTAAAAAAAAATTAAAAAATCTACATACTACTTAGTACTATGATCTATCATCTATCTATTAAAAAATTAAAAAATTGAAAATTCTACATAGTCATACTGCTGTCTACATAGTGCATTATTAATTTGTATTTTTCACTGTCATACTGCTGATACAGGCCCATTCATGATAAGGCTGTCCAAAATCTTGGTATCTCTTCTCTCTTTTGTATTTTTCACTTCATAATATCGAATCAAGATTCTGAACCATAAAACTCTGCTGCAATGCATACTTATTACTAAGATGGCTTTCTTTTGAACATTTCATGTAGCTCGGCACTTGCCTTATCATCACATTCGTGAATACTTAGAAGCACTAGATGTATGGCCTCAAGATTTCTTTAACCTAGTGTAGAGTTTGTTCACATTGGGTTAGGGTTGAGGCAAATCATCACATTCAAATTACTTAAGACTCAAGAGACTAGAGTCCATAACTGTTGGCTGTGGGTCGTGGCTGCCTCTAAAGCCTGAAATTCTCTGAATCAAATTTCAATGGAATCGAATAACTTATAGTTATACTCCGTAACCCTGCACACTGCACAGTGCACTCTCCCTCCACGGAATCTGGATTCTGGACAGTGGATATCGGATAACCCTACACAGTGCACCCGTGGGCCATGACCCTGCTGTTCAGTGCTCACACCGTCGCTGTTTGGAATGCAGACCCGTCACGGCGTCACCCAACTCTCGCAGCCTCGCACACAATCGTTGCTCAATGGTGGAAGCCGGAACTTTGAAGTTTGACAGCACAGCCCTTGCTCACATGACAGTGGACACATTCACAATGCCCTCGCTCCTGTCGGGACTCGGCAACCACAAAAACACAAAAACAAATGAAATAACACACAAAAATTACAATTTGAACTTTTATTCATAACAACATCAACTCGCGATTTTTTCTAGCACATCGCGTTAAAATCGCGATTTTTATCGCTGACATCGCCAAAATTATCGCCTGATATTTACCGATATTATCGCCGCTGAGAATGTATCGCGATATATCGCGATTTTGGCGATATATCGCTGATATTTGTAACATTGATTTGTATATCAGCGCTATCCAGTCATGGATAGAAGCAGCCTGCGTGAGCACCTACCAGTTTGGGAAGAAGTTTGACGACATTATTCATGCCTATGATTCCCCATCCAGCTCGCCCATTCTGGATCATCACGCAGGTTTGCATTTTCTGGAAATTGTCCTTACTTTGGCTGGTAACCAAAGACAAGGCAAAAAAAATTTATATTAATAAAATGCTTAGGTGGCTACACTGGATTTATGATTACACCTAACCTTTTGTGTATCATGCTTAAAGTAGGAAAATAGGCTCCTTAAAGTGACCGTTTACTTTAGCATTTTCTTTATCTACTTAGAAATAAATAAATTTTTCAGTGAAGTCATTCCTTTGAATAAAGCAACTTTTAGATCATTGGCTCATTTTCATAAAACTTGTGCTACTGAGGTTTTTTTGTCAAGTTGAGATATTTTTACAGGATATGGAAACCAGAGATTCTGGTGTTCTCATATGCTCTCCTTACATAAGAGACTAGATTGAGCACACGTCCCGCAATTGAAGCCAGATATTATCCACTTATTTGTACCATAGTTGGATTAGCTGAGGAGCCGCCATTTGACAAACATGATAAATGTTTGTGTTCCAGTGTATCAGATGATCCGTCTTTGTGCCTAGCCAGTTTTGGCTAGTTAGCTTTTGTTTTAAGTAATTATGACCATGGCCCCGCGAGGTTTGTAATAAAATGTGCTAGTAGGGTGTTTTTGAGTGGTTCGGTCTCCTAAGACGTAGAATTTCAACTAAGGTATTCCAGGGAGTTTTTTTTCCCTTGACAATTATGCTTGGCCTATAGCCGAGTATAATCAACGAGGTTTTCTCCCACTTCCTCCAAAGCTGCAATGCCCGATTTTGAATTCTGGGCCTTCGGGGGTTTTATTAGAGCCCAACTAAATATGTATAAACCTACTAGACATTATTAGACATTATTAGAATAGACTATGGTCATGTCCTAAGTCACTAGGACCCTCAGAAAAAATTCCGAAAAAAATTTACCAGACGCATTGGATTTAGGATTTTAAATATTTTTTTATTTTTCCTAAGTTTTTAATTAAATTTTTCCATAATTTAAATGGGAAAATTCAAATTGTAATAAGTCAGCCATCCATGGTCTGAATTCAGTGATTGAAGGCTCTAACCTTAAGCCAAAAATCATTCATAATCAACCGGCCAGCTATCCCCAAGTTTCAAATGTTCATTCAACCTCATAATTAATAATTTCTCAAAAAAGTCATTTACGGAGAAATTATTAATTAAAATATTAAAAATGAATATTTTGGAGAAAATAAAAAACTCTCCAAAATAAACCAAATTGAATAAAATAAAAGGCTAAATGACATGGCACGGAGCATTTATGATGATTCAAATCAATATCGGTCAGTTTCAGATCAAGTATCGGAGTGTAGCAGTTGAACTATCAGTCAGAAATTTGCCCTCTTTGGTCAAATCCGTTTTTGGTTGAAGTGCGGGTTATCTATTGGTTGGGTGATCATTACGAGGGAGGATGAGCCACCTCACCCCCCCTCATTACTCCACAACTCAGTTGCAACTCAGTTCAACTCCAAATCATCATGCCGAGCTCATTCAATTACTCTGGTGTTACTCTTAGTCTGGATTTAGGGATTTGAGCCCTATTTTCTTTCCATTTTGTATAAGTAGAGGCTCTTTTGAGCTCTACATCATCGGCTTTTTGGCATAGAAACTCTGGAGAATTTCTATTGTAATATTTTGCTTAAGATTTAATAAAGCTGATGACTTTGGAGGTCAGAGCGGAAGATCTATGTTGGTCATGATTCATCGTGTGAGGTGATACCTTTCTTTGTTCCTTTCTTTATGGATTCTTAAGCATTTGATTTGTGTAAATTTTGAAGGCTAACGATCTAGCACTATTTCACATAATCTATGCTTTTCTCTTGAAGACTGTGTGCTTTCAGGTATCGTCCGATATACAGAGGCTTTTTTATGGTTAACATTCATTCTGTAGGTTCCACAAGAAGTCACTCTCTTTCAGGAAAATCGAGAAGCACAATTTCTTTGCCTCATGCATCAAGTAAAAGAAATCTTTCCGGTTACTTTTTTCAAGTTTAATCTAAGTTTCTCTTTTCTCAATATTTCCATGTGTCTCATGTTCGTTTTGACCTGAGAAAGTAGCATGGGATTTGATCCCAAGTGCCACATAATTTTGTGGCTACTTCTCTTTCCCCACTAGCATCCTTGCATACATCCAGCTAGTATGGATGCTTTCGGGACTAGTGCTTCTAGTGGTCACCTTGTTCGGAGGTTGATCCCACCTTTTGTTGATTATTGATTGATTTTTCCCCTTCTTCTAGGTTGGATTTGGCCTCCTTCCGCCTTATTGTGTTTTTCTTCTTTGTTTTCTTCACTGCCCTCTTTTTTCATTTTTATTGCAGCCATTTTTCTCTCTTATCACTGTCTCGTTTTTACCTTTTTTTGCAGCTCATTAATTGTTTAGTTCGCTGCCCTATTCTTCCCTTCTTTTGCACCCAATTTCCTGTTTTTGTTCCTCCCTTTTGCCCCTCTTTTCCTCCTTTGTTTCAGCCCTCTTTTGCCCTCTTTTTGCTCTTTTCTATCTTGTTCATTTTTCTCTCTTTGCAGGTTTGAAGGAAAGGTTCTCAACAAAAAGATAAATCACTCTCATTTTTACATAAAATCCACTAATAAAGTTTCATGTTAGTCTTCTAGGTTTATTTCAAAAGTCCTTTCAAAGGTTGAATTCCCAAGGCAAATTGTAAATCTCAATAAAGTTTATCTTTTTGCTTGAGTGGGGTTTTAAGGCCCCCACTCTCAACCTCCCCCATTTGGGGAGGTTTGTGGTGTTCTTATTTTTTATGTGCTTATTAGATTAGATGTGCTTGTGCTTAGAATAATCTCATTATCTTTCTTAAAATACTAATTGCTAGATTAGCCCATTTTGCTTCATTAACTAAGTTGATTACTTCATCTCTTAAATTTTTATCTTTCAATAAGTAAATCAACTGTTTAAAGTAGAAATCTCTTGAATCTCACTTTGTGGATCAAGAGTGCTCTCTATTGGAGAGTTGTCTTTTATTTCGATTTTTACTTACCCCATGCTCTCCCGATTAGGGCCAAAAAAACTGAAAGAGATTCTTGGGTAGATTAGTCTGTTTTACATTTTTGTAAGTTAATTAATAAATCTTTAAAGTTTCTTGAACTTGCCGTAATCAAAGTCAAGAGCACTCTCTATCGGAGAGCATTCCCACTGCATATCCTTGCATCAAGCATATAGTTTAGCTAAGTCTCTTGAACTTCTGTCATAAGACAAAATCAAGAGCGCTCTCTGTCGAAGGGTTTTAATCAATTTACTTAATAAAATTTTGCAACTCACATTTCCCCGCTTAATTAATTTATCTCGTTGTTTCCTTGTCTGAGTATTGTCTGACCAACCTAAAAATCGGAGTACCCAGAAACGGCATTGATTGGATTGTTAACCTTACAAGACTCATCTTAATAAAAAATTTACCCCATAACCGATGCACCGACGTTGTAGAAAACTTCCTAAGTCATTCCTAGTAAAGGCGCCGGAACTCCCTGCTATCTAGAGTCTCAGCTAGCTGGTCAATCTTCACGATACCAGGCTGGGATACTGGGCGGGCCGTCATGTCTCCAACAGATTAACTTGGAAGATTTTCCTGGCTAATCTTGTGACACCTTTCATTGAAGCCCTAAACAAGACCATTTAAAAAACATTTAAAATATACCAAGAGCACTTGCATAACATCCACTAGCTTTATTTCAAGACTTGGTTTTATCTCTTTAATCATTACAGAGCTTCGACTTCATTAGGCACTGGTCTATTAATTTATGCGTGATTGTTACATCTAGATCATTTGTCTTTAACTTATAAAATCTTTATCTGTGAATGCATCTTTATCTCACAAGTCTTGATATACTGTTCATCTTTTAATCCAGTACAGCAACGTGGATTGCTTTTGTCTTGTGTTCAAAATTCATAATTTTAAATCATCTTTTATCATAATAACTCCTAAACAATACCCATCTGCATCCAAACATAAAAACTTAACTTAAAACATTGAGCCATAGAAAACTCTTTGTTAGGGACTACCCCCCTTGGATTCGTTAGGAGTTAGCCTAAACGGAGGAGCTAGGAGTAGGTGACAGTACCTGGCTCTGTGCTTGCCCCCAAGATCACACCTCTCCCACTTTCCTAAGTGAGGAGACAGCTTTCGAAAGATTTCTGCTGCTGGTGTGCAGCTAGTGGTCTGCTTTCTAGTCTACTTCCTAATCTATTTACATATAGATTACAAATGCTTTATAAGCTTTTGGAGAATACCTCAAGAGAACTTCTCTTTGGGGTTTACAAATATCAGAAGAAGAAAAAAAAGGTGAGGGTTTGAACACCTTTTGGAACCGGTTGAAGGTTGAGGTATTTCTGGGCCAATTTCGACAGAACCTCCCCTTGTAAACTGTAAGACTTGCTAAAAAACAACAAGCAAAGCTTGCTGGAAAATTACAGGAAACTCAAAAGGAAATTACAAAATGTTAATATAAAAATACAATAATTTTACAGTAAAAATCTGGGTTTTAAAATATCATAAAATTGAATATTAGAGGGCTGAAAATTGAATTTTCAGCCACCTAAAACACAATGAGAAATCAGATCTGAAATATATAATAAAAATATTGCATAGATCTATTAAAAAAAACTAGATTTTGCTACTAAACAATAAAAAAAATACTAGTTTCTAAAATAGAAAACAAGATTAGAGATTAGGGCCTTGGAGGGAGAACTTTTTCAAGCTTGGATCTCTGCAAAGAGTTTAGCTAAAGCTGCAAAATTCACACATAGAGATGAGAACACCATAAATCATGCAAAAAGCTTTGCAAAATCTTACAATGTTAATCACAAGTGCAAATAGAAAAACTTCTACCTACAAGTTTCTCCACAAAAAACTTTGTCAAAAGCTTCTATGATAAATAATGCAACAATAACCAACCATAAACAGTTACCTCACTCTTCAAGCCACAAAATGGGTGCACCAACAAATACATCCTCCAAAGATTGATGTATTATAAACCCCAATAGGGAAACAACATTACAATAGCCAAAGGCTTTGAAAACTTGAAAGAGAAGAATAGAGAAGAGAGGGAGAAGAGAGTATTTCGGCAGCATAACCATGCTCCAAAGAATCATCCTAAAATGAGAGGAGGGGTCTCTCTTTTATAGTTGAAAAGATCTCAAACCCACTCCTAAATCAAGGGTCCAAAACATAGATCTAAACTCTAGCTCTCCTCCACCCTTAGATCTAGGTTTGTTGACTTTGCAAGCCATCCACCAATCATAAGCAAGGGTGCCTCTTCAAATCAATGGTCAAAAAGATAGATCCATGTCACAATGAAGCTTAACCCTTAGATCTAGGGTTTCCATGACTCAAGTGGGGCCTCCTTTGACTCAAATTTTGATTTTTATTATTTTTATTTTTTAATCTCTTATTTTTTATCTTTTATTTTATCTTTTATTTTTTATCTTTTATTTATTTTTATTTTTTATTTTTTATTTTAATCTTTTATTTTTAATCTTTTATCTTTTATTTTTAATTTTTAATTTTTTTTTTATCGTTTGTTTTTTATTTTTATCTTTTATTTTTTACCTTTTATTTTATCTTTTATTAAGACAAGAGGGGCGCCCCACTTAGGAGATCTTCAAAAAATTATTTTGACCATGGTGGGGAGTTTATTTAAATAAAAATTGACTATGCTTAGCTACCCCCCAAACTTAATTACCATGGCCTTATTTGATTTTTTCCTTCAAAATCAAATAATTTAATTTTTCACCCTTGGAAATTAAATTAATTTCCCCGGAAAAAATACATTGTCTTAACCAAAATTGATCTAACTTCCTAACCCATTGTCAAAATGACATGAAACTTGAACCAATGGATTAGGGGGTGTCATAGCATTTTCATTTGCATTCATAGCCCCTATTACAAAATGCCAAGGTTCAAGAGATTACATTATTACATCAAAACTTAATTAATTAACCACCAAATGGTAAAGTTAATTAATTAGGAAAAAATCAAAATTAAAATTAAAATCCTAACGAAATTCCACAAGACTACAAGATATGGCTAGCATGGTCATGGACAACAACTTGAAAACTTAGCCACCTCATGGGCTTGATTATCAGAATGTCAATTCACCACTTTGGAGGATTGGTGAGTGAAAAACCCAACCAATTAAAATTGTTAATTAACAAAATTAATTGAAAGGGGAAAAAAACACTTAGTGAAAAGGACTTCCCTGATAAAAAAGTCCATGATGACATCCTTAGAGGAATGACCCATGCTGATATATAAAGTTACATTAATTATCTCACGCAGGGAAGCAGACATTTCATGTACAAAAGGGGCAAAATTGCCCTACTGAGTGAAAAATCCCTAAGATTTTTCCATGGTGCAAATTGTACAATATGTACATCTGCAATGTATATGACGTTGCCACCTAGTCGATATAGGTGGGCAACACAACCTTTTAAAGAAATAAACACATATCATTCAAGACACATCGTGAAATTGACTTATGCAAAAAAGAACATAATAGACGAGTGCCAAAATGAAGAAAGTGCTTTGCCAATGTGGTTGCTAGTGTAGTCTCAGTGAAAGTATTGCAGTGTCTCGGTTGGTAAATTTTAGATTTATTAAATGAGTGATTATGGGAGTGGGTAAATTCTTGGTCGGTTTTATTAATGTAGTAATTGTCTGTATTATTAGAAAGGAGGGGGATTCCCGATATACCACGAAGGTACAGGGAATATGTCCAGACTCACCAAGTGTGGTAGCACACAAGGAAATGTGGGTTGATTGGAGTCACGAGGGGATGTCCAACACTACACCAAGAAGGATGTCGCATGAATGGGCGCCGCGGTTACTTTTCAGTGGTTCCCGCTTCCTCTGTACAATTTCCCACACAAAGCAAAACGCAACGCTAGAATTTCGTTGTTGAAATTTAATTAAAAAGATGAAACTAATTACTAGTCGCTTAAATCATTTTCTAATACAACCAACTGATAAGACGAGGCTGCAATGGAAGTAGAGCATACGAGGATAAGAGCCTTGTTAATTTTAAGGATTTTTTAGATCAAGGTTTTGTTGATTAGAAATGAAAACCCAAGAATCTCTTTCCAGGTCCAGTACTCGGGAAATCCCTTATCTGTGAACTGTACTCGAGAAAGCAAGGGGGTTTATTTTAAATTCCGCAGAAACAAAGGAAAGATTTTCTAATTAATTCCTACCACGAATCTCTTTCCCCCTTTCGGAATACTCGGGAGAGCATGGGGTAAGTATTTCCTTTACTTCAACACCAAATAAAGCATAAACAAAAAAAACCAAATGAACTAGCTAAAAATCACAAATCACAAAAATTGTGCACCAACGTGGATCCCCCCAGGGGGGATGAGGAGTGGGTTGTGATGAGCCACCTCAAAACCTAAATTACTTTTTTACAATGATGAAAATAATGCACTTTGGTCCATCAAATCGGGATCCAAAGGCTTACAACAACATAAAAAATGAATTTTTATGATATGAGGAGCTCCGTTAGTCTTCTTTTCTTCAAAGTTTTGAATTTTCACCAAAACTTCCTCCTCTTTTTTCGTCAAACCTGCAAAAACAGCAAGCAAACATTAGCTAAAAATTCCCCAAAACACTTCAAGAATGTTTGGGAAAATTACAAAAAAAATTGCCGAAAAATTCCAAGTAAAAACGATAAAAAAACTAGGTAAAAAACGACTGAGCAAGTGAGCTAGAAAGCTACTTTCTCAGGGTCTCTGTTTGCTTCTTAAGGATAGCAAACAAATCAGAGTACTAACTTGCTAGATAAGAAATTTAAACCAAGTATTGTCTTGTAAATCCAGCTTTTTGTTTTCTGATAAAAATGACTTGAAGTAAAATAGCTAGTACCCTAGATCTAAACTAAAATAAGATAATGCTTTGAAACCTTTAAATAGATCTATAAAGAAAAACCATTCAAGATCTCTTTATGACTATGAAGTTAACTTTAAATCTAGAATTGTTTTTCTTCAAACAAAGGACCGGAATAATAAGAAGAAATCAGGAGAAGGAAAAGTGGAGAAGGCTTGGAGAGAAGAGGGTCCTTAAAGCTTCACATGTGGTGTGCCGAGGGACTTTTTATCTGCAGCAAAAAATGTTGGAAACAAGGAAAGTAGAAAGATCAAACAAGATCCTCCATGTCTCCTATCACGGCATTCTGCACATCACACACTTACACAAAATAGATCAAATGTAGGAGCATATATATTCAGAAATCGATGTAAAGGCATCCATAAACAAATGAAGCATTCATTCAAATCTCTAAATATGTATACTCAATAGCTTAGATCATTAAACAAAATGACTAAACGGTATTACCAAATTGATACCGACCCTTCCAATAAACTACATATGATTCATTGCATGCATGATAGTTTAAATACAAATTACCTCCATACAGCTGGAAGACAATACATTCACTCCACCAAAGTATAGCAAATTCCAGACCTCCAAAATCTCTTTATTTCTCAAAAATGTATACAAATTACAAGTGCAAGCTCTTCTCAATACATTCCAACTAACTCTAAAGGGAGAGATCCTTGCTTTATTTATAGCAAAAACGCACTCGAGCGGGGAATTCACCACTGACAGGAGGAGTTCAGTTGATTGGAGTCTAATTGAGTTGTAGTCAGTTGGAGTGAAGTGGAACTGGAGACGCAACTGATCCTCTCTCCACCAAACTCCAACAACCCACTCTACATGAACCACATCATCCACACGTTAATCCTCATCACTGGCTTCACCTCCTCTCACGCGTGAGTCTTCTTACTAATATCATGCGATATCTTCATCAAAGAAGCTCATATGATATACCACATTAAAATTTTATCCAAAGTTTATTTTTTAATCCCTCATGAAGAGGGGTCCACCCCCCCATACCACTCGCAACTTTCACATGTTGGCACATTCACTTGTTGAAGTTAACGTCATTCTTTGTTGAACCATTTGCTACCTTCACAACCTTTAACCAAAGTTTAATTCATTTACAGGGAAGAGAGGCGCATGAGATGGGGCCCTCATGCCATGTCCTTTCCACATTTAAAAAATTAATTTTTGACTTATTCAATGTTTTACTTTAGTGCCAGATAGATGCACCTTTAGCATTAAAATGCCAATTTGATGATCTATTAGCTGAATAATGTTCCACAAGACGTTTTAGCGGCCCGAAACAAATGAAAAGTGGCCTCCGAGGTATAGAGGATGCTCTGAGAGTGAAAACAAGCATCCCCACGCCAAAAACGGACTTCGGACCCATCAATCAAAATTTTAGCCAAGAAAGACTACTAAAATTGGCAAAGAAATCAAGATCTAGTGTCTAGAAATTCCAGTAGTTAGACCTAGCATGAACCCTTGGAGATATGTGAGAAATATGAAATTTTTAGGGTTGTTTTTTCAGGAAATAAATTGCTAAAAACTAAACTAATAACAAAAATAAAACTAACCAAACCTAACCCAAAGGAACTTGCTAAAACTAATCCTAAAAAAATTCAAAAAAAAAACTTGGAAATTTTTTTAGATTAAATCTACCCTAGAAATTACTTTAAACCTATGTAGCATGGGAACTGCTCCCGGCTTTTAGGAAACTCATTCCTGAAGTTCCGGCGTTCCTGGGAACTTTGGAACTTGTAGGAAACTTTCCCAATCCAACGGAAACCATTCCGGATGGTTGGGAACTTATTGGGAACTTTTACCCTCTAAAATCGGGAACTTGGGGACTTCTTTTTGTGCATTTCCTTCATTGGGAATTTCCACGCATTCATGATCGACATGTTGGTTGGAAACAACATTCCTATTTCTCTGCGACGGTACATATACATGGTTGACTTAAAAAAATTTCTCATGAAAACTAAGTTGCAATAAAAGTCTTTTTTGTGCTACCTTGTCGAGTTGGTGCATTGATCTCTATTTAATGCTCATGATTAAATAAATAAAAAATTATTTATTTTACTATTTACTTTATGAATAAAAGGTAATCTTTTAACTAATTGGAAATGGTTTTAAGTCTTACTTTAAAACTAAATTCATAAATTACATTTAAATAAAATTATAAAAAATATCTTGATTTTTATTTTATAATAATTTAAATATGAATAATTATATACCTTTGCAAATACCTTGGCATAGAATGTTTGGTAAACATATAATATTCTAATACATTTTAATCATAGTTGACACAAAACTAAAAACTTACTCTATACATATAGCCACAGATGTAGGGACTATAACTTCTAAAAGTCCCCAATTTAGAAAGAGTCTACCCTATATAATCAATGATGTGGATGGTAATTTTGATTTTATTGTCATTTCCATCTGCTAAGAGGTTCTAGTTATAACCGTAATACAAGGGATAAGTTAAGTCATCTGATTTGTGTGAATGTTTCTCTTTTTCTCTATGTTTCTTCTCTTCTCATGTGTTTTTAATATTTTTTTAATATATATTGTTGGCGTTCCCAACTTGTCGTTTCCTGCAAATTTGGGGGAAACTTCTAGACGTATCCGACACTCGTACCCACGTTCCCTAAGTTCCCGCGTTCCGGAAACTTGTGCAACATAGCTTTAAACTACTTTAGAAATCAAAACAAAATATTTTTTATAATTTCTTTATCAAGATCTACCCTAGATCTACCCTAAAGAAGCAAGGAAATGAAGAAGTTTTAGTGTTTTGGTTGAAGAATTTACAGTGATTGACTAGTGCTTTCAAACCCTTCGGCTATGGGGTTTTGGGAATGTTAGCACACTTTTTCACCCTCAAATCAGATCTGTAAATCGGCGATGAGAAGTCGCTAATTCAAGGAACAAATGCCCCAATTTGTCATGTTATCACCTAAGTTGCACTTAGGGGATTTCCAGTGAGCTGCAAGAGTATTGAACAAGTCAATTGTTCATTGTCAATGCTTAGAAGTTCTGTGGTTACATCAGGACCAATTGTGGTCCCTTTTTTTTTAATAAAATGCATGTTCATACCCCTTGTGGATGTTGTAATAAATGTTCTAACACAGCAAAAATTTTGTAAAGGACCTTCCTATCAATCCGATTATTCCAAGGTGTTTTTTCCCATGTCAATTATGCAATGCTAAATAAGCGATGTATAATTATTGAGTTTTTCACCGCTCATCCAAAGCTGGAATTTTCGTCTTGGTGGTTAAACCCTAGGAGGCTATTAAAGTTCATGTGTCGATGTATATAAGCGTGTTAGACATGGTTTTGAGTCATTATGAACATGTACTAGGTCCCCCTTGGGTTTTTTTTCGTTTCCAAAAAAATAAAATTTTGCACATTTTTAGGCCATTTTTTAATGGTTTAAATGGAAAAATTCAAAATGTAATAAATGTATGATACGGAGTTCGTTTATGGCATGTATGGGCTCGTTTTCAAGCTCAGAGCACTTCCTTTACCTCGGGACCCATGATTCCCATGCTCTGGGTGACTAAATTGTCTCGTATGGCATTATTTCTCTACCAGTGCGACAAAGTGGCAAAAAATTGCTAAATTTTGACAAATTGGCACCAAAGTCAAATGTTTAAAAAAAAAGTCGAAAATCAATTTTTTAATGTATGAAGTGACATGGCATGTGGGTCCAATGGGTTAGCGCCCCTCTCCAACATGGTGGCTACCCAAACTTTGGATAAAAATAAAGGTTACGAGTGGTTTTAAATAAGGGTGACGTCAACCCACATAAGGTTCACGCCAACACTAAGTGGATTCCAATGGGATTGGGGTGGACCCCTCTTCATATAATAAGTATTAAAAACCTTTGGTATGTTAAGTTGCGATATATTACATTCAAACAAGCGAGTGCAATGAAGGGAGACTTGCACGTGAGGAAGACTAACGCTAGCCTCTTTGAGATAGCGAGTGGTTGGGTGATGTGGCCTTTGAAGAGTGGGTTGTTGAAGTTTGGTGGAGAGAGGAGAAGTTACCTCTCCAGTTTCACTTCACTCCAACTCACTACAACTCAGTTTGACACCAATCAACTGAACTCCTTCTGTCAGTGTAGGTAGCACCCCCGCTAGGTCTCTCTTGGCTATTTAAGTGAGGCCTTCCTCCTCATTCTGAACGAATGCAAGGAACCTCTGCCTGTTGCAATGTTGATGCTATTTTGATTAATAAAGTTGAAGACTTTGGAGGCCTACCTTGTGCCATTGGATGAATGCTTGTGTTATGAGGTGATATTGTAAGGCTTTGATTTCCTTTGTTAAAATTGTTGATGGATCTAGCTTAGAGGGTTATTATAAAAAACATATAGTAAGCATTTACAGTTGTTAACTTGTTTACTTGTGCTTTGCTTTTGAGAGATAGGAGAGTATCCAACTATACTCAATTGTATTGAGGCTCTTTTTTGTTTCTTGTTTTCAAACACACTAGATCTAATATTCTTGTGCAAGGGTTTTCTCATAGTTTTGCAGATCACAAAATCGAAGAAGGATTGGAACTCAGTTGTCTCTTCTCTTCTCTTCGGCATTTTTACAAGACTAATTCTATTGTTGTAGGGTTTCCAAAGTCCTCATAGAAAGATCAAGCAAGGCTTGAAGTGTTCTGTCCATCTCTTCAAACAACCAATTCTCCTTTCTTTCTGGTTACTTTGTTCCAAGTGTGCTAATTAAGTAGATCTAGTTCTTTAAAGCTTATTCATTCATATCTACTTGTTTTGATATCTACACTTCGAAAAATTTTCCAAATATTTTCTAAGTGCCAAAACTTAAAATTTTTTATTTTTTATTTGTGCATACCACCATCTTGTAACCTTGTTTGCTTGCTGGTTTTTAGCAGGTCAGAGGAAAAAGAGAGAGAGTGAGGTGTTGCCGAAAAATCAAGTTTTGAGCCATCCAGGGCACTCACGATCCATCTACCATCCCCCTCCCTCATTCCTTTTCTTCCCTAAGCAATTTTGTAAGACTTTTTGACCCATTCTTCAAGAGTCAAAAGGCATTTCTTTTTCTCTTTTTAAAGCATTGTAAGTATTCATAAATAAAAAGCAAGTGGGATTATGGATCCCACAACCCCCTTCCCCCCATTTGGGGGAAGCCTGTATCTGCCCATTGTGTGATTATTTAATTTTTTTCAAGTCTTTAGATTAAGTTTAGTTTTAGTTTGATTCTAATGCAATCAATCTTTATTTTTACTTCATTTTAGAACTAATCCAGCATTGCTTTACCGAATTACCCAAGAGAATCCATTCGATTGGGGAAAAGATACTATTTGGCGTAGGAAGTAGTGTAACCTTCTTTTTATTTTTTTTCTTTGAGGCATCATTATTCTATTTTGGTTTTGGAAAGTAATACTAAGTCGGCATTGATCTACCGAATTACCCAAAGAGTTTGCTCGTTTGGGGAAACAATATTCCTTGCCGTAGTAATTAGTCTCACCGATTTTACCTTTGTCTTTTTACAATACCAATTTGGAATAAACAATTTGGCATTCTGGTGTATGCTCTTGCCCGTCGCAGGTTTGCCCTGAGCTTTGGGATAATCAAAAGAAGGAATGCACACTAATTAATTCCTCACATTTAATTTATCAACTCACATTAATAAAAAGTTACAACCCTTCAAACATTACGAAAATCCGGCGTAACGAACCTAAAGAACAGTGGGCAAATTCTTCAGGGAAAGCGGGAACAACTAGAAAGTGATTGTGGGGTCCCATTAGACTACATCCTTGTTGGTGTAGTGTTGAACACCCCCCGCCACTCCATCTAGTCCACATTGTCCCGTGCGGAGCCACTCTTCTAAGAATCCGGACATATTCCCAGTACCTCACTGTATATTGGGAATCCCCTTTCCCCCTTAACTCACCTATCATTGAATGAGTTAAAACTGACCAAGTACACTGCAAAACATTTCTCATTTTCAGCAGCATTTATTTAATTTGACTCCATTTTGGCATATTGGTTTAATTTGTATACTTATTTATGTTTTCAGTCATATCATGTTATGAATGCCATATCTTTTTTATGTTGTCGAACTAAACTATAAATTTGCAGTATCTTGTTTTAGTGAATCACTTATAAACTCCTAACAACCATCTCATCCATAACTTAATAAAATCTAGAGCCTTAGCAACTCTTTAATAGGGACTACCCCCCTTGGCTCCGCTAGGAGTGGCCTAAACGGAGGAGTCAAGATCAAGTGACAACACCTGACTTGAGACTTGCCACCAGGGACACACCAAGCAGCTTGAAGATTTTTGTTGCATTCCCCGCTAGGTGTGTGTAAGGCGGCAACATGTCATAGGAAAATGTCCTCTTCATTTGGGCTGGTGCGTGCCAACCTCAGGGGGGAGTCCCTAGGTACTGGCTGCTGATCTTGAATCTGATTTTCTGCAAAACACACAAAAAACCAGCAGCTAATCCGCTTTGGACAGCGTGTAAATGCTCTCCCAAAGCCCTAGGACAAATATTGAGTAAATATTATTTTTTCTTCGAGGGATCCTACAGTGTTAGCGTGAGAGAGATGAAGAAAAAATGGAAAGAATACTTATTGAAAGATCGAAGTTAATCACGACAATAGGGCTATGAACTATTAATTCAATGAACAAAACTAAAACATAATACCAACAAGAAAGAAGGTTCGAATAAACACATCACTCCTTTATTAAAGTTTCGCCAAAGGGCTGATTGCACCACGATGGACAAATCAAAAACAAGTACAATGATTATTTTGCTCAAATATAGAAATAGCTAGTCTAAAGAATGGAGAAACAATGAATATTGTTGTCACTGTTGCAAAGAAAATACAACCATTACAATGAGCCTTGAACTCCAATATATAGGCCTCAATCATGTATGTGCCCTCTTCTGAATGGTTGATCAAGCATGACTCAAGAGTGAGCACGTGTGACCTAACTCATGTTTTAAAATGTCCATAATGGCTTAACGGGTGACTGTTGATTACATATTGTACCATTAAACTTTAATGACCCAAACAGGTGTGCATTTTAACTGAGTTTATGATATATTCTAACTATATTGTAGTTGCTACACGAAATTCCTTGAATGCACCTTCCTTTGTTTGAGTGATGACTCGAGTCAATCATGAGTTTGACTCATGATATTCTAGCCACCATTTGATACACTTGAATCATAACGTTCATCAATCAACAATAGTGTGCATGCTTTTAAGGTGATGGAATCCCCTTTAATTTTAAAAATGTGAATCTTACTAATCATCTATTATCGTGCATGCTTTTTTTATGAGGGTGCCTATAATCAATGTTCCTAACTTTCATTATAAATGCCACGTTTGAACCACAAGTCTTACCTATGACAGCATAGAATTCCATTCAGTTATTACTTCGTCCATTCATCACATATATTTGTTAATTGATGCATTAATAAGCAAATAACAAGGCAACACACACATTAGATACAATTTGACACCAGAGATTTAACATGGAAACCCAAGACGAGAAAAACCACAAAAGCATTCATTATCATTAAGAATTGCAGCAAGAAGGCTAAAGTCTACGAACATAGCCAACATACATCTCCTCAACAACCCATTACAAAAGTTTTGCGTACACAGCCTACAGATCTAACTTCATCCTTGCGACTCTTCTCAACTTATACTTTGACAGATACAAAAACAGGGCATCAACTTCACTTCGACAGAATACAAAAAGCACATGTTTTATCCTCAAAATTGTCTAACCCCAAAAATAATAACCCATTACATTTTTATAGGGTCTTTCCAACCTTTCATCCCAGCCACTACCCGATCCCAATAATGTAAGTGGACAAACTTTTATAACTGCCTAACCAACCTTTCTGTCGGACTTCGTCAAAACAGTTTAACTTCCTAAAAACTTGGCCACATCTTCGGAGTTGACCACCTTACCGAAGCACTTTGTCGCAGCTCCGTTCATACTTCGACCACTTCATTCAAAACTAGTGCCCAAAATATCCAAAAACTTCTTAGGGCCAACAAGCAGGCTACTATTGGCCTACCATTTTTGTTGATACCCATGCTTAGGTCAAGTCATGTAATCCTTTCCAACTCTTTGAAGGGAAACAGAGGTTTCCATCATTACCCCTTGATCCATTTATAGTGTAGGCCCCTTTCTAGCAATGGGGCCTTGATTTCATTGGCCAATTCCATCAGAATTGCAACAATGGATTCGATTGGATTCTTACAACCAATGATTACTTCACCAGGTGGGAAGAGGCAGTACCATTGAAGACTTCTTCAATTGTTGGCATTGTCAAATTCTCAAAGAAGAACATCATTACACAATTTGGAATGCCTACTAATATCACCACGGATAATGCTAGTGTTTTCAGACCAACAAAGTTGGCGACATGTTATTTTCAATGTTATGCCCCTAATTCTCTATAGTGCACCCTACCAGATGTGCCAAAGAGGGTGTTATTTTTGCCATTGTAAAAGACCAAAAAGGGGCTTCTTCATGTAAAAGTGTTGCGCTGACGGAGCTCAAGACCCTTGGTTATGTCATGGAAGGTCCTCTTGGTCCTCATTTCAAGGAGTGTTGGTCGTGTGGCTCTGTTGAGTACCCCTTGATTGGGTGGTAACCCCTCATCATGATGGGCATATATGCCCTGGGTGGGTATCTAGTGCACCTTGGGATGAATCCATTAGAACACATGGTTTAGGATCCCCTAGCCACACTTACGGTTTATGATGTGTAGAGGTGATTGTGCTTGTAAGGGTTGTCACGCCCGCTTTAGCACACCTCATTCATACCATCTTGGACCTTATTTTATTGTCACTCCTCTCTCTTGGTCATCTTGGTCAATAAAAAAGCAAATCGTCCACCTTGAAAGCAAGCTTCTAGAGATTGTACCAACCTAAGGAGGGCGTTGAGGGAAAAAGACACTTGTTAGGGTTGGATGGGGCATGTCGTCCTCCTTCCAAGCTCAACTCTTCATCATGTTGACACATATTATCAATTTTTTTCATTATTTTATCTTTTAAGAGGTTTAATCCCCAACTTGTAGGTGACAAACCCTAAAAAATAATTAAAAGTCATTTTGAAGACAAATTAGGTAGGTCGACCTAGAGGAGGGATAAAGTGAGCCTTTTCTCATATACATAAGGTTCCCTCCTATCTTCTGTAACCAAGATCATGGGATCAAATATGACCGAGTTTTTATTTCTACTTGTGTACATGAGCAATTGAAGTGGTGCAAACCTCCTTTCTTGGCATTTCTAGGGTTTTTCAAGGATCAAGTTTGATGTTTGAGGTTTCTTTACTATCTTTCAAGGTTATTCTAGAGTGAAAGGATTCTTGAGGTGTTACTCTATTCTCTTTTTTCTCTCAATTGTCGTAAGATCTTAAACCTCTTGTCTTGTACTGCCGAAGGCATCCAAGGGAGGAGTAATTTAGGGTTTTATGCATGATAGCTTAGTCTTGTTACTGAGACATTCCTCATGAAGGATCTCGCTTGTTTTGGGATTTGGCATCTTGTTTGTTCTAATTAGGTCAAAGGCTGAAACCTAGGGTTTCTTAGCCTTGCCCTAATTCATACAAATAATGAATTGTCAATTCTTAGGAGAAAGATTAACCCCCAATTTCTCGATGCCCGATGGAATAAGACCAAGGTCTATTTCCTTCATCAATTCAATTTTATAAAATTCCTTGTAATATATTGAAAAATAGAAAAAATAGAAAAAAAAAACCCTAAAAATTGAATATATTGAAAAAATCCAAAAAATATTTATTTTTTCCATTTTACTTTGCTTAGTATTGCATTTCTTTGCAAAATTCCAAAGTATTTACCTTTGTTACAATTTTCTAAGTTTCTTATATTATTCAAAAATCCATAAAAAGTTTGTTTTGCAGCTAGTAGAAGCCCTAAACTAGGGTGGCGTCAGCCCTAGGAGAGTGGCATCATCTCCTTGCTGCTGGTACAGATCTGGTTGAAGTGTTTTGCAGGTACAAATTTCATAAGAAGACAAGCCCTAGGGGTTGGAAGGGTTTCCTACTTCATCTCTAAGCATTGGTGGTTGACCTAAGGGGGTTTTGAGGTGCCAAATCAAGTCATTTATCCACTTTTGCCGAATGCTACAGATCTGAAGTGTAAAACAGTCCTAAATTGCAGCAGTTATTGCCCTACCCAAGTTACTCCAAGAAGGCTACAAAGCCCTGCATTGTTGGTGAAAGGTAAGGGATGTTTGTTAGTGATCTTTCAAGGGTTTAATTCAAAGTTTTGTACAAGTAAATGGTGCTGATTTATACTGCAGTCAATTGGTATGTCATAGTGACAGAACAGTACCAAGTTGTATCGCTCCTAAACCCTCCTAGTCATTGACTATTTATTGAATATCTTGTTGACTCCATTAAGGCATTGGTCTATTGATTCTATGGGAGGGTCTTGTTGGAAGAAGTGTTGTTCTTCTTGCAGACTTTACAGGGCTATTTCTATCTACATTTGGGAATCCTCCAATGGTCAAAGGAGCAAGCCTAAGTAGAGAAGAGAGTGCATTGTGGTATCAATGGGTGCATCTCCTAAAAAGTTGTCAATCTTAGCACCGTCCTTTGTGACCTAATCGGAAGGGTGTTAATTTGTGAGATAACATACAAAATGGCATCACATTGGCCCATTTGGCATGTTAACCCCCATTTTGCATGGGTGTCCACATGTGATTTTTATCACATTCTCAGCAAGGGGTGACATGTTGATGAGATTTGGATGGCCAAGATTGGTGTTTTCCTTTGTGATGATGTCACAGCGTTAATGATGCACTAACATATGGATGTCCATGATGGGATATGGTTGATATTGCTATGGTGACCTTTGAAGGACTATCTTAGTGGAGCACTCTAGCTTATGACACAAGAATTGTTAGAATTTTAATGGTTATATTAGATCTTCAAACAATCTGCATCATTTCATCATAACTATAAGCAAAAGGATCATTGAAAGAAAGAAAAGTACAGCAACACAAAAGAACACAAAGATTTTCCTCTAGGAAACCAAAGGGGATTAAACCTAGCAACTTCTTTAGGTAGAGATTTCGTCACCAAGTGCAATACCAAACCAAGATAAGATAAACCCCAAAAGACAAAAGCAGCTTCTTCTTCTCTCCAAGGAAATTCTTCTTCTCTCTTGCGCACTTGCTTGAGTGAGTTGTGTGTCCAAATGAGAGGTGTGCCCTATCTATGTATACTCATCATGTGTGTGACCTTTTTCCCTAACCGGGTCGACTTCTTACTCTTACTAGGCCGACTTGTCTAGGGAGACTCAAAATAACATTTATATAATATTTCTTTTGGGTACTATTGACCCGACTTACAACGGAAGGTTTACATTGATTCTTTCAAGACTTTACATGACCAAGTACATCAATAAGATCCGTTGAAGGAGGTATAACAATAATACAATAACAGTACAAAAAGAATATCTTCTGAAGTTACACAATCTTCAACACTCCCTCTTAACAAGGAATTTATTCTTCAATCACGATCATCATCACTGCATATCATCACTAGATCTCATCACTGTTGCTGCAACTTGGTACCCAGGCCATTGACTTGTGACATCTCTCAAATCTATACATCATAAGAAGTTCTATAGAGCCAACCCATTTTCATGCTGGATGTAAATCCACATATCCGTACAATGCCAACCCTTTTTCATCTTGGATGTACCTCTATCCACTCGTATAGTGCCAACCCTTTTTCATGTTGGATGTGTTGTCGCTCCTGACCAACGTGCGTATGTCAAAGCCCAAAATTAGACACACCGGCCCGATGGAAACTGCGAAAAGAGCAACCACTGTCACCATGCTCCTCTCTTCTTCGCTTCAGGTTGGCTCTTCTCCAACTCAAGGGGGGCATCCCTAATGTTAAGATCACTAAGGCAGGAAACAATGGCGAACCAGGTGATTAGAAGAGGCTGCCTTAGTGAAATGGTTGTAGCATAAGAGTATTTGAATGTTTGACGGAAGGAGGGAAAGATCAAATCCCACTAATGGACCAGTGTCGGTATACCTAAAGGGAGAAATGAAGTCAAGGGAGAACCCACAAGGGCATCGTGTAAAAGGGGAAGCTACTAGATCTTCTTCTTCCTAAACGCAAATGATACACTATGCAAACAAAAAAGATGCTACCCAATCAAACTTGATAAAATGTAATCATCAAACCCGTGCATGCACGCTCACAAAGGGGAAAGGCTAACAACTGCTAGGATTTCCACCTTCCAATAGGATGGTTGCATTTGTTTATGGTCCTCGACACAAACATAGAAAGAAAAGGCCTCTAGCAACAATCACTCAATCACACAAATTTACGCCACACACCATAGAGAGCACTCAAATGAACAATCATAAAACCCGAAACAGTACTTTTTCTATTAAACCCTTGGGAAAAATCCTCCCAGTTTTTCCATGTTTACAATGAAGAAGACTTGCTTCTTTATAGGCCAAAAGGCTCTCTAATTTTTTCTAAAAAATCAATAAAAAAATAATAAACTATTGAGAAAAAAAGTAGGATCATAGATCCACTTTTCTCTCAACTAATGTTTTAAAACAAAAAAAAGTTTTACAAAAAAAAATAAAGTGTATATGCACTTTAAAATATTACAAAAAATAAAACACTTAACTAAAGTTTTACTGCTGCTTTATTTGAGGAAATCCCACTTAACTAAGTGTTGAGTGCCAATGTAACCATGTGCGACACCCTCATGATTTCATAATTGCATCTAGATTCTATACCAACCATGAGCTGCTCCATCATTAGGCTTTCGAAAGAAAAGGGTGGATACGACACTGAAGACAAAGGTTTCCACGTGTAAAAATACGATCTGGGATTTGGAACATAACTCCGAGCATACAGCTGCCAGGGAGACGAGATAAAAAGGAAGGAAACGTTTATTGCTCCCCAGAATCCACGCAAATCCTGAAAAAAAATCCCAATCAGGCGCTCCAACTCCATGACTCGGGTGCCAACAAATGCACACCATA
Source organism: Pseudotsuga menziesii (assembly GCA_001517045.1). Lineage (NCBI taxonomy): Eukaryota > Viridiplantae > Streptophyta > Pinopsida > Pinales > Pinaceae > Pseudotsuga > Pseudotsuga menziesii. Next base: position 55,120 of record LPNX010612441.1, read on the forward strand.
AAAACGCCAAACTGAACAAGACTATCAACGGGTTCCACAGATGCTCCATCCTTTGGCTTTCTGAAGAAACACCAAGCTCCAACGATGAATTAATGATGCCAATCACGGGGATGATTACTTTGATGTTGCAACCAACTACCAAATCAAATAGTAGACAACCCCACAAGCTGCTCCGTAACTTCATCCTAAAATCATGAGCTCCACCAATTTGTCAGGACGGCTGCCAATAACATGAACACATGATCAACTAGATGGCCACGCTCCATTTCTACAACCGTGAAAAATCTATCTGATATCTATCAATACAAATCGTGGTTCCATTAATATATGGCAGTTTCGTGGGAATCTGCGGGTTGCACGATGGACGAGATCTTTTACAGAACCATAAGTCATGGTTTTTCTTCACACAAAGACGCACTTGTGTCATCGATCCTCGGAACCTCATCTTTATAATCATGTCTTTCAACCTTGAATCAGGTGGTTTCACGCTCTCCTCTGATCTTACTATGCATGAATGCTCACAGTTTCTATATCGAGCTGCTACAGGGTTTGAATAATTTCCTTGATTTTGCAAGTGGACGTGCTGGTTATGGTAGGACAGAGTAAGGGCTAACCTTCAATAAGAATGACTGCATTTGCATACTCTTTGCTTCAAACATCCAACATAAAATTGTCTGGCATTACAGATATAACCTTTTAATCCCCTTTTGATCAGATGCTCAACCTCACTCATATTTTCACACGAATGTGCCGTGGATGGATAATTTCTATTTTGAATAAGGACTACATCAGGATGCCTAGATACCATACAACTCCTTCCAGCTATGGGAAACTTTAAGATTCAAGTCATGGAACAATAGTATTCCCATCACTGTCTTTATTACTGCTTGTCTATTTGGTGTGGCGTAACAACTTGTGTTTGCAACCCAGACCCTACCTACCTTTACTCAGTGCTTCATAAGTGCTAGCATATTTTTAACGATAGGCTTGTAATCTACTTTGAATCTCTTTCTTGAAAATGCAGAAAACATTGAGCTCCAACTTCCCATCTGGAAACAACCAACCTGAACCAACAACGGAGTCGTCTCACTTCTGGGGAAGGTACCGAAAGACTGGACCCCATGTCAACATGGGGGTAACAGGATGTAGCTCTACAATGCCAACCCTTTTTCATGTTGGATGTAGCTCTACAGTGCCAACCCTTTTTCATGCTAGATGTAGCTCGACATGTCCGTACAGTGCCAGCCCTTTTTCATGTTGGATGTAGGTCTCTGCAGTGCTAGTCCTTTTTCATAATGGATGCCTATCTCTGCAGTGCCAATCATTTTTCATATTGGATGCAAAACTTTACAAAGCCAACCCTTTTTCATGCTAGATGTCAATCACACATCTTCCACAAAACCAGCCCTTTTTCATGCAGGATGTGAAGACCACGGGTCTTCCACAAAGCCAACCCTTTTTCATGCTAGATGTGAAGACCACAAATTTGTATTAGGGACTCATCACTCCCTCTTACGATGGGCACCGATCTGGACAACTCCAAGCTTGTCCGTGAAGTACTCAAACTTCACTCTCGCCAGAGGTTTGGTTAATACATCGGTTATTTGCTCGTCCATCGCAATATAGTGATACCATATCTTGATGTGCTTCGATTTGTCATGGAACACAAGGTTCTCGAACAACTTCACACAACTCTGGTTGCAACAAAATACACAAGTCGTCTCTAACTCGACATTGAACGATCCCGCAAGTAGCTTTCTAAGCTACACTACCTCTGAGCTAGTTGAACAAGCTGCAATGTACTATGTCTCGACGGTGGTCAGTGCTACACTCATCTGCTTCCAGGCGAACCAGGAAATCATGCCAAACCCCAAACTGAAGCAGCACCCTGAAGTGCTCTTCCCATAGCATTACCAGCCCACTCTGAGTCAACATATCCCTACAAGCTAATCCTCTGATTTATTGCATATCTGAGTCCATAATTAATCATACCCTTCAGGTACCTCAACACATGCTTTACACCAATCAGGTGAACATGTCTCGTCTCTACCATATACTGACTCAATGTGTTCACAACAAAGCATATATCCGGCCTCATGTTCATCCGGTACATCAATGAACCAATCATTTGCCTGTAAATTGTGGCATCAACTGTATCTGAAGTAGTATCACACAACAACTTCAAGTTTGATGCCATCGATGTGGCCATGGCCTTGCAATCTGCTACCACCTAAGTTGTACTTGGCGGATTTTTCAAGTGAGTCGGCAAGATTTGAACAAGCACACTTGTTCATAATCAGAGTTCAGAGGTCCACCAGGCTTGTTCTGGGAGTCTGTTCAAAAATTTTGTAACACATGTTCATAGCCCCTTGGGGAAATTGTAAAAAATGTGCTAGCATGATAATTTTTATAAAAGGCTCAGCTTCCTAGACTTAAGCATCAAGCTAACTAGCCCAAAGTGTTTTTTCCCTTGGTTATTATTGTTTATTGAAGAAACAACTAACAATTTCGAGTTTTTCGCTCACACCTCCAAAGTTGGGTTAGTTGTCTTGGTGGTTAGGCCTTAGGAGGATATTAAAGCCTTCGAGTCAGTGTTTTTCAACATGCTAGGCATTCGAATTGAGTCGTATGGACATGTGCTAGGTCCCCCTAGAGTTTCGTCTAATTCCGAGAAAATAAAATTTTCTCGTAAAATTAGGCCATTTTTTAATGGTTTAATTAAAAATTTTCAAAGTGTAATAAAATTCAAATGCGGAGTCCGTTTTTGGCATGGGGATGTGTTATCACATATACAGTAGCTGGGCTACCATATTCTATTTTTCAGATATAGTACATTTTTATGCCAGATCTCTTACATATGAGATGCTGAGATGAGCAGTTTTGTCGGATCATTATTTTACTTGTGGACTATTGTACTCTCCCATGTCAGGACTAAGTCTCAGGACACTCAGATTTGAGGATTGATGTAGCCATTTAGTCATTTACAGAGCAGTTGTTGATGCCCAGATTTATATCAGTACTTTCTCATTGGGCAGATGATGATTCAGATGGATTATATACATGATTATGACTCAGCTTTTATTATATTGTGTTATGGTTATCATTTCTCTTATACTCATCTTTGTGACATGTATCAACATGTAGTGTCATGATCTAGCGGTCATAATTATATGGACTTGGATGTATTTGTATTATGTATTGATGTCCCTACTTAGACTTGGAAGTTCCTGATCTATACTCATTAGTTTTACCCTCCTTTGGGAGAATAGAGGTAGTCATTCCCACCATTGTTTTGGCTTGCTAGTGTTGGCTTCATCATTCACTATCTCCATTACCTTCCAGTTTTGTTTTAACCCGACTTACTACTTGACTTGTGGCATGGAGGACCTTTCCCCGCTAGAACCCTTGTTGGACAAGCCTCCTTGTTTATATTGTGTCTCGGCTCTGAGTTGGTGACAAAACTTGCCTTTAGTGAGTTGGATTGTATGCCTAAATCATTATGGTCGATTGTCCCGATGTTTGGAACTGTGCACAACTTCCCCTGGTCACTTGAGATGTTGTTGGCTAAAACTGAAAGCTCATGTACTACTTGTGTTGGAAAATGTTATATATGCACCCATGGAAAATGAAAATGCTAAACTATGTTTCTTAACATATGTGAAAAAGGGCAAGAGCAATGAAATGCTAAAATACCCCTTGAAGGGTATAAGAAAAAGGTCCAAAAAGCAATGGTTAAATATATGCTATATCCAAATATTCCTAACCTTATAAATTTAAATATGTCCCAGATGAAAGCTGCGATTAGCTGTGCTTTTAAGCACTGGTGAAGTCCCAAAGGGTCATATAGGCCAAAAAGGCCATGGAAATGAAATTGATGGTCCTAATGAACTTGGATCAAACTTGATGTAGACATGATGCCTAAGTTGAATAAGCACTCTCTGAACAACTCAACCATTTGTGAGGCACTGTCATCCCCTGTGTTATTGTTTGTCCGGCATGTGGTTATAGTGAGTTTTCCCTTCCATATCCAAAGTGTCATGATATTAAATAGGAAGTCATCCTTTTCCCTAGCCTTCTCAGTTTCAGCCTTCACCCTTCGCTAGCAAATTGACTACAACTATGAAGTGAGTATAGTCCTAAAAGTCTAGTCTGAGTAATAATAAATAAAGCCCTATATATGTATTTGGTTGATGTACCTCCAGTGAAATGAATGCTACTTGTTGTGATTGTTGCTTAAATGATTTGCAGAGCATGTCTTAGCCTTATAGCACTTGCAGCAGATGGATGATAATTTGAGTTATATTATTGGTATCTGGTCATTTATAGGTGATTATGTTGTCTATTGGATATTGTTCATGATCAGGCAAAGACCTGGAAAGGGTATAAGTATATACCCTGCATGGATTTGGACTCTCTGAGTCTAATGAGAGTTTATTTTTAGTTCCGGGCACTCACAGAGATGATCAAGCTCATTTTACCTTTCTGATGCAGTTTTGCTTCAGAGAATGATGTGTCTGAGCAGGGAGATGTTTTATTTGGATCTCCTAAGGCGTTGTATGGGGCATAGGGGGTGTAGCCACTTGATTGTACCATAGTACCCCCATCCTAGAGAGCTTGGTGGGATCAGTTGGACAACGCATGCACCCTAGGAGGCTGTTTTGGCAGGTTCACATTTCTCGAGGCAAATTAAAAAATGATTAAATGGCGATTGAAGGAATCGATTTGGGCTACTGTGGCAAGGAAATGACATTGGATGAGTCATGATGATGAAAGTGATGTCCTCCGTGTTACCACCTAAGTTGTACTTAATGGTTTTTATCAAGTGAGCCTGGTGAACCAGACAACAATGATTTGTTCGGACTTTAGAAGATCTTCAAAATTGCTTCTGGGAAGTGATTGTTGTACTATATCACATGTTCATACCCCATAGGAGAGTTGTAATAAAATGTTCTAGCATGATAGTGTCTGTAAAAGACTCGGTCTCTTAGACTTTATTTGTAAATCCGATCAGCCCAGGGTGTTTTTTCCCTTGGTTATTATTGGTTGTTGAATAAACGACTGATAATTTATGAGTTTTTCACTTAATACCTCCAAAGTAGGGGTGATCGGCTTAGCTTTAGGCCTATTGAGGTTATTAAAGTCAGTGTGTCAATGTATAAACATGCTAGGCATCATGGTCAAGTCATATGAACATGTCTAAGTCCCCCTAGGTTTTAATTTTTTTTAATTTTTTAAGTTTTTTTTAATTTTTCATTTTTCCAAAACTTAGGCTATTTTTTAATAGTCTAATTGGAAAAATTGGTTTTGTAATAAAAGTGGGCTTGGAAATCAGTTTCAGTCATGGGGGTACTCATTTTCAAGCTAAGAGCACCAATGCACCATGTAAACCCATAGACCCACTTTTTCTAAGTTTTGAGTGATTTGTCCATCACTCAAGTCAAAAATCCCTAAAAATCAAATATTGATTATTTAATTAATAAATAAATTAAATAATGGAGAAAACCTCAAATCCTAAATCATTGGGATTTGCTCCGATTTGACTGAAATCAGTCTCGTCGGCTTGGGATTGACTAGATCTGACCATCCCTTGACAAAAGGAGGTAATCTAGGATGAACAGAGAGTACATTTATGCATGCAATCTTGGGAATCGTGCCCTCCCTCTCTCCTCCACATGTGTGGGCTCATCTGGATGAGTTTTGGTGGATGCTTCAGTTAGCAAGTTGATGTGTCAGTCAGATCAGCTCTCCGATTGACAGTTGCACTCAGCGAGACTCAGATCAGACTCAGATAGACTCAGAGCAAGCTCAGATTCACTCCACATGCAGCTGCAGTCTCTCTTTCCTTGGGATTTGCGCCCCTCCCTGGGATAGATCTCTTGTTTTTGCTATAAATAAAGCACAGATTACCTCTTCCAAGCTAGTTAGAACTGGGATTGAGGTGTTGTAGCTATTGTACTATTGCTATTTTTTCATTTGAAATAAATAAAATCTTTGGAGGCAATATGGTGTCATTTTATTGTGTGTGTGGATGAACATTGCCATGTTTTACTGAGGTAACCTGTATCTATATTCATAACTTGCTCATTTTTTGTGGATCCAGTGCTAAAGATTGATAATAAGTTTATTATAATCTTAATAGGAAAGGAGTTTGTTAATAATTTTATTGGCTGTCTCTTTCCTTTTTGCATGTTTAGAGATCTAGATTCAACATGTTTTATAAGTTTATATGCATGCTATTCTAATATCTCTGTTTATGTATTAACCGGATCTCACAAGCATTTTGGCAAGCCTTTGGATTAAGTTGCAGGTTCCTAGCTTGGAGAGGGCGCTAATCTAGTTTGCTTCCTCACTTTCTCCAAAACTTTCTCAAAGGCATAGTCCCTCGACATTCCACTGGAAAGCTCCACGGTTGATCTTCAAGGCCTCCAGCACTCTTTCTCTCTCTTCCTCCTTCTAAAAATCCAAATTTTACCTGGTTACTTTGTTTACAAGCTTTGTCATTATTCAGATCTATCATCTTAAAGTAAAACTTACATAGATCTATTATTTCAAGGCTCATAGTCTAGATCTCATTCCTAAAAGGTTTCATTAAGCATTCTAGATCTAGTTTAGGGAAATCGTCTGTTTTGCATGGCAATTTAAAGAGAATCCATAGTTTGCATGCATTAGATTTCTGTTTCTGTTTTTAAAAGAGAAAATCCAGCAATCAGTGCACATCTCATCGGCTTCCCAAACAGCAAGCCAAGATCCTAAGAAAAGCTTGCTTTCCTTGGTTCTTTTTTTGCCATTTTAACTAGTTTTAACTTAGTTTTTTTTTAAAGTAGGCTGACCCAAAGGTACTTTCAAAGTTCTTTGGGCATCTTTCATTCTAATAAGCTCGCTATCTTTTAGCAGGCATAACAAAAAGAGAAGAAGCTGTTGTTCGACAGTGGCTTTTGGATCGTCTGAATCCCCCCAGGGGGCTCCCTTTTGACTGTAATTTTAATTTTGGACATTTTGTAAAATCTTGGCTTCATCCTGTATAAGAGCCAAGAGGATTTAGATAAGTTTACTGATATTGTAACAGCAGATAATAAAAAATTTCTCCGAATAGGCTCTTTCGAGCCCATTCCCCATCCCCACTAGGGGGATTCGCACCTTTTTTGTCGTTTTTTGCATTTTCTTATTTCTTTTCGCTCTAGATTAGTTTCATTGATAAAGAATAATATTCTTTGATTACTTTATTATATATTTCATATTACAGTATCAAGGTAACTTTAATACTTACCCCACGACTTCCCGATTGACCCGAAAGGGGAAAGAGATGTGTGGTAGGACTAATTAGAAAACTTGTGGTTTGTTTCTTTTTTGTTGCTTATCATTAATCTCTGCAATCAATATTTTAAAATCAACCCCTTCCTTGATTCCCCGATTGAGGTCCACTTGGACTGAAAAAGGTTCTTGGAAGGTTTTTTCTTTCTAAAAAACTCATCCTTTAAAATTTACTAAAATTGACAAGACTTCGGTGTGTATGCTCTACACTTGGCTACGATTCGTCCGATCAGTCAAGATGCATCAAAAGCAATGTGAGTGACTAGATTAATTAGTCTTCACCTTCCCCAATTAACCACCATCAGGCAAAAATCCAACGCCTCGATCAAACCGTAAACGGTGGCAAAATACCCAAAGGAAGTGTGAACTGCTGGACAGTGACCTCGGGGCACCGATCTCTGTTACACCTTCGGGTGCATTATGAACACAATCTCAGAGACTCCATTCAACCCACACATTCCTTGCGGGTAGCTGTGAAGGTTTATTTTTGGACATACTCCAAGTACCCCTCGGGTATATCTGGAGTCCCCCCCTCGCCTAATTTAATCCATTCATATTTCACATTAACTTAAAATGTACCAAGAGGCAATTGCAAAACATTCACTCCAAGCACATGCAAGTACATTTGATTATTTTATGACTCCATTTTTAAGGCACTGGTTCTGTGTTTAAATCTTTTGATATATATATAGTGTGTGTCAGCATTGTGCTTTCTTGTGCTCATTTTGTTATCTTGTCATCTATGGTTATTAATGTTTAATTTCAAACTCCTAAACAACTCATTCAGTCTAACATCATCATACTAAAGTAATTTGCCTTAGTAATTTATGTTAGACACACCAGGTACATAGAGAGGGGGGGTGAATCTGTGTGTGTGCAGTCTTTATTACTTTTTCACTTTTAACAATTAACAACTAATTCATCAATGCATTATTCTACCATTTGCATAATCATTTCATAAACATCTTTCACTTCATCATTTATAAATCATAAGCATCTGAATCATGAAGTCATAACAAGAACCATAGCACAAGAGAATACAACACCATATGATTTTGTAATCTTTTTGTATTTGTTTTGGAACGGCTACAACCGTGAGGTAAGATCAGCACCTACTGATACAAAGAGCACCTACTCTTCATCCAGGACCCTGCCTGGTTTTCTTAGACCCTGCTAAGAAGGGTTTGAGGTATCCTAACCTCAAAAGCAAGACAAGCTTGCTTTTACAATTACAGCTCACTATCTCATCATACCCATCACACACACACACATATCACTGTCAAGTGCGTTCACTGCCACATCATCTTTCTGTCCACGTCATCATTGTCATATTAAACATCACTCTCAGGCATATCACTGTCAAGTCAGCACATCAATGCCGTACTCAAGCATATCATTGTCAATGTAAGCATATAATACTTGTCAAGTCCACCATTGTCGGGGTAACACAGTTAAGCATTCACTGTGTAAACATGGCAACTACTGTCATCAACATTGTCTTCATGATAAGGGTTGCCAAAGGTTGTCAGATCACTGTCATACTGTTGTAGATGTCAAACCGTCATCTTGCCACTTCATCACTTACCAAGTTAGGGCTGCCATTTCCCTTCTCAAGCCTCATGAACTAGGGCTGTCAATTCTTCAAAAAGTTAGGGCTGTCATCAAGCTTATGCCAGAATGTCTTCAAGAAGTCTGTTAATTCCAAGTCTGCTCAACAAAAGATGTTTGTCCAGTTGCCCATCATAAGTCAGCTCATCATAAGGTCTGCTAATCAATGTCAATGGTCTGCTTAGGCTAATGCTTAGTTCTGCTAGAGCACAGGACCTTATGCTTAATCACCAAAGAAGTCTGTTATGCTCACATACATCATATCTATGTCAGTGTTGCTCATACTAGTCTTCTACAAAACCTGTCACTGTATAGATGTTATACCTGGACTATGTGTATGTCTATCGAAAACCTCTCAAAGACACTCCTGCTGCAAGAGTTGAATGTGGAAAATGTATGTTGAACTGTGTATGTCAAGATTTGTGTATGTCTGTTGTTCATCCCAAAGTCACCAGTCTTGTCATATTATCATGTCATCAACTTGTCCATGCTGTACTATACCACTGTAATTTTTGCAGACTGCTCATACACTAGACTGTACAACACTATCATGCCTTTACCTGTGTATCTCACTCTTCAGACTTGGGCTGTAACTCAGATTGTTCAAACCCTCAAAACAGACTGTTTGTACTAACTTGTCAATGCACAAACTAGGGCATCATCCAAGCCTTATCATCATTATTGTAGTGTCAACAAGCAATCATCATCAAGCTTGCAACTTCATCATAGAATAATGTATAAGGAGTAATCATTGTATCACTGTATATTTCAAAACTTCTCCTAAAACAAACCTTCAAGACTTCCAACCATGTGCAAAACAAGACTGGAAGACTGTCAACACTACTTGCAAGCTCGGACTATCAAGTAGACTACCTAGTTTCCACAGTCATCCAATAAGGACATACTCCTCTATACTTATGCTGCTGCAATCTTCACCACCGAGTTTACAACATCAACAAGCTCTGAATTGCACTGTTTAACCTCCAACGAAGTCACTCACTTCCACGAGATTTGCACATTAGTTAAACACCCAAAAACTAGTCATCAATGTGGAGTTAAGGTCACAAACAAGTGTTGGTAAGTCACATGGTAACTACTGCAATAAAATTCGGACAGTATGGTGTGGAGGCTCCAAAATTCACAAAAAACAAACAAACAAACAAAAAACAGATTTGTGTGAAGGCTTCAAAAAGCAAACAATATGGTGTGGATAGGCCTCCAACACCTCAGATCTGCTGCTGCAAAAACAAACCAAAAGCATAACCCAAAAATCTTTCTCTATCTGTAAATTCAGGTCTGCAAAAAAATCTCAGTCACTGCTGCCCGAAATCACAGTCTGCTGCTGCCCGAAGTTACAGTCTACTGCTGCCCGAAAAATCACAGTCTGTTGCTGCCCGAAATTACAGTCTGCTGCTGCCCGAAAAATCAGAGCTAAATCCACAAATTCTTCTTATGTGAAATGAGGGCGTCAACCTCCTATTTCTACACATTTTCCTTCATAATTTTGAACCGACCTAACTCCATAAATTTATTTTCTTTTTTCTAATTTAAAAACATTTTAGTGTATTTTATGGAGTCAACTTCACCATTAAAATTAACTAATATCTTCTCCTTTTTGCAGGCCGACCTTGAAAGGCAGGGTTAAATGAATTTAATTAAATTATAATTAAATAGGGCTTCACCATTAAGAAAATAAAAAGTAGGGGTAGCATGCATCCATATTTTAGGGATTTGTCCTTTTATATTCACATTAATGTTGCCATGTCTCATCCATGTTCACAAGCAACGACTCTAAGGGTTTAATCAATTAAGCAAGGGCTTCCATGGACATTATCAAATGTGTAGTGACTCCAAAGACTATTGAACCTCATATGTGGGTTCCAAGACCCAAGTTTCCACATGTGAGGTTACCAACATCATGTAGCCATTCTTTTAAGGACCGAGTACCCATCAAGTATGTTCATCAATGTAGCAAGAGTATCATGGGATCCACATCATCTTCTCCCCTCCTTCAAGGGTACAAGGATCATCATCAGGTGCAAACAATGGGCTTCATGACCCCAACAAGGGGCCCATCATGCATTCCTTTAGCTGGTAAGGGTGCAAGGACATCGTGATCAAGACAAGAGGGCTTCATGGGCTTCTTCAACCACCTCTAGAGACCTCCAGGGGTCAAGATATCACCTGTGGAGTAGATGGACCTTCTTTTGGGGTACCATGACACCATTGGAGCATAAATGACTACAGGATGGGTCATTAATGATTCTCCAAGCCATTTAGGGCTTTGCCATCGTCTACCAAGGTTTCAGGTCCATCTCCAGGGTCTTCAATGTCTTCAACAAGGTGGTGGCTTTGGGATCCAAGTTTGTGGGTACAGGGACCTTGTAAACTGGGTACAAGGTGCTTCAAGGCACAAACCCACTCTGTAAGGGGTCAAGGCACTGCAAGTAGGACTTGGTGGCATCAATGGTAACCTGTGGGGCCACTGCAAGTCCATGTTGGCATCAATGACAATTTCATCAACAATTTAATAGGGTCTACCCCCTTGGCTTCATTAGGAGTTGAACCTAAACGGAGGAGTCAAGAACAAGGTGACAGCCTTGACTCGAGACTTGCCCCCAAGGACACACCGAGTGGCTTGAAGATTTCTGTCACGTTCCCCCCAGGTGTGTGAAAGGCGGAAACACTCCGCACCTTCTCAAGCAGTTGCAGCACCGATTGGGCCGACACCTATTTTTCGGGCATTTTTATATTATTTTCTAGAGCTTTTGGGAGGCTCACGATTTCCTCGAGGCACAAAGTCAAAGAATTAAAATGTTATATTATTTTATTGTGCCATGGAGCACCCATAGCGAGTTAGTTAACACTCCATGGACCCACCATGTGCTTCATTTATTTTTTGTTGAGTGGGGTACCCTCTTTATGGGTGATTTAGTCCACTTTGGTACTTTATGGTTATATTGATCCATGTATTGTATGTTGAGCTCATCTCAACCATTGATTAGAATATTTTATCTTTTAATCTTAGCCACTCATTTTGAAAGTGATTAGGATTTTGGTTCTCTCATTTCTATTTAAAGGAGAGAGCTTCTCATTTGTAAAAGGTCTTTGGCTCTTGGATCTGATTAATAGAAAGATTTTTTTGTGGATATTTTTTGGATCTGCTTTGCATCTGATGTGCTTCGGTGGTGATTGGAAAGTATTTTGCTTCCTAGCATTCGGGAAATTGTTATCAGAACTATATTTTTTGGGGGATCGTTGTCTTGTCTCCAGGAGGACGACTTCCGCTTGGGCATTTTTGCAGGGGGACCTCAACTTGCTTGGATTGTCTTCGTTTTTTATCAGGGAGTTTTCATTAGTGTTGTGGTGACCTATGATTTCTTCTTGCTATTTTTCTGCAGCATATAGCTTCTTTCTCATGTCACAACAAATCTGATATGGTTGACGTTTGTTGTGCAGGAGAGAGGGCGCATTGACTTCCTCAGGCAAACACTGGACATAGAACTCGCTTCAATCTACTCAAATTGATCGAGATGGCAGGGATCATCATCATCAAGGCATCTAAAAGCATTTCCAGGTAAGATCTAACAGGTAAGTCTCTTCTCTTTCAGATCTCAATCCATTGTACCTTCTTTTCTTCAACTTTTCTAAAAGCTCTTAAATAATAAAAATTCAAAAAATATTTAATCGGGGAACCGCTTGGTCTTTGAGCAAACCATTTCTGGGTTTTGTAGATCAGGCCTCCCCCTCACTAAATCATCCTCAACGCTGTCCTAATTTTGACTGGTTTGCCCTAGATTTGACTTTTTAACTGCTCAAACCCCAACGCCCCACTGAAATTTGACTTTTTTTTAGAGTTGACTTTTTCCGGAAAATAATCACATGGGTTTGTAGATCAGGTCTTCCTCATTCCAGAACACCCCCAACGCTGACCTAGTTCCTTCTAGGTTGTCCTAGATCTGAAAAACTGACTTTCAGCCTCTTAGCTTCCCTCATCAGATTTTAACTTTTCCAGATTTGATTTTTCCTGAAATTTTCTGACTTGGGTTTGTAGATCGGGCCATCCTAATCTCATTTCCACTCCAACATTGAGCTGATAGTCTCCTGGTGGCTCTAGATCTGCAAACCTACCTCTCCAAACCCTAGCGTTGGCCCTCCTTCTGTTGATTTCCCTGTTGCCTGAATCTTCCGGGCCAAATCCTTTTATGGGTCCATAGATTAGGGCATATCCCAGGTGGGTTCACTTAAATGTTGTGCTGATACTGACTCCATTACCCAAGACTGAACAAGCACTGATCTCCAAGCATAACGCTAGCCCCTCCTTGACCTCTTTCCCCCAAAAGTTGACCGCTCCTTGATAACTCAGGTAAACTTGCATTTTCATATCTCTCACTGAGTCTATCTCTTTGGTACTAGACAGTCCCAACTTTGTCCTTAATCACCCTGTCTCAGTTACATTTCCCAAGACAGCGGTTATCTCCATTAGTTGCTAGTACCTAAACCCTAGATCTAGTATTATCCATATAGGTCACTTTGGATCAATCCTCATATGACTGAAACCCTCATCCAAAGCCCAAGTCCACTTACTACTATCATCCATAGATCTAGAGTTTCTGATTACCTTACACCTTACGTACCTCAAGCCACACTTGATCTGATCTGGTGTCTAGGTCTGATCTCTCCTGTCGGGGGTAGATCTGGGTCTCCCCCGTTGTTGTCTTGGACTTTGGATAACATAAAGTGAAGACTACCTTGATTGGCGTGACAACCATCCATTTGGGAGTCTAGGCAATCTTGGTTCCACCTCCTTAGTTGCTTTCCTATCTACCATCCATCCTAGATCCACCTCACACAGGCAACTACAAGGTTGGTGATAACATTTTGGCGCCGTTGCCAAGGAGGTAGAGTCTTACCTTGGTTCAACATACCTTACCTTTCCCTACGACATATATTTTATTGATGAATTACTTGTGTGGTTCACCTAGCGACTCCACTGAGGACTGTACCCAACGTATTAATCTTAAGTTCCTAGAACGTCCCATAAACCCTGAAAGATTACCTATTACTTACACAAGGAAAAATAGACAGCTATCCAACCCCACTGTTTTCTCAAGTCATCCTTTGGGATCCCCTTCATCCTCATCTAGCCCAATGGCCAGAACAAACACTAGTGGAAATTAGAATGCTCCTCCTCCACAAAACCCTAGGATTTTTGGAAGGAAGGCCAAAGCATCTCCTTTAGATTTCTCCCTGATTCAAGGGGCCCCGCATGACATGCCTGACAAATATTTTGAGAAAGTTCCTAAGTTTGATGGAGTGTCAGCTACCTTCATTGAAGACCACATTGACAAAGTCTGGGATCATATGGAAGCATATGGAGCTATTGATGAAGATGTTTTCATGAGAGGCCTTCTGCATTCTCTGGAAGGAGATGTGCGAAAGTGATTTGATTGATTACCTGCTTCATCTATCAACGGATATGACAATTTCGTCACAAAGCTTAACAGTGATTGGTCTCACAAGTTGGATGGGAAATTCCTCTTACATCAACTGTTTGATATAGAGAAGAGGGAAAATGAAATAGTCCATGAATTTAACCTGAGATTTGACAAGACTGTAGGAAACATCCCAGATGAAATTAGATCGAAGGACCAAGCAATTGTTATCCATTATCTGAATGCTTTTGACGATTGGTTGGGTTTCAATTTTAAGGATAAGAATCCAAATGACTTGAAGACTGCCCAATTCAATGCAAAGATCGTTGAGTAGCATGCGGGATCTATCGGTAAGCAAAACTTTTTCGAGCAATATGCCCCATCTACATCTAGATCCGACCCTAAGCTTCGAAAGCCTAAGGAACCTGTGAGTGAACCAAAAGAAGCAAAGGACACGTTAGAAACCATGCAAGAAATGATGAAACAACTAACTGTCCTAACCAAGAGTGTTGCTAGTTTTCATGATCCTAAGAGACATAGAAATCCTTATGGCCCTAAACCCTACTGGAACAACAACAGAGGCCCTGAGAGAGATCCCAACAGAAGAAGACCTAAGTATCCAGAGAATCCTGAAAGAAAGAATGTTAATTGGTGTGATGAGAATGATGAAGAGCCATCAAACACTGGCCACCCTGATGACCAACCAAACAACGTCAATTTCATGAATGATTTATCTTTTGATGATGGTTTTGGAAGAATTCTCCTAGAGGAAGAGCCATGGGAGCAGGAAGAAGAACCTTGGGAGCAGGAAGAGGATGTTGTTGAAAAGCCTGATCCTTCATGTTGTGCAACAAATATCCCTGAAACGAAAGAGCAACCACAAGTTAAAATCTATAAACGAAGAGTGGATCCCCAACCTTCTTTCTTAGACAAACACAAAGCAATTAATGAAGATAATAAGAAAGAAGAAGATCTTGCCTTAGGAGATTTGAATTTGAACATTGACATAGAGAAAGAGCTAAGCAAGATAATGTGTAATATTCCTATCACTGAGTTGATGAATGTACCCTCTATAAGAAGCTAAGTGGAGGAGTTCTTTGATGGCATTGGCCAAGACAAGACCCCTGACATTACCCTAGAATCCAGTCACATACAGAGCCCTAGTGGGATACAACTTAGCAAAGATGAAAAGGATCCACCTGTTAACATCCAATCTGCTATCTATGAGAGAAAGAACAGTGGTCACCTTCCCTTCTACCTAACCTTACACATTCAGAATATGCTCCTGCATAATTGCATGTTGGATTCTGGAGCAGCTATGAATGTAATGCCTTTGCATGTCATGAAGGAAATGGGATTGGAAGTGACTAGGCCTTATGGAAATGTTTGTGGCATAGACTCAAGGCAAGTGCCATCCTATGGCTTGATCAAGAACCTTAGAGTTGATCTGTTTGCATGCTCAGACATATCCACTATGATGGATGTAGTTGTTATTTACCTGCCCCCAGCATATGGAATGCTTTTATCTAGAAAGTGGGCAGCTAGTTTAGGTGGATACCTCATGATGGATTTATCATACCTTTGTGTCCCAAACTCTGACGGTGCTCTGATTAGGATCAATAGGGAACCCTGCTATGAAAAGCATTTAGAGACTTTTGAGGAAGGAATTAAAAACACATACGTGGATGAATTGTTGAATAATGCTAAGGCCCATATTGTGGAAGATGCAAATGAAGTAGGGGAATACATGCAACTTGAAAACATGTTTATGGGAATGGAAGATTCTGACTTATCTTCGGAATGATCAAATAACTAATAATGCCAGGCATAAGGGAAGAGTCCCTCGAAGAGTGATTGAATGGATTGCTTTAATTGACCATAATAGAGAGAGAGAAAGCAAAGGACTTGAACCTATTTACCCATGGGCAAACCATCCTGAGTTAGCTAGTGTAGTAGACGCTGATGATGAAGTTAGTAGCACCCGTGTTTCTGATGTTGCTGAGTCATTATCTCATTTATCTTTGGAAGATGGCAACTTAATTCAAGTCCATGATAACTCTCTAAGTTGGCAAGAAGATGCTTTAATAAACGATGCACCTGAAGGAGATTTTAATCTTAATAATCTTAATATATTTCAGACTCCTTCAGCTACACCAAATAATGCCTTATCAGCATATCCTCTCATCCCTAATTTTCTCTTGCTTCCTAAGTCATCCAGTCTTCGTAGTCATGATTTTTCTCACATTCCTAGTCCTGCTGCATCTCAGTTTGAAGTAGGCCCAACCGAGCTAAAAGGTATGCATATTCATGTTCCTACAGGGGAAGGCTCTAGCCACAGTACTATTATATCCCATATGCCTCATCCTTTGGAAGAAGATAGAGACTTCTGGATTGTGGGAGAGATTGTCAAACATGTGATGTCTCCTCATAATGATTAAACTAGTACAAGTACCCACGGGATAAGGAGAGAGATTAGAGAGATCCCAGTTGGCAGCATAGCTATTCCCATTGATGGTGGTCCACCCAAATTTGATGTAGTTCCTTCCATGAGGAGCTCAAGGACTGTCACCCGGCAATCACAAAACCTCGTTGATATCCATCCCATGCCTATACGGAACATTGAAGTGGTCCCCAAATCAGTAAATAGGAATAGATTTCCCACCCGAAGTCAAGTCCTTATCCAGAACCACTTATTGCATTTCCGATCAGGACAAGCTAATGACCTTTGGGTTGGACCCTTTTCCGTTGAGCGTTGTGTTGGTGACATATGCTTTCTTGTTACTAGTACTGGACGACAGATTTTGCTTCCTGTCAACCAGAGGGATTTGAGGGGATACATTCTCGACCTTACTTAGCATTAAGTCCCTCACTACCTAGTAGAGTAGAGAACATAGGACCTGAATAAGCCTTTCCCGGCAGTAATGTAGAACCTTGCACCTTTGTTTGAAGCCCACCTTTGAAGCTCCTAGTATAGATTTGATTTCTGCAAAATAAAAATCAAACTTTTATTGGAAGTTATGGTTATAGATTAGATTTATTTCCTGCTTTTCAATTTCATGCATCTTTATTTTTTCAGTATTTTATATATTATCCACATACCGTTCTGACGATCGGTCTGTGAGTTTGGTATAGCTCTAGACATGCTGCAAGTAGTCAGTGACATTTGGTAGTAGTTGCATAGCTGGATGGACTGATCAAGGATGCAAGAAGCAAAGTACGAGGACCAGAGATTCTGAGGTTCTCAAGCGCTCTTTTCAGCAAAGCACTTGTCCCAGCTGGAGCCAGATGTTATCACATATATAGTAGTCGAGCTACCATATTCTATTTTTTCAGATACAGTACATTTTTATGCCAGATCTCTTAGATATGAGATGCTGAGATGAGCAGTTTTGTCAGATCATTATTTTACTTGTGGACTATTGTACTCTCCCATGTCAGGACTGAGTCTCAGGACACTCAGATTTGAGGACTGATGTAGCCATTTAGTCATTTACAGAGCAGTTATTGATGCCCAAATTTATATCAGTACTTTCTCATTGGACAGATGATGGTTCAGATGGATTATATACATGATTATGACTCATCTTTTATTATATTGTGTTATGGTTATCATTGCTCTTATACTCATCTTTGTGACATGTATCAACATGTAGTGTCATGATCTGGCAGTAATAATTATATGGACTTGGATGTATTTGTATTATGTATTGATGTCCCTACTTAGACTTGGAAGTTCTTGATCTATACTCATTGGTTTTACCCTCCTTTGGGAGAATAGAGGTAGTCATTCCCACCATTGTTTTGGTTTGCTAGTGCTGGATTCATCATTCACTGTCTCCACCCATCCATTACCTTCCAGTTTTGTTTTAACCCGACTTACTACTTGACTTGTGGCATGGAGGACCTTTCCCTGCTAGAACCCTTGTTGGACAAGCCTCCTTGTTTATATTGTGTCTCGGCTCTGAGTTGGTGACAAAACTTGCCTTTAGTGAGTTGGATTGTATGCCTAAATCATTCTAGTCTGTTGTCCCAATGTTTGGCACTGTGCAGAACTCCCTCTGGTCACTTGAGATGTTGTTGGCTAAAACTGAAAGCTCATGTACTACTTGTGTTGGAAAATGTTATATATGCGCCCATGGAAAATGAAAATGCTAAACTGTGTTTCTTAACATATGTGAAAAAGGGAAAGAGCAATGAAATGCTAAAATACCCCTTGAAGGGTATAAGAAAAAGGTCCAAAAAGCAATGGTTAAATATATGCTATATCCAAATATTCCTGACCTTATAAATTTGAATATGTCCCGGATGAAAGCTGCGATTAGATGTGCTTTTAAACACTGGTGAAGTCCCAAAGAGTCATATAGGCCAAAAAGGCCATGGAAATGAAATTGATGGTCCTAATGAACTTGGATCAAACTTGATGTAGACATGATGCCTAAGTTGAATAAGCACTCTCTGAACAACTCAACCATTTGTGAGGCACTTCCATCCCCTGTGTTATTGTTTGTCCGGCATGTGGTTATAGTGAATTTTTCCTTCCATATCCAAAGTGTCATAATGTTAAGTAGGAAGTCATCCTTTTCCCTAGCCTTCTCAGTTTCAACCTTCACCCTTCACTAGCAAATTGACTACAACTATGAAGTGAGTATAGTCCTGAAAGTCTAGTCTAAGTAATAATAAATAAAGCCCTATATATGTATTTGGTTGATGCACCGCCAGTGAAATGAATGCTACTTGTTGTGATTGTTGTTTAAATGATTTGTAGAGCATGTCTTAGCCTTATAGCACTTACAGCAGATGGATGATAATTTGAGTTATATTATTGGTATCTGGTCGTTTACAGGTGATTATATTGTCTATTGGATATTGTTCATGATCAGGCAAAGACTTGGAAAGGGTATGAGTATATACCCTGGATGGATTTGGACTCTCTGAGTCTAATGAGACAGTTTATTTTTAGTTCCGAGCACTCACAGAGATGATCAGGCTCATTTTACCTTTCTAACGCATCTTTACTTCACAGAATGATGTGTTTGAGCAAGGAGATGTTTTATCTGGATCTCCTAGGGCGCTATATGGGGCTATGTCACAGGGTTCGTCGATTGAACCTTGAGGTTTGAAATTCGGAGAACCTCAAAAAAAAAATCTTATTCGTTGAGGTTCGACTATTAAATTCGCGAATTTCAAAGTTTTGACTTCGCCAGTCTAAAAGCTTCGAATTCGCTAGTTTTATTACGTGAGCTGCGAAGTATGTGTAGCGAGGTCTGGTCCAAATTTCATGTAATCAGGAAGCCAAACATAATACTCAAGAGGTCTGCAGTAATTTTCGTTTTACTTGTAGTTGTAAATCATTATAATTATTAAATCTAGGGTATGGTTCAAACGCTTATCTACATATTTCCTTCCTTTATTGTATCTACAGCAGCGGACATTGGCAACTAAACTGTATCGAGACGATCACCAACAACAACTGTTTTTTCTACGAAAGAAAAACCTCCATTCAAATAGTTTTTCCAGCTGCATAAAGTGAAGACTTTGACGCCCAATTGTGGCAGTGTCTACATTGATATTGATTCCCATCTAAATCTGTTCTAGTTTCTGTTTCCCTGTTTTCCGTTGGATTCATTAAAATTGTGTTTGTTTTGTTTTTATTTTAATTATTAAAAATAGGGTAGGTAAAAGCACAACTCAAAAATACATAGGTTATATCAATATGGTACATATATAACGTATTAATTATACATATTATTATAATTATTCTTATATTATATTATTATGTTATAAATTATATTATATTACTATGTTATAAAATAGAACATAAAATATTTATTGGGAAAATTTATATTAATAAATTATTAAAATATTTTTTTTAAATGTATATTGTTGAACCTAATGCCGAACCTCATTTCAAATCTCATAAAAAATTTCAAATTCGAACCGAATTTCGAGGTTGTCGAATTCAAATTCGAACCCGAACCATGTGACATAGGTATGGGGCATAGGGCGTGCAACCACTTGATTGTACCATAGTACCCCCATCCTAGAGAGCTTGGTGGGCTCAATTGGACAACGCAGGCACCCTAGGAGGTTGTTTTGGCAGGTTCACATTTTCCGAGGCAGATTAAAAAATGATTAAATGGCTATTGAAGAAATCGATTTGGGCTACTGAGGCAAGGAAATGACATGGGATTAGTCATGATGATGAGTGTGATGTCCTCTGCACCTTCTCTAGCAGTTGCAGCACCTGATTGGGCCCACACCTATTTTTGGGCATTTTTATATTATTTTCTGGAGCTTTTGGGAGGCTCACGATTTCCTCAAGGAGGCACAAAGTCAAAGAATTAAAATGTTATATTATTTTATTGTGCCATGGGGCACCCATAGCGAGTTAGTTAACACTCCATGGACCCACCATGTGTTTCATTTATTTCTTGTTGAGTAGGGTACCCTCTTTATGGGTGATTTAGTCCACTTTGGTACTTTATGGTTATATTGATCCATGTATTGTATGTTGAGCTCATCTCAACCATTGATTAGAATATTTTATCTTTTAATCTTAGTCACTCATTTTGAAAGTGGTTAGGATTTTGGTTCTCTCATTTCTATTTAAAGGAGAGAGCTTCTCATTTGTAAAGGGTCTTTGGCTCTTGGATTTGATTAATAGAAAGATTTTTTTGTGGATATTTTCTGGATCTGCTTTGCATCTGATGTTCTTCGGTGGTGATTGGAAAGTATTTTGCTTCCTAGAATTCAGGAAATTGTTCTGAGATCTATATTTTTTTGGAGATCATTGTCTTGTCTCCAGGAGGACGACTTCAGCTTGGGCGTTTTTGCAGGGGGACCTCAACTCGCTTGGATTGTCTTCATTTTTTATCAAGGAGTTTTCATTAGTGTTGTGGTGACCTATGATTTCTTCTTGTTATTTTTCTGCAGCATATAGCTTCTTTCTCATGTCACAGCAAATCTGATATGGTTGACGTTTGTTGTGCAGGAGAGAGGGCGCATTGACTTCCTCGGTCAAACACTGGACATAGAACTCGCTTCAATCTTCTCAAATTGATCGGGATGGCAGGGATCATCGTCATTAAGGCATCTACAAGCATTTCCAGGTAAGATCTAACAGGTAAGTCTCTTCTCTTTCAGATCTCAATCCATTGTACCTTCTTTTCTTCAATTTTTCTGAAAAACTCCTAAATAATAAAAATCAAAAAAATATTTAATCGAGGAACCGCTTAATCTTTGAGCAAACCATTTCTGGGTTTTGTAGATCGGGCCTCCCCCTCACTGAATCATCCTCAACGTTGTCCTAATTTTGACTGGTTTGCCCTAGATATGACCTTTTGACTGCTCAAACCCCAGCGCCCCACTGAAAATTTGACATTTTCCAGAGTTGACTTTTTTTCTGAAAACTAATCACATGGGTTTGCAGATCAGGTCTTCCTCATTCCAGAACACCCCCAACATGAGCTAGTTGCTTCCATGTTGCCCTAGATCTGAAAAACTGACTTTCAGCGTCCTAGCTTCCCTCATCAGATTTTGACTTTTCCAGATCTAATTTTTCCTGAAATTTTCTAACTTGGGTTTGTAGAACGAGCCATCTTGATCTCATTTCCACTCCAACGCTGAGTTGTTAGTCTCCTAGTGGCTCTAGATCTGCAGATCTGCCTCTCCAAACCCTAGCACTAGCCCTCCTTCTGTTGATTTCCCTGTAACCTAAATCTTCCGGGCCAAATCCTTTTCTGGGTCCATAGATCAGGGCATATCCCAGGTGGGTTCACTTAAACGCTGTTCTGATACTGACTCCATTACCCAAGGCTAAACATGCACTGATCTCCAAGCATAGCGCTAGCCCCTCCTTAACCTCTTTCCCCCGAAAGTTGACCGCTCCTTGATAACTCAGGTAACCTTGCATTTTCATATCTCTCACTGAGTCTATCTCTTTGGTACTAGGCAGTCCCAATTTTGTCCTTAATCACCCTGTCTCAGTTACGTTTCCCAAGACAGCGGTTATCTCCATCAATTGCTAGTACCTAAACCCTAAATCTAGTATTATCCCTATAGGTCACTTTGGATCAACCCTCACATGATTGAAACCCTCATCCAAAGCCCAAGTCCACTTACTACTATCATCCATAGATCTAGAGTTTTTGATTACCTTACACCTTACGTACCTCAAGCCATACTTGATCTGATCTGGTGTCTAGGTCTAATCTCTCTTGTTGGGAGTAGATCTGGGTCTCCCCCGTTGTTGTCTTGGACTTAGATAACATAAAACAAAGATTGCCTTGATTGGCATGAAAACCATCCATTTGGGAGTCTAGGCAGTCTTGGTTGCACCTCCTTAGTTGCTTGCCCCTCTACTATCCATCCTGGATCCACCTCACACAGGCAACTACAAGGTTGGTGATAACAGGATGCTTGTTTTCACACTCAGAGTGTCCTCTTTACCCCAGAGGCTACTTTTCATATCATTTGGGCGACCGAAACGCCCCGTGGAGCATTATTTAGTTAAAAGTGCATGAAGATGGCATTTTAATGCTAAATTGCGGCATTTTGGCACTAAAGTCAAAGGTGTGAAAAGTGAAAAAATTAAAATATTAATGTATGGGGTGACATGGTATGGGTCCCCCATTAAACATGCGATCCTCTCCAACATAAAATTGGCATAAAACTTGGGTTATATAAGTGTGGTATATCTTATGGTTTATATCTTATAAGTGACGTCAAACTTCATAAACACTCATGCTAACCCAAGGAGAGGCTTGCGATTGAAATGTAGTTAGTAGACCCCTCATCCATGTGAGGGGTGTTAAAAGCTTGGATAAATTTTATATTTAGCATATCATATGATTTGATAATATGATATATCATGTGATTGGAAGGAGGTAGCGAGTGGCTTAAAAGAGTGACGTCAACCTTAAAAGTTTTGCGTCAATCAAGCATGAGGGAGGGGTGGACCCCTTTTGACATAAGTTTTGAAGAGACTTTAGTTAATTTTGTTTTATCTTATGTCATTTGAAATCACATATAAATGAAGCTAGCGAGTAGGTGGTGGATAACTCGTGTGTGAAGGGAGAGAGACACCAATGTAGTGGGTGGATTGGTTGTGTTGGCAATTGATAAGTAGTTGGGTGAGTTAGGTGAAAGGTGTCAATCACCTCTTCAGTTCCACCTCAGTGTGACTCCTCTTCAACTCAGTCCAAGCTCAGTTCAACTCAAATACACTTCGGGTTTATCTTCAGTGGTGGTAGCCCCTCAGGGGATTGCTCTGGCTATAAATAAAGCAACCTTTCTCTCTTCCAATCTAGTTCGGGTTGGAGTAGAGAGGTCTTGCTATTGTAATTGGATTATGCCATTGATATTTTTGCTTGATAAAAAAGAAGCTTTGGAGGCTAATGGTGTGTTGCTTTGGTGTGTGGGCCAAAATTGTTACATTTTCATGAGGTAACCAGTTTCTTTCTTGCAAATTTTGCTTACTCTGGATATAGATCTTGCCTCATCAAGATTCCTCTGAATCAGTAAAAATGGAATTGTAAGTAAGTTTACTTTCATTTCTATTTATTCATGTATGCTTAGAGATCAAAGATTTGCATGACAAATAAGTTTATTTCCATGCTATTTTAGTCTCCTTTGATATATGTTTTCAAGATCTCACGGGTATGCAAGTTTGTGATTGAGTTTCAGGGCATCTAGTTTGGAGGAAGTGTGGATCTAGTTTGACTCCACTCAATCTCCAACAATCTCCAATAACATTGTCCCTCGACATCCCACTACGAAGTCTTTGAGCAAATCTTTCGCGGCAACAAGCTCTTTTCTCCCTCTCTTTCTCTTCTTAAAAATCAATTTATTCCTTGGTTACTTTCCTTGCTTATGTAAATCTATCACGTTTAAAGTTAGAATCTTTCTTTTGATCTCATTTGCAAGTTTTTAAAAAGTTAAAGCTTAGATCTAAAGTGCTTTAAAGTTTTATGTTTTCAAGAGTAGATCTGACATAAGAAAGTTTATTTTTCGCAAAGCATTTTAAGGAAAATTTTTAGCTTGCATAAAATAGTGTTTCCTTAAAGTTGAAAAGATAAATCTAGCATCTAAGTGCATATTGTATTGGCTTCCTAAAAGGCAAGCCAACATCCCAAGGAAAGCTTGGGATTAGTTTCCTTGGTTCATTTTCGCATTTTTTTATATAGTTTTAACTTAGAAAATTTTACAAAATTTGTGTGTTGTCCAAAGACACTTCTAAAGTGTTTTTGGGCACTTTTTAACTAATAAAGTTTGCTAGTTTTTAGCAGGTCCATCAAAAAGGAGAAGGAAACTATGCCCGAAAATACACTTTTTGGCCATCCGGAGCTTCCCAGGGGTGCCCCCTACCTTTGGTTTTTCTTCTATTAGCTTTTTGTAAGCCTTTGGATCCCAGATAACAAGGACCAAAGTGCATTTCTAATAAAGTTGTAACCGAGCATAATAAAAGATATCTCGAGTAGGCTCTTTCGAGCCCACTCCCCATCCCTAGGGGGGATCCGCGTCGGTGTCCCTTTTTGCATTTTTTTTCTTTTATTTTTTATTTTTGTTTTAGTTTAGTTTTCTTTATTCATATGCAGGATAGTATACTTTGTTTACTATTGCAAAATGGATTATACCATTCCATATTTAAAATAACACTATTACTTACCCCACGACTTCCCGAATCACCCGAAAGGGGAAAAAGATGCGAGGTAGGAATAATTAGACAACCTACTTTATCGTTGTTGCTTTCTAAGTTTATTTCACCTTAAAACATAAGAAAATCTACCCCTCCTTGCTTTCTCAATTAAGGTTCACTTGAACCGAAAGAGATTCTTGGAGGTCACATTTTCCTTTTTAAGAAACAAAACCAATCATAAAATCCTTAAAACTATTTAGACTCCGTTGTGTATGCTCTGCACCGTTACGGTTCGACCGAACAGTTGGCTGCATCAAAAGCAACGTGGGTGACTAGCTTAATTAGTTCTCACATTTCAATTAACTTCCCCAGGCGAAAATCCAACGCCTCGATTTGATCCGTTGCGGTGGCAAAATCCACAAAGGAAACGGGAACAACTGGGCAGTGACCTCGAGACATCGTTAGGTTACACCTTGTTGTCTGCCGATTGCACACCAGCAGCAGAAACTTTCCGAAAGTTGTCTCCTCACTTGGAAAGTGGGAGAGGCGTGACCTTGGGGGCAAGCACAGAGCTAGGTACTGTCACCTACTCCTAGCTCCTTCGTTTAGGATAACTCCTAACAAAGCCAAGGGGGGTAGTCCCTAACAAAGAGTTTTCTAAGGCTCAATGTGGTTAAAGTATTTTAATTTATAGCGGATGTGGATGGGTGTCATTTAGGAGTCATGATAATTAAAAGTGTTTATTTATTATGAGTATGACACATAATCAAAGCAATCCACGTTGCTAGGAAGAGATTAAAAGATGAGTAATGATTCTAGACTTACCTAATTATGCATTCCCGGATATAGATTATAACAAACCACAGACAATTGATCAAAATAATATAATTATGCAAATTAAAAAGGACCAGTGCCTTATGGAGTCAATGAAGCTGAAATGCGCCAGAGAATTAAACACAAGTCTAGAAATCAAGCTAGCGAATGTTAGGTGATGCAAGTGCTCTTAGTAGGTTTTAAGGTTTTATGTGTTTTTTATTAAGGTGTCAACGAAGGTTTATCAAAAGCCGAGAGAATCTTCTAAGTTCCCTTCGTTGAAGACATGTCGGGCCCGCCCAGTATCCCAGGCTGGTATCGCAAAGATTGACCAGCTAGCCGAGAAGCTTAGACAGCAGAATTTCGGCGCCTCTACTAGGAAGTACTTTGGAAGAATCCCTACAACGTCGGTGCGTTGGTTATGGGGTGTTAAGTATTATTAGGTTACTCTTGCAGGGTTTAAAGATCCAGTGCTGTTTCTGGGTACTCCGATCTGAGATCGATCAGAGCATACTCCGGCAAGGAGGGAAGGGAGTTAATTAATTAAAGGGGTGTGTGTTGAAAGTTTTATTAAATCGGTTAATTAAAACTCTCCAATAGAGAGCGCTCTTGACATTGTCTTATGACAAAGGTTCAAGAGACTTAATTAATCTAAATGCCTAATGAAAGGATGTGCAAAACTAATGATGCTCTCCGATAGAGAGTGCTCTTGACTTGTGTTACTGCAAGTTCAAGAGTCTTACGTAGTTTGTTAAGCTAGAATGAAAGAAATAAAACAATAACAATCTAACTACCCAAGAGTCTCTTTCAGGCTTTTTAGGGCCCTAATCGGGAAAGCAAGGGGGTTAGTATACAAAAAAACGGAAATTGTACAATGCTTAAATAAATAATCAAATCAAATATTTTTCTTCATTTTTCATGTATGATAAACTAATTAGCAAATAAACTATCAAGTTAAAAAGGAAAACTTCTAAAGATTATAAACTACTCTATCCTACTTTCAGCAAAACATGAATCAAAGCATGAAAATGGGAGACGATACAAGCTTCCCTCAAATGGGGGAAGAGAGGTGTGGGAGCCATAATCCCACTTGCTTTTTATTAATTTGGTTACAATGCTTTCCTTTTTTGCTGCTCTTTTTGCTTCCTTTTCTTTGATCCTGAAAGGTCTTTGGAGCAATCTGTAGAAGGGGAAAAGAAGAAGAGGGAATTTATAGTTTTTTAGGGCTTGCTTCTTCAAAATTTTGCCAGCATTTCCGCTGTACCTGTCACAAAAGTAAAAAATCAGCAAGCATGTATTGTTAGAATATGGTAGGAAAAACAATGCACAAAAAAAAAATTTATACTTAGAAATTTTTTTGAATTTTACGTGCAAAGCATAAAACTTTTCCCTAGATCTAAAAAAGTAGACTAGATCTAGCAAAGGCCCTAAAAACAGATCTGAAATAATAGAGATTTGAAGCTTAGATCTATTTTATGAGCAAGTACAAAATTTAAAGAAGAAAGGTAGAGAAGTAGGTTTTCTTGTGGATGGAACACAAGAGATGGAGGAAGACTCCAGCTTTCTTTCGAATGGGAAGAGATCTATCTTGTAGGCCCTGCAATTACAATATGTTAAATGGTAGGTTGCTTGAAGCTTGGGCTGGATGTAGCTGAACTCGCGCCCTTCTTCAACCTGTGACCTGCTAATACCAAACTCAGATACAAGTGAGATCATATATATGAAAAGTAAGCAAAGGAAACTCAATCGAGATCAATATTACATATAACTAACTACTCATATTCATCACGATTAGAACCTACTTTGCATAAATAACTGAATTGAAACTACAAACAGCTAATCTACGGTGCCAATAGTGGCCCTCTTGAGCTTAACATATAACTAGATCTCATTCAAGTAAAAAAAAAGAGTAAAGGGTTTAGAAATAGTATCACCTCAACCATAGAACATTCACCATATGCAAAAAGAGATGGACCTCCAAAGTCGAAAATCTTATTAATCAAATGTAAGCAAAGCTTATTACAATTTTTGCAAAGTAACTCCAGCACAAAAGTCCCATCCTAATAGAGCTCAAAGAGCCTCTATTTATACAAAGAGAGAAGGCTAAAACCCTAAAACCAAACTAAGAGTAACACCAGAGTAATTGAATGAGCTCGGCACGATGATTTGGAGTTGAACTGAGCTGCAACTGAGTGCTGGAGTAATGAGGGGGAGTGAGGTGGCTCATCCTCCCTCGTAATGATCACCCAACCAATAGATAACCCACACCTCAACCAAAAACGGATTTGACCAAAGAGGGCAAATTTCTGACTGATAGTTCAACTGCTACACTCCGATACTTGATCTGAAACTGATCGATATTGATTGGAATCATCATAAATGCTCTGTGCCATGTCATTTAGCCTTTTATTTTATTCAATTTGGTTTATTTTGGAGAGTTTTTTATTTTCTCCAAAATATTCATTTTTAATATTTTAATTAATAATTTCTCCGTAAATGACTTTTTTGAGAAATTATTAATTATGAGGCTGAATGAACTTCTGAAACTTGGTGCTAGCTGGCTAGCTGATCAAGAATGATTTTTGGCTTAAGGTTAGAGCCTTCAATCACTGCAAACGGACCCTGAATGGCTGACTTATACAAATGGGTTTTTTCCATTTAATTTATGGAAAAATTAACCCAAAAAACTTAGGAAAAATAATTTAAAATTTAAAAAATAATTTTTTCCCTGTTTGAAAAAGATTTTTTTGATAAATTTTTATATGTCCAGATGACTTAAGACATGACCATGCTCTACCTAATAAATGCCTAGTAGGTTTATAACACTCAGTTGGGCTCTAATAACCCCCCAAGGCCCAAAATTCAACATCGAGCATTCCAGCTTTGGAGGAAGCAGGAGAAAACCTCGTCAATTATACTTGGCCGAAGGCAAAGCATAATTGTCAGGGGCAAAAAACTCCCTGGAATACCTTATTTGAGATTCTACGTCTCAGGAGACCGAACCACTCAAAAATACCCTACTAGCGCATTTTATTACAAACC
Organism: Pseudotsuga menziesii; assembly: GCA_001517045.1. Classification (NCBI taxonomy): domain Eukaryota; kingdom Viridiplantae; phylum Streptophyta; class Pinopsida; order Pinales; family Pinaceae; genus Pseudotsuga; species Pseudotsuga menziesii. Next base: position 83,965 of record LPNX010612441.1, read on the forward strand.
CCGCGGGGCCATGGTCAAAATTATTCAAATCAAAAACTGGCTAGCCAATATTGGCTAGACATGAAGACGGATCAACTGATACACTGGAATCAGACTTTGAACAAGTCTGTCAACCGGCAGCGCCTCAGGTAACCCAACTATGGTACAAAAAAGTGGCTAACACACCCTTGTTGGTGTAGTGTTGAACACGTCTCCGAGACTCCAACCAACTCACATATTCCTTGCGGGGAGCCGCATCAGATAATGGTTTTGGACATACTCCTCGTACCTTCGGGTATATCTGGAGTTCCCTTCCCCCATAAGTTAATCAACTCATCTCCACATTAATTTAAAACTAACCAAGAGCACTTGCAACACTTTTCTTTTAGCAATACAACAACACCTTTATCTGTGGACTCCATTTTGGCACTGGTTCTTTACATTATACAATCATCTACTTCTGTGTGCTCTATATATCATGCATTGGTATTTATGTTGTTGTGTTTTAATATATTTTGTTGCAATATCTTGTTCAAATATTTACTTTCATCAAACTCCTAAATAACTCAATCATCACCATTTCACTAAGCCTTAATAGCCTTAGCAACTAAATAGGGTCTACCCCCCTTGGCTTCATTAGGAGTCGGCCTAAACAGAGGAATCAAGAACAAGGTGACAGCCTTGACTCAAGACTTACCCCCAAGGACACACCAAGTGGATTGAATATTTCTGCCACTTTCCCCCCCAAGTGTGTGAAAGGTGGCTACACAATCCATCATCCCGAATCACTTCAGGATCTCTACTGCATATTTTCCTTGACTTAAGGAAAATCTCATTTGGATTCTGCCATACCTCAAGACCTAAGAAATAGTGCATCATACCGAGGCATTTCATCCCAAACTCTACGACAAGCTTCTTCTGCATTTCTACAATGAGCTCCTCGTCACCTGTCAAAAACAGGCCATCTACATACAATAGTAGTATCACCGGTTTTCCATCCTCAGCCTTGAAGTAGAGGTTGGAATCAACTTTACTCTTGGTAAATCCCAGGCTCGTTAGAAATCCATCTATCCTATCATACCATGTCTTGGGTTCCTGTTTCAAACCATACAAGGCCTTCTTCAATTTGCACACGTGTCTCTCTGTCATGTGTCTCAAATCCTAGTGGTTGCTCCACATACACTTTCTCTTCTACTACACCATTCAAGAAAGTTGTCTTCACGTCCATCTAGTGTACCTTCCATTCCATCACTACAGTTATTGCAAGAATAGCTCTAATTGAAGTGTATCTGGCCATAGGAGCAAAAGTATCCTCGTAATCTATGCCTTCTTTCTGGGAGAAGCCACAAGCCACAAATTTTGCCTTGTATTTCTCAATGCTTCCATCTGCGGCATGTTTAATCTTGTAGATCCATTTGGAAGACACTATTGACTTCCCTTTAGGTCTCAAAACCATATCCCAGACATCATTCTTCATGATCGACTAGTACTATTTAATCATAACACCCTTCCACTCTTTCTACATGGCTGCTTCTTCATAGTTGGAAGGCTCTACATCAATGGTGTCGCACAATAGTGCTACATAGATAGAGTACAATCGAGTTCTCTTACTTTCTTTGGAAGTCCCATCTAGAGCACCATATTTCTTTGCACCTTGAATGATCTCTCGTGCCCATGCTGGTCTTCTCTTATGAGGGTTCACCTCTCGGGGTGGATCTACAAGTCTCTGTGGCTCAGTCATATCATGGTCTTCATTTTCTTCTAGAATTATCTCTTCCATAACTGTGTCCCTAAGTTTGGGAGCTTCAGGTTCTTCTTCATATACTTCATCGTAGTGAATCTACCTTGATCTTGTAGATGAGGGTTACTATTGAATAATCATCACTTGTTGTTCAGAACAAGTCTCCTCTTCCTTCTCTTGTAGGTGATTGTGTTGAATTTTTAGCATTAACATGTATTCTTAAAATTTTGCAGACTGTAAGATAACAATAGACAAATGCAGTATAAGCATCAGCAACATCACATACACTGAACACAAGAGTTTTTCACGGGGAAACCTTTAAAGGACAAAAACCCCAAAAGCATTAGTAATTCATCTCTTAAATGAGATGACTGAGTTTAGGAAAGTTCCACAATAATTTGTCAAACCCTAATGAGTTTGATAAAAAATGTCACAAAAATAATTTTTACAAAAAAATCAAATTAGGGCTCGCTGCCCGAATTCTTGTAGCTTCTCGGATTTGATTTCTTGCTGCCCGAGATCACTGACAGCTGCCTGGACCCAAATTTTACCTGCCCAAAATCACTACCGCTAGCCCGAGCTTCTGTTGGAGCTTCCCGAACTATGTTAGGGCAGCCCGAGGATAGATCTGGGCTGCCCAAACCCTGCACTGAAGAAATTTGATAAACAATCACATTATCTCATATAGGACTTTTATCAAACACTTGAATGCAAATTTGGTTTAGAACTTGTCTGAACTTATAAATTCATGAGATGAATTTATCTGAAAGTCTTAAGTATAAACACCAATGCATTCAACTTCAAACTGAATAAAAATGATAACACAGAAATTTAGGGCCAAGCCCATGGCAAAACCTCACCAGAAAGAATTTTATTTATGAGAGAAATTAGAAATTCAACAACTCAGAATTTCTACAACACCAAAATAATTTCAGAAATCCTTATCTAAAAAAACTACATTGAAAAACGTGCCAGAATACTCACAACCAACCCACACATGCGAATTGTACAGCAGATTTCTCGAATTCGTGCCAAGTACGGCCTGTACGGATTCTGCCAGCATTAAATGCAGAATTTTTTTGTCTCGTAATTCATGCCTGCGAATCTGCCTCAATTTCTGTGCATGTATTGTCAGCAATAATGGCTGTACGGATTTGGTTGTACGGTCTAATGACTTTCAGATGTCTTGGGATTCGGGCCTTCAGATTGATGATCGGTCTCTCTCTCTCATAAATCAGAAATTTCCTTCTTTGAAATTTATTTCTCTCTCTCTCTCTTGTCTTCTTCTTCTCCTGCTGTGTTGTCTATGTTTTCCCTAGACATTCTTTTACACTTATCTCACCCAAAACTACCCTAACTAACTCAACCAACTTAATCAAAGGATGAGATTAGCTTTATCTGAGGGCTCTCATTTAATGCACATATTCACTTTATTAAATACATTAAATGAACTTTTTGGGTCCCACAACTTAAACTTACTTTAAGTTTATAAAGTACAAAGTCACTTTAATAATATAAAAAACACACTTTACATTAAAAAGTTCACTAGGAAAAATACAACTTATGTCCCCCCATGTGATATCAAAATCATGGGGAAGGACCAACTGAGTTATAAAAACTAGTCAGCCTAAGACCTGCCCGAGTGTATCTTTTGCCTGCCCGAAGGTGTAGGAGACTTGCCTGGATCCTCTAATGTTGCCCAAACCTGGAGTAGGGTTGCCCAGAATAAACTCGGGCTGCCCAAATTGTAAAACAGAATGCCCGGGACTGAAGAACAACTGCCCGAGGGTGGAAGAATGCTGCCCGTGAAGACTGTTAGGCTGCCCGTGAAATATGTTAGGTTGCCCGTGAAGATTGAGTGTCTTGTTGTTGTTGTTGTTAGGGTTTTAATGCTACCCGTGAGGGTAAAGCCCTAGTTGTTGCTGCTCACTTTGTAAAACATGTAACCCTAGCTTAAGGTTAGGTTGTAGCACAGTAATGAAGATACCCTAACTAATTTAGGGTTTGTTGTTAGTTGCAGGTAGAAGATGGAGATGCTCGAGTTGTTGAGGATGATTCCCTAGCTAGATCAAGCCTCCATGCTAGGGCAGAAGAAAAGGATTGTCCACTCTTCCAGGTACCCAGCGAAAAATCTTCTATGAGCAGCTGAACAATGATGAGCAAGTGTGTGTATAAAATGAAATGGACTGAACTTCTTTTATAGCCTTTGAATCACCTGTATGTGGACCAAAACTCAAAAAAACAAAATAATAATATTTTATTCTTTTATCTTTTTTAATTTTACCTTTAGTGGTACTAAAGGTCTTTTTGCACTTTCACTTTGACTCCTTAGTGGTCTAAGGGTCCTTATGTATTTTTTACATTTACCTTTATTCTTCTTCAAGTGCCTTGTGTTCAAAACAAGTGGTCATAGGGGTCCTTTATCCCCACTCAAAGTACATCATCAAAAATTAAGAGAATTACTAATGCTTTTATCTCACACTCCATGTGCCACCAAGATCAAGTACTAGGTGTCTTAACCAAGGGTAGCTAAGCCTTGGAGAAGATCACGAAGCCCACATATTGAGGGTAGGAGTGCCTCACATGCCCAAACCCGGTCTAGGACTTATAGTGATATCCTGGTAACAGACCAGGTACCTCAGCCATAGGTTGCATAATTTTACCCAAGGTCAAATACTTGGTAACAGACCAAGCGCCTCCATTGTCCTGGAGAATGGCTCTCAGCCCTAGGCTAAGTCCCCTAGTACTAGACTGGTTCATCTTCCTAGTAACTAACCAGGTGCCTCCATTCAAAGAATGGCCACTCAGCTCTAGGATGAGTCCCCAAATGCTGGATTGGTTCCACATCCTAGTCCTTGACCAGATGTCCCCATTCAACAGAATGGCTACTCAACTCAAGGTTGAGTTACCCCAGTGCTGGACTGGTTCCACATTCTGGTCCTTGACCAGATGTCTCTATTCAACAGAATGGCTACTCAACTCAAGGTTGAGTTCCCCCAGTGCTAGATTGGTTCCACATCCTGGTCCTTGACCAAATGTCTCCATTCTCCTAAGAGAATGGCTCTCGATGATGCTCAGGAAAAATCAACACTCCCTCTCAGCAAGAGAGGTATTCTCTTCCATGCCAAGCTTGTCACAAAAGTATAGAACTTTGTTGTTGTCAGAGGCTTAGTGAGGATATCTGCGATCTGTTCATCTCTAAGTTACTGGAAACTTCTAGGAAGGGGAGGGGAAACTTTGTTCCCCGTTTCGGAAACTTAAACGAAGGGGATACGGCTTGGAAACGCCACTGAAACGTTTCCAAGCCGTATCTAAAAATTAGAAACGTTTCCATTCCGTTTCCAGCTGTTTCCTGAAACGTTTCCAGAGTTTCCAGCCATTTCCTTAAACGTTTCTAGTAGTTTCCTGGTTTTCTGAAACATTTCAGTTGCTACAGGGTAAGTTTTTGACTAGAAATATTGATTTTTTGACATGAAAATAAACAAATAAGTAACCCCAAAGGCAAACTATAAAACCATAACCCTAAATTGAACCTCAAAACATAGATATAAAGCCTCAAAGCTTATAAATCAAGAGCAAAACCTTAATCCTAAATTGGTGAATGGTAATTTGACATCTTATGTCTCACTGATTGTGTTTCATTGTAATTTTCCAAAATTGATAGAGGCCTACCATTGGTTCAAACAAACATTGATCTATGGACATTTTATTGTATCAAATGCTTGTCTACTATAGTGATAGTTTCACAGCCTAGTGTAGAAGTACAATGACTTTTTTTTTCTTTTCAGTTTTTTTGCCAATTCCTCACAACTTCGTTTTAAATAAACCCCAATGACTTGCATATGTGATAAATCAACTTTCATATCAAAATTGATACAATGGCATCTTTAGCCATACAAAATAGTGTACTACATTTAAGAAGGGTTACATAAACCAACACATATTTCCAATAATCTTCCAACAAACTTCAGTTTTCTTCTTTTCCTTTTTGAATTAGTATGAACCCTTGACCTATGGCCTTATTTACTCCATTGTTAGTACACTCATATCCCTATCCTTATGTTGTGGAGAGAAATATGATGGTGCGTCGTTTAGCCAGTTCTCCATAAGATGTGCATGTGATATTTTAATCTTATTTCAAGCATTTTTATTAGTATAAATCATAAAACATAAACAAAATATCCAAGGAAACTCATTGGTGTCTAGAGATAGTATTATTGCATAGAGTGCAATATTGCATGTCATCACACTCACACCTAAGTTGCACTAAAACATGAGCTCACTTATTTATACTTGTGTGCTTAATTAATCCCCTTAAAACATGGTTGATTATGTCAAATTTGAATATCCAAGTCGGTTGCAAATCATAGACAATCCTATGAATTTAGGCCCTTTAAGAGCCACTCAGTTAGTCACTTTTGGAACTAGTCGGTTGGTCAATTGACTCTCACTTGCCTAGTTGATTGTCTCGTCAGTGAGTGGACCAACCTAAATACAACATAGTTGAGTCTGTCTTACATAAAAAATTGTGTTTAACACAAATTTTAACACTTTTCTAGAGGTGTAAACAACGTAATATTTGTTAGATGGTAACATTTGGATACGTCCATCAAGTAATTTTAGGGTTTGAAATCGATGTTTAGAAGTAGTTGACATGTTCCTGTTTAAATGCTTTCCAACAGGTGACATATCTATGGCACTTGAGATAGAAGAATATTGTTTAAGACAATATTTGAGTTTGTTGATTTTAGTGTTATAAATGAAACAACTACCTTTAAATCTAATTGATGAATGGTAGCCTAGAGTATGTATGTCTCATGGCCTTTTTGATATATATATAAGTCTGCTGCCGTTTCCTTGCCGTATCGTATCTCATATTTTTCAAAATTTGTGGTATTCATTTCCCTCCCCGTATCCGTATCCGTTCCCATATCCGTTTCAATGCAACTTAGGTTCATCTATACGAATGTACTACAACTTCAGAGTGCCTCTCTGTACTAGGTCCCTGATGAAATGATACTTCATTTCAATGTGTTTCGATCTATCATGAAACACCGGATTCTCTGAAAGCTTAATGCAACTCTAATTATCGCAATGGATGATCGTTGAGTCAAGCTTTCCACCGAACAAATCATATAGTAGTTTCCTAATCCAAACTGCTTCCTTGCAGGCATCACATGCAGCAATATACTTAGCTTCAAATGTACTTTGCGCTATGGAACCATGTTTCCTGCTGGACCAAGAGATCATTGCAGATCCCATGCTAAAGCAGTATCCAGAAGTACTTTTTTGATCTACTGCACTGCCAGCCCAATCTGAGTCGGCATATCCAGCTAACAATACTCCACTGCTGTAAGTATACCTGAACCCATAGTGATAGTACCTCACACATATCTGAGTACATGTTTGGGAGCTACCCAGTGTATGTGCTTCGGATCGGACATGACTGACTCAGAGCATTCACTATGTAACGGATATCTGCTCTCGTGTGTATGAGATACAACAAGGATCCAATGAGCTGTTGATACACAGTAGAGTCCACATCTTGTGAACTGGTGGCTGAGTCTCGCAACTTTGTCAAGTTGGTAGTCATGGGCACGCTCATGGACTTGCAGTCCTGCATCCCAAATCTCTGTAAGATGTCCACTGCATACTTCCCTTGTGTCGGGAAGATCTCGCCTAGCTTTTGCCAGACCTCTAGGCCAAGAAAATAATGCATCAGACCAAGATCCTTCATTTCAAATTTAGAGGTGAGCTCCCTCTTACATTGTGTTATCAGTTGTTCATCAACTGTAAGGAACAAGTCATCCACATATAGGACAAGGATCAAGATATGATTATGAACAATCTTAAAATACAGATTGGAGTCAGCAGTACTTTTGGAAAACCCCAAGCTGTGGAGGAATCCATCCATCCTCGCAGACCAGACTCTCGAAGCCTGTTTGAGTCCATACAAGGCTTTCTTCAGTTTACACACATGGGTCTTATTCCCATGAGTCACAAAGCCTTCAGGTTGTTCAATGTAGACTTTCTCATTAATCTTGCCATTGGGGAAGGTTGTTTTTACATCCATTTGATGTAACTTCCATCTGAATACTGCAGCAAGAGAAATGATGGTTCTGATAGTAGTATACCTAGTGACAGGAGCAAAAGTCTCATCATAATCTATGCCCCTTTTTTTAGTAAAGCCGCAAGCTACAAATATGGATTTGTACTTCTCAATACTGCCATCAGGAGCATGCTTGATTTTGTAGAGCCATCTAGATGTTACCACTGACTTTCCTGTCGGTCTGGGAACAACTTCCCACACATCATTTTTCATAATTGAATCGTACTCTTCAATCATGGCATTGATCCATAGTTGTTGACTTGTTGCTTCTTCGTAAGTGGAAGGTTCAGCACTGATGAGCTGGCTCATAAGACCTGAGTACTTATGTGGCCTTATGCTTTCTCTGAAAGTCCCAGGAGGAGCTTTATGCTTCTCAGCTTCTTGTATCGCTTCTCGGTACCAAGCAGGTCTCCTTTTGGAAGGAGGAACTTCAAGTAGTTCTTCTGGTGGACTTTCAGTTTCCTTAGGTACATCTGGAATTTGATTCTCAAATTCCTCTTCCTCCCTCTGAACTTCTGAATCTAGGATCTCAGAAGATGGTCCTTCATCTTCCTTTGAAAGCTCTTGTGTTTGATGAAACACAACTTCCTCATGGAAAATCACATATCTACTGACTTCAATATATCTCTGTCCAAGGACATAGATATGGTAGGCCTTTAAGCTGTCATTGTAACCGACAAATATGCCTTTCTTTCCGAAAGGCTCTATCTTAGCCCTCTTTTCTTTTGGCACATGAATGTAAAATGGAGTGCCAAAGATCCTCATGTGGTCAACTGCATATTTCTTGCTGGTGAAGACTTCTTCCAGAGTCTTCTCCCCCAAGATAGCATGAGGGCTTTTGTTTTGGTTGTACACAGCAGTACATGCAGCGTTAGCCCACAAAGATAAAGGCAGATCAAGATCAGTAAGCATGACTTTAGCAGCTTCACAGATAGTTTTGTTCTTCCTTTCTGCAACCCTATTCTGTTGAGGGTTGTAAGGTACAGTCAGCTCTTTCTTGATTCATGCTTCTCTGCAAAAATCATCAAACTCATTAGATTCATACTCACCTCCGTTATCTGACCTCAAAATACGGATGTGTCTGGCTATCTGATTTTCAATCAGAGCCTTGAACTCTTTGAACCTGTCAAAAGTTTCACTTTTGGCCTTGAGGAAGTAAATCCATGACTTCTGAGAATGATCATCTATGAACAAAACATAATACAAGCACCCACTCAAGGAGTGTGAAGACATGGGCCCACAAATGTCAAAGCGAATCAGATCCAATATTCCTTTAGATCTATTCTTGCTTCTGGAGAAGGATTTCTTAGTGTTCTTATTTAGAGCACAACTTTTGCAAATTCCATCATGTTTGGGAAAGATCTCTGGCATACCTATCACCATCTTTTGTAAGCCTAGAAGAGTTGTATAGTGGAAGTATCCAAACCTCCGATGCCACAACTCACATGGATCAACTGTGTGATGAACCAAAGCATGAGTGGAATTTCCGGAAGCCTTATAAAGACCTCCCTCTCGAACCCCAATCTGTACAGCTGAACTTAGTTTCTCACTCTTTGCCCATAGTAGGGCTTTCTTGTCCATGAAGAGGACTTTATAGCCCTTGTCCTCTAAACCAGCAACAGAGAGGAGGTTCTTCTTTAAACGAGGAACATATAAGACAACATCAATATTGAAGAACATACCTGAATCCAGTTGAAGTGAGGCTGACCCAACTCCTTCAATTTTGTAAGTTGAGTCGTCTCCAAGTTCCACTTGAGTAGTGAACTTCTTCTTTCTATAACTAGTGAGTGCTCCACGATTACCTGTCATATGTCTAGAGGCACCATTGTCTACTAACCAAGAGTTAGCACTATCGGTGATGGATCCAGAAAGGGCAGAGATCAAGTAGTATTCTCTTCTATGTTCCTCTTCTTTGGTAATCTTGGTGTTCTTCTTCCTGGGTTCTTCTTCTTCTTCTGCAGCAGAAGTTGTTCGCTCTTCTATGGTGTTAAACACCAATTCATCAAGATCATTTTCCTCCAGGATGGTTGTGAGCCTAGCCTTCCAAGAATTGTAGTTTGTTGAACCTTCAAGCTTTTCTTCGAGTCCAAAGATGTTGGTAGCCATCTCTGCTACTAGTCAGTTGTCCAAGTCTGCAAAATATCCCAAGGTCTAAAAAAGACAACAGTAATCTACCTCTTACTGGGTCTTCACATGCTAAGCTCTGATAACATGTTGAATTTTTAGCATTAACATGTATTCTTAAAATTTTGCAGATTGTAAGTAACAATAGACAAGTGCAGTATAAGCATCAACAACATCACATACACTGAACATAAGAGTTTTTCCCTAATTCTTTTCCTGTTGCCTAAGGTCAAGCTGCCTGAATTCCTGTAGTTGCCCGGATTTGATTTCTTGTTGCCCAAGATCACTAACCGTTGCCCGGACCCAAATTTTACCTGCCCGAAATCACTGCTACTAGCCCGGGCTTCTGTTGGAGCTGCCTGAACTCTATTAGGGTTGCCCGAGGATAGATCTGGGCTACCGAAACCCTGCACTGTCAACCTAATATATGCCCGAGTGTATCTTCCTTCTGCCCGAAGGTGTAGCAGACCTACCTGGATCCTCTGATGCTGCCCGAAGCTGGAGTAGGACTGCCCAGAATAAACTCAGGCTTCCTGAGTTGTAAAACAGACTACCCGAGACTGAAGAACAACTGCCCGAGTTGCCCGAGGGTGGAGAATGCTGCCCGTGAAGACTGTTAGGCTACCCATGAAGTCTGTTAGGTTTCCCGTGAAGACTGAGTATCTTGTTGTTGCTGCCATTAGGGTTTTAATGCTACCCGTGAGGGTAAATCCCTAGTTGTTGTTGCTCGCCATGTAAAACGTGTAACCCTAGCTTAGGGATAGGCTGTAGCACGGTAATGAAGATACCCTAACCAATTTAGGGTTTGTTGCTAGTTGCAAGTAGAAGATGGAGATGCTTGAGTTGTTGAGGATGATGCCCTAGCTAGATCAAGGCTCCATGCTAAGGCAGACGAGGATTGTCGACTCTTCTAGATACCCAGCAAAAAATCTTCTATGAGCAGCTGAACAATGATGAGCAAGTGTGTGTATAAAATGAAATGGATTGAACTTCTTTTATAGCCTTTGAATCACCTGTATGTGGACCAAAACTCAAAAGAACAAAATAATAATATTTTATTCTTTTATCTTTTTACTTTTACCTTTAGTGGTACTTAAGATCTTTTTGCACTTTCACTTTGACTCCTTAGTGGTCTAAGGGTTCTTATGTATTTTTTACTTTTACCTTTAGCCTTCTTCAAGTGCCCTGTGGTCAAAACAAGTGGTCATAAGGTTCCTTTATCCCCACTCAAGGTACATCATCATAAATAGAGAGAATTACTAATGCTTTTATCTCATACTCCATGTGCCACCAAGATCGGGTACTAGGTGTCTTAACCAAGGGTAGCTAAGCCTTGGAGAAGATCACGAAACCCACAGATCGAGGGTAGGAGTGTCTCACATGCCCAAACCCGGTCTAGGACTTATAATGATATCCTGGTAATAGACCAGATGCCTCAGCCATAGGCTGCATAATTTGACCCAAGGTCAAATACTTGGTAACAAACCAAGCGCCTCTATTCTCTCAGAGAATGGCCCTCAGCCCTTGGCCGAGTCCCCTAGTACTAGACTGGTTCATCTTCCTGGTAACTGAACAAGTGCCTCCATTCAAAGAATGGCCACTCAGCTTTAGGATGAGTCCCCCAATGTTGAACTGGTTCCACATCCTGGTCCTTGACCAGATGTCCCCATTCAACAGAATGGCTACTCAACTAAAGGTTGAGTTCCCCCAGTGTTGGACCGGTTCCACATACTGGTCCTTGACTAGATGTCTCCATTCAACATAATGGCTACTCAACTCAAGGTTGAGTTCCCCCAGTGCTGGACTGGTTCCACATCCTGGTCCTTAACCAAATGTCCCCATTCTCGTAAGGGAATGGCTCTCAATGCTGCTCAGGAAAAATCAACAGATTGTACACGAACTTTCCTACAAGTCAAAATCAGTTGCATTATTAAAAACATTTCATAATTTTCAAAACATATTAATAATAACAAATTCTTATGCATAAAGACATAGGTCACACCATCATGCAACTATCTTAGCCAATGTTTCGGCACAATGATTCATCCATATCCTGTATACACACGATAATCTTTCTAGATGCCTTGCATCTCTACCAGAACATAATTAAGAGCGTGCACTACTCCTAACATGTCAACAAAGAGAATTCATTCTAGATAAGCAAAAATACCTCATGGAATGTTGTGCATCGCCATAGATTACTTACCCATAACATGCATATTACTGTTCTTCAATGCATTTACTCTAACATGCATAATACATTTCCTAAATCTAGGAATAACTGAACAATATCATTTAAACAATTAGATATACAGGAAATGACAATTTAGATACTTATCTTTATTTGTTTGCTTGGCTCCCTCTTGATCTCTGGTTCCTTGCAAGTTCTAAGGCTTGATCAAGTTCTGAATTTCTGGAATCTTGTAAAGACTTCGACCTTGGTCCTAATGTCTTTTAGATGCACTGGATCCTCTTGGATCTATCTTTATAGCTTGGAAAAGGTCCCTTGACATTCTTGCCAAGTATTCATCGTCGTGTCCAATCAAATTTTGTGTCTGGTTCTTCCTTCTGCTAGTGTAAGTTTCCTTCTTCATCAACATTAATCTTTCCTTTTGGTCACACTAGAACTTGGCCATCAACAAAAGCAACTTGATATCCTCGTTCCTCATATAGAAAGAAATTCTTCATCTTTCATCTTTGGAGACCAACTTGTAGGAGGCCTCTCCTACTCCCCCTTCAATAAGATATTGATAATCATCTTCAAGCATCACCTTATGAGGTGAATCCTTTTGAATCACACTTGTGGGAGAATTACAATACACACTCTACATCACTAGAGATATCTTCTCTTGCTCTCTTCTTAGTTGGTTCATCATCTTCTGTAGTGTGAGCATGATATCTATTCTTCTTTCCTTTCTTCTTGGGACAATCTTTTGTAAGATGTCCTTTTTAATCACAAGTGTGACTTCTGAAACGTGAGTAGTCCTTTTGAGATCTTCTAGGCTTCTTGTGAGAATGTTCTTCCTTCCTGGTCTTTCCTTCATGCAAGTTGGTCAAAGCATCAAACATCTCCTTGGGAGTCTTCAAGGAGGATACATGGGGGATCAAATGATCCTTCATAGAATCAGGAATAATCCTCTTGGCTTTGACCAAGTTCTTCTTGTTCTTAGCTTTGTCTTCATCTCCCTTTGGCTCTACAACTTCTCCTTTGACATAGTTTTCCAAATCATGTTCTTCTAGTATAAGAAGCACTCTAAACTTCCATGCCCAGAAGTTCTCAGCTCCTTCAAGCTCGTCCTTAAGCTTGGTATTGTTTGTCATCTTAATAGAATGAGAACCTCAAATGGAAATAGAGAGAATAGTACTTACCAATAAGAGTGCTTCAACCAAATGCTTACTTCAATGCTTTTCTGGAAAACTGCTTCTGGTTGGCCTAGGGTTTGATAGAGAAACCCTAGTTTTTCAACTTTGGTATCTTGCAAATCTGATTGGAGAGAGAGATGCGCCTCCTTAAGGCGAGTTGAGTAATGTACTCCTTTTTCCAATCTATTGACAGAACTACAGAAAATTTGATGCCCTAATTTTCCCGGCAGCAGTGTTAGGTCAAAAATTGAAAATCTATAGAACTGGAATCTGCCTTCACAGAAAGATGCCCCCTCCTAGGGCGAGTTCGATGAACCTTATTTTTCAGCCGATCTATGGAGGGAAGTGCTTGGAATAGGAAACCCTAGTTTCCAACTTTCGTTAATAACAGTTGCACAATGGATTCTTTCAGGATGGCTCTAATACCATGTTAGAATTTTAATGATTATATTAGATCTTCAAACAATTTGCATTATTTCATCATAACCATAAGCAAAAGGATCATTGAAAGAAAGACGAGCACAACAACACAAAAGAACACAAAAAATTTCCTCTGGGAAACCACAAGGGAGAAAACCCAGCAACTTCTTTAGTATAGATTTTGTCACCAAGTGTAATGCCAAACCAAGATAAGATAAACACCAAAAGAAAAAAGCAGCTTCTCTTCTCTCCAACGAACTTCTTCTTCTCTCTCTTGCGCACTTGCTCGAGTGAGTTGTGTGTCCAAATGAGAGGTGTGCCCTCTCTATTTATACTCATCATATGTGTGACTTTTTTTCCCTAATTGGGCCGACTTCTTACTCTTACTAGGCCGACTTGTCTAGGGAGACTCAAAATAACATTAAATAATATTTCTTTTGGGGACTATCGACCCGACTTACAAGGAAGGTTTACATTGATTCTTTCAAGACTTTTACATGACCAAGTACATCAACAACATCCCTCGAAGGAGGTATAACAATAATACAATAAAAGTACAAAAATAATATCTTCCAAAGTTACACAATCTTCAACACGAACTGCACTTGAGGCCCCTTTGCTGGTGATTTTGCATATAACACCTTCCTTATGGCACTTGTTTGATGATGTGGAGATCTTTCTCTTATCTAACAATCTTTCCTTTTGTCACATGGATGACTTCATAACATTGTTGGTTACCATCTTTGGTTGAGCGCCCCCTCTTGTTTTCTTCATCTTCGGTGAGTAGGGGTATATTCTTGGATTGTAGAAGGGATTGTTCCCTCCTTCATGGTGATGATTTTTTATTGTGGACAATTTCAATTTGTTTTCCAAAACCCTAAAATTGTTTTCCAAAACCCTAATTCAAATTGCTAGGTTTAGTGGTCATTCTTACCAAGCTTGACTTTCCAAACCTTGATTCCATATGGCAAATTTGACCACTCAATACCTAGTTTGACCTCTTGGGTATATTTGGCATTTTTCATGGTTTGTTAAACGCCTAAAAGCTTGATTTTGACTTTGGAATATTATCCTTCCATTCAAAGAAAGGGTAAAATGTATAAAGTTGTTGTTAAACAAAAAGCAGAAAAAAGTATCCTACAAAAGCATAAATGTCAAACAGCAAGGGAAAAACCCATTCCAAACGCAAAAACGAAGATCATTCCTAGTGTGTGCATGTTGAGATTTCTTTCCTCTTTCTCAAGCAACTAGGAAAAATTGAGGATCTATATATACATAATTGAGAAGAAGAGGAAAGGCTGGATATTACTTTTTATAGACAATTTGTAGCAACAAATAGCTACTCATTCTTCCATGTTCAAGGTCTCAGACCACTACCTCCATTGCAAGCAAGAGATCCATGGAACCCTGTCATCTATGACTCACTATGATGCAATGAATCTCTTGGGTCAAATGTGAATGGTACGATCATCCTTTGTTTTAGCTCTTTAAACCTATTGGTTGTCATTGACTAGGTTGTTTGCAATGTTATTGTAGCTTATGGCATACTTACTTTAAATTTTCTTCACTTATTGTGCACATTCACTCCACTCATTTCCATTAATTTGTTGTCGCAACTATCTCTAGAATTTTATGCCAACCACTTAAAATTATTATTTGAAACTTACCCTTGCTCTTGACTATTTACGTACAGCCTGAGGGAGTTGTTTGTGTGTTGATCCTCTTGGCATTTGTGCAGATTTGTTGATTAGATGGCAGCATACACATCTTAGGGACACCCCTTGAGACCAATGAAGCACCACTCATGAGAGACTCGCGAGTCTCCACGAGTGGACTATCGGGCTGAGTAACCGCTAGAGACTTGGGAAGCACTCGCCATAATTGGTGGACTCCCAAAAATCGTGGGCTTGGTTGGACTCGACCCAAACTCGGGATGGAACTCGCTCAAACTTGGCCGTGAAAGGGAAAACACGCCCCCCGCAAACCCAGTTAACCCAAGCATAATATATTATTTCGTGGAATTTTTATATAAATAACACACATTACAACGAGAGGGAACAAGATATGGAAACGGGATTCATGGATCGAAATCGGGAGGGCAAATTATTAGGATCTCACAACATCGAGTGGAACACCAGAATGAAAAGGAGCCAATTACCAGGCCCTTGAAATGAGAATAAGATGCTCTGGCTCTCGGAAAAGGGCAAAGGCAGCAGTGATAATCTACTAATGCACAAAGAAAGATTAGACAGCCCGCTAAAGAACGCAAAACTGGACAATGCGATTTTCCCGGCTTCATTGATCTCTCAATCTCCTTCACTTTGAACTTTTAACATTAGCAATTTAAATAGTCGGCTGAGCTGTGGTCTAGCGGTTAAACCAGTGGGAGTTTCCATCACTGGCCCAGGTTCGATTTCCATAGGGGAGTCCTCAGAGTGACATCTATCCGTGATCAAAATATAAGTCCCCGACTCCGGCCAAAAAATCAAGGGGTTTTCTTGTTATTATAAAAAATAAAAAAATAAAAAATAAATAAAAACATTAGCAATTTAAATAAAAAATAATCTTAAGATGTTATTAACACATATATCTTTACACTAGACAGTATTGAAAAAAAATTTACATGTATTTTAATGTAAACTCCCGAGTATATATTCCAAATCCAAATTCCTTTTTTCTACATAAAACTTTTTTAATGTGTCCAAAATTTACTATATTTTAAGTTTTTTTTTTAGTCTTGCTGAGTTTTTCCTTAGTCTTTCCTATGCCAAAGTCTTTGCCGAGTCTGAGTCATGCAACATTGCTTGAGACTCAAAAAGCACTAATCCGATTGGAGAGGCATCTCGCAGTGATGGGGCTAGGCAGCCTATAATTATTATGTAGGTCTACTTGTGCATATTTGCATGATAACATGCCTAAAGCCTCAAAATTGTTGATTCTTCCCCACAAATCTACTATACCCTTGGGTTGACAAATTCTGTTTGTTTCCTAAGCATTGCACCACTCCATCTCTCCATGTGCTGTGCTGTGGTGGCACCATCTTGCCCAGTGATCCTTCAACAAACACAAGGGCCAAGATGATTAAAAGTTGGAATCATAATCAATACGTAATGGAAAACATCCAACACAAACTTCTGTACCTTCCTGGACGCCAAACCTTTGCTACTTGCATATTTCATATTGATCATATGCCATCTATTAAAATATTTACCCCATTTTAGGATAAAATCGTGCCGAAAGAAGTAATGAAAAACCAAAGCGGAAAAATTACGAACTAGAGCAAAAGGCAATCCCCAAAGCATGCATAACAATCTTGTCACATAGGGTCATTGAACCTCTCTCAAAGCATTTCCTCCGCTCCTCCTAGCTATATGCTTCACATTCGACGATTTGTTTTCCACGTCACCAATTTCAAGGCAATCCCCAAAGCATGCATAACAATCTTGTCACATAGGGTCATTGAACCTCTCTCAAAGCATTTCCTCCGCTCCTCCTAGCTATATGCTTCACATTCGACGATTTGTTTTCCACGTCACCAATTTCAATTATCAATTGATGCCAGATGGCAAAATAGGGTCAAATTACTATCAGATTGAGATGCATGCAAAGTGATGTCTTGGAGTGGTGCCCAGCATTGTTTAATTAAAACACTTTTGGAATGGTTCTTGTGTGCATTTGATAAGGAATTATGTTAGGTAATTCTATGAAGGATAACATCAACTAAATCTGACATAGTTCTATATAATTTTCTACCTCTATGTAACCTTAACCTAAGTTTTAGAATAATCTGTTGTAACTGCTAAAAGTTTAAGTTGATGCATGTGGACCAATGCTAATGACCGGCAGTTTCACAGTCATGCAAATGAGCAGTTGACCACATACAAGCCCGTTGTGGGTTGTGGCCAACAATGGGCATAACAATCCCATAGAGTTAACCGTAGGTTGAACTATGGTCCAAAGGTAGACGGTGGGGTTTACCGCAATTAACCCATGTTCAATTCTCAGTGCACCCTTGTATTTGCTTTAACTGTGAATGGGAATCCATGAAAGTTGAAACAACATGTTCCCGCTCACTGGTAAATACATAAAAGCATTCCTATAGAGCTACCCGCTCCAACCTATGTATCCGTCTTCATGTATTACTGAATACCTTGACAACGTATTTAAGAAACCACCGAAATTTGCAGGATTTAGAGAGACCTACTTGACTTTAAACTTAACACGAAGCATTAACAGAATGCTGTGAGAAACAGAAAACTGCCGATATATAGTTTAAGCTTTAAATTAAAAAAATTATGATACATAGTTTGAATTGAATTTATGATAAATAGTTTAAATTAAAAATTAAAATTGCAAAATGGCCCTGAAAGAACTAAATAGGGGCTGAACTTAATCTATTTCACAGGCCAGCGCCAAGGATTCTATGAAGTTACCTTCCCAGCAGACTTTCTGAATTCTCAGCACCAAATGATAGCTGCCACAATAACAAATGAGTCAACTCCCCGCCAAAACTTCAACTTCACACATTGAAAATATGAAATGAGTTGGAGCGTAGAGCAGTTGACAACCTTCGAACCGTAGACCTCTGCCGTGTCGAAAAATGTTATGCCAGAATCCACGCTGGCATTGAATGCAGCATTGGCTGCTTTCAATTTCCTGTCTGAAAAGATATCATATAGTCATAACCCCCTTCATGAAAATACAGGTCTGAGGTCCTAATCCCATGCACAATACCAAATTCTGAAAAGAGATTTTATTGAAAAATTCAATAAAATGCCTACCGTCCCAGCTGAAATCATTCCAGAACGTGGTGTCTCCCCACGACCAGGCGCCAATTCCAAGCTTAGTAACCTCTAAATCTGAAGCTCCCAACTTAATTGACTGTTTTTCCCTGGTGGACAAGTCACTTCCGGCAGCTCTGATAGCATTTTTCCTTTTGACTCTTATCGCAGTTAATGAGTTAAAGTCTCCATGTTTTACCAGAGGACAACAAGGATGCCTGCTAAGTAGGAGAGCCATTGGAGTTATGAAACTCTGACCAGAGAGAATGGCGATGGAGCTTTAAGCCCAATTCAATTCCCGGTGTATATCTGAATGATGAGCAGAGCAGTCACGCCTTCTGCATGGATAACATGTTTTATATGTAGTTGAGTAGAATGTTCATGGCAGTAAACGATGTCTATTATCACCGCTATTGGTGAAGGACCGATCTACAATCACGCTGTAAATGATCGGTATTCCATAATTCTGCCGTCGTGAAATTTCAGTGTAGTGTTGTGAGTGGAGGGGTGTGGATGTTAATTGTGTGGCTTGGGGAAGGCCAGCCCACGCAAAATCGCAAGGAATCGTGGAGTGTGTGTGAAGCAAAATAAAATTTTGTATATATAAAGATTTTGTTAGGAAAAGGAAACCTTTTTTATTTGTAGAGTCCCCAGCGTTATCACTATGTTATATTTATGTTAGTATAATTAAAAAACTATAGTTAATTTAAAAATTGCTAATCAATAGCGTTAAGAGAAGGTAAGGCAGTTCAGTAAAGAAATTGCATATTGGTAGCACTATTTATTTATTTTGTTACACATGGAAAAAAAAACTATATTAAATTAAAATAGTATATCATAATTACAATAGAAATTAATCAAAAGTAGACATAGAAAGTAATCAAAAGTAGACATAGAGGTCACTATACATCCTAAAGATCCACATTAGGCTACCTCAGCCTAACATAAGAAGGATCAACATAGACCACAAAACACAATAAAAAAGATAGCCATTTAACCTGAAAAAGACACCCAAAGGTAGTTCAAAATGACAAATAATAGACCATAACACTTGCATGTGAGGAACAAAAGCCCAAAAAGGAAAAATTGGGAGACTAGAAATGGAAAATCTACAAATGATCAACCGAGGAGATATATCCATACACCCTGAGCTCACTGAAGATGAAACCTTCTTCCGCAAAAAGAGCTCTTTTAGATAGGGAATCTGCCTCGTGGTTGAACTCCTGTAATACGTGGGAGAAAGAAATGTCATGAAAACATAAGATCAATGATCTAATATCCTTCAACCACACAGAAAGGTGGAGGATGTTTATCTTGCATGTGTTCGAAGCCCATTCAATGACCACTCTTGCATCCCCAAAAATCTGAATGCCATCCAAATGAAGATTTGTTATAAAGTACAAGAGCATCCATAAAGCCAAGAGTTCTCCCTTGGAATTTGATCCTGGTCAACAATTCATCCATAACTTGTGAAAAGTGGAACCTCCCAGCCAAAGAATAGCTTCTACTCTGCACTCAGAGAGCCCTTCTTGCGAGGAGCCATCAAAAAAACCATTGATCCTATCAAAATTCAAAGTAGTCTCAGTATGGATCAAAGATGGAGCCCGAGGAGAAGGATTGGTGTCACCTTAATCATCTTTGAGCGTCGTTATTCCCTTCATGCCAACCCACTTTGCTTTATTGTGCTTGAAGTTATCGACGTCCTAGTGCAATTGTCAATATTTCTTGAGAGCTTGGCCACTATGTGATTTAATATAATAATCCTCCAACTTGAACTTGAGTTTATTGAATTTCATAATTCATAGGCTCTAGTTGTCCAAGGGGGGGGTAACAATAGCCATGCCTCCACAAAAGCATCAAGGAGGTACAGTACCCAAATTCTAGCATGAGATAACAATATCCCTATCAACGATCTCATGTAAGAATTGGTTCGGAGGAATACATTAGAGTTTGGACTCTACACACTGCTTGGATATCTTGTTGGTTAGATTCCACCCTAGCCCATCATAAAGGCTTGGTGAGCAAGTCTAGCAACCACAATGTTCGCTCTTAACAACACACATCTTCTAACAAAAGTTTTTTTGTTTGATTGATTTCAAATATAAAGATCATTGTGTTTCAATTGTTACTCACAACCATTGGATATGTTTCAATACCCCTATGGTATTATCCCCTTAAGATGAAAGTTTCTCTACTTAGCAGGTTACTCAACTTTGGTGCCCTATCTTAGTTGCAATCCAAAGATTTCCAATGCAATTTTGGGAGTTTTTTGAGAATATGTCGCCTCCCATTGGGAACTTCAAATGTCATGAGCCAACCAAGTTCTTCAATCTTGGGCCACAAAAGTAGGTTATATTAATGTTACCCTGCCCAAGGTTTTGAAGGATTTTTTGTATATTTGAGTTGGGGGTAAAGTGTTCTATCAATGTATTACATACATAATTTTTCTAAATACATGCTTTTGATGTCAAATCCCTGACCTCAAAAATAGGGTCTATCCCCTTATAGTCAAGCTTGACTCATTGTCACCTCTAAACGTTACTACTCCACAAGCCCAAGGAAAAAAGCCATATCAATAATAATAATGTTGGTTTGATTCAAGTTATAAAACAATATTCTTATAACAATAAGGTTGCCCAAGTTCCAAATGAACATTGACCAATTAAGGGGTTTCATGGTCGACTCCAATTAAGTTTGTGTCAATCATAGGGAAGGATGTTCATAGGTCATCATAGGCCACTTCTTCTTAAGGAGGTGAAAGGGTTTGTTTGCTACCTCTTGTTGCCACACTTGTAGTGAACCAAAGGGTAAAGATCACCTTAAGCACCTTAGCATCATACTCTTGATGGACTAGGAGGACAATAAGATATAGAATGTCATACTACCAAACCCTAATGAAGTTAGTGCCATGGAATGTCATGGAGCTTATGGACCCTTATAGGAAATCAATAGTTCAAAGGATGTGTATTTTTTTCTTATGACAACCATATTTTATTTATTTTTGTCCAAATGCTTATGTTTTCTTTTTAATTATGCAAAAGGAAAAATTCAAGTGGAAACTCTCATTTCACCTACTCTAGCTTCAATGGTGATAAGTATTGGTATTGACTTGATTCAATAGTTGGTGTGCATATTGTTAAATTTGGATAGTTAGATTTTGGGATGAGGAAGCATCTCTACTTCAAAGGACATGGTGGATGTTAGTGCTAAATTTATACCCAAATTTTCATAGTTACATTGTAGTTGGTTCATGGTACACAATGTGGCATGTGGTTCATGGCACAATATGAGATCTTTTTTGTGGAGCATGGTTTCTAGTTGCACCTTATACGAACATTATGAAATATGTGTTGTGGCACATGGTTTCTAGTTGCACCTTAGACTAGCATGAGTATTGATCCAGGAGGATCTTCCATGATTGATCAGTAAATAAGTATTCAAACCGCAAAATAAAGCTTACATCGGTAAAGAGATCATCAACAGCTTTCCATCAACGCTTGTTTCATGTGAAATGACGTCTGGATGCAAAAGTTATCAAGGTTTGAAATTACAACAAAATGGTTCAAAAATGGAAAAAATATAGGTATTTGGGAAAAATGTTAATGTAATGGTTTATTAGAATTTGTGGAGACCGAAGGATTCAAAACCCCAACCTCCCATACACCAAATCCTCCACACAACTCCACTAGCCATGGTTCCATTCATTTTGTTCTTAACCTTAAGGGTTATAACTTGTATTTAAACTTGCCCTCGGGCCCATGGCCAACATCGAGACCATATTTTATGCACCAAACCATATTGTATCCAAAGTATCGAAACCATGCCACGATATTGTTATATGCCAACACATACCATATATATTATCCAACGAACTATATCATATAATAATGCCACAACACATACCATCCAACGAACTATATCATATAATATGCCAACACATACCATCCAATGAACTATATCATATAATCTGCCAACACATACCATCCAACGAACTATATCATATAATAATGCCACAACACATACCATCCAATGAACTATATCATATAATATGGCAACACATACCATCCAATGAACTATATCATATAATATGCCAACACATACCATCCAACGAACTATATCATATAATATGCCAATGGATTTGAACCCATGACCTCCTCTCCCTTTGACAAAGCTTTAATTAATGCGATAAGCTCGCCGCATGTGGAGGAAGATGTTAATTAATATTTTTAAATTAAAATCTTATTTAAGCCATGGCCCGAGCCACGAATGAGACACAGGAGCGCGCCCGAGTTTGGCATAGATTTTGATGCAGGTACATGGCATAGAGTTCGAGACACCATACAACCTTTAATGGGCACGAATCTCGAGGCAAGAATCTATACTATTTTGTCTTTTATGCATATTGAGTTTCTCGATTTGTGTGCCAGAGGAGATCTCAGGAAAACATAGTCGACTTTACACTCATTTTTCTCATAATTTTGAGACAAACACAATGGTGTAGTCTTTTTCTGGGCTTGACTGACATAAAACATAGGTGTTTCCAGAACTCATGTATGTGAGCCTTTTGAAGACTGATAAAGGTCGGCCTTCCCATAGGAAGTGGCCCAGAGACGTAGCCGAGGAGGGGTGAACTCCATTATCATTTGTTGTCTACATTTTCATGGTTTGCATATTGTTTATTTGCTTATGTGTGTATGTTTAAGCATTTAAAATCCATCTTTTAAAGTCTATTAATGAGTTTAAAGCATACAAATTTTCACATGCAAACAATGGTTACAAAGATCCTATAATTTTTAGATCATGGTTTGTAGTTGCACCTTAGACTGGCATGAGTATGGACACCCTTATTATGCGCATGAGTCAATAAAGAACTTAAGGATTCATAAGAGTTTCATAAAATCACGACATTGTATTTAGTTTGTGTGTTGAAGGATAGTGTACAAATGACTAAGTTGGTTATCAGTTGGCATGCTCCTTTTAATGCAACATAGTTGATGATGTGGTATTATTTTTTCCATTTATTGAGTATGTCTCATTTAATGGGACATAAGGAGAGTCAACCATGTCTCCTCTAGTTGGACATAAGGAGGGTCAATCGTGTCTCCTTTAGTGGAACATAAGGAGAATCGATCTATTGATTTGAGAGGTAGCATTTATGTATGAGATTGGACTTGGAGAGCCTTGGAGCACCCATGACATTGGGTATTCTCCATGGGAAAGGGAGATTATGATGTAAAATTTTCTTTAATATTGCATTACTGCATAGATCCAATGTTTATGTATCTTTTTGTTCTCGTGGTTCATTGATTTCAATTTTAATTTTTTATAGTTGTGGCATTTATGGTTTGATTTATCATAGTATTTAAAACATTATCAGTAATTGAAAGAGAAGGTGTTTGGTTGTGGATGCATTATAACCTATTTGAAATCAGTTGGCTTATATGTTGAGACTTGAACATGATTGAATGCCTCTTCTAATGCAAATGTCATATAAAGAAAATAAAAATTGGAATGGCCCTAAGGTGTTTGAGCCTCTATGACCTCAACAAATTCAAGAAAAAATGACTCCTTTGTGTTGTAGTTTACATGGTCTAATTTCTAAAGAGGCACTAAGATCATTTTAAAGTAGCTCAATAAAGTAATGCTTTTATTATGTAACAATTTTCATCGTGACTACAAAGGAGGTAAACTAGTGCAAATAATTGGGGAATTGACAATCTTTCACCACTGACATTTTATTTTATCTCCATCTCGAGGAACTAACTAAATTTGGTTATGTTGAATGTTTATGATCTACAACATCAAAGTTATACCAATGATATTATCCAAAGTTATGAAACCTTTTCCCAGTTATTAGAGAGAAAGAAGAATACATTGCATGGTTGGGTGATGCTATGAATTACATCATAGCCTTCCTATCTGGTTAGGGATGATAGATTGCAACCATCCAACATAAATGCCATAAGGACATTATAAAAGAGCTAAAGAGTTTAAACAAAAGTTATAGTTTAGTCACAATGATGAGAAATTCTAGGTCCATGTAATCAAGCTCAAACACGTTATTAAGTTCAATGAGATTAAATATGTTATGGGGGATTAGATCTCCTCCCAACTATACTAAGTATTTGGAGAAAGTAATGAAATATTTTTTCAAAACTTTGACCTTTGAACAAATATTTAAAAGACATATCCCTTGGTCTGTTTACTAGTCAATGAACATAAGTATGCCATCACAAGGTTCATTGTATATATCTATCAATTGTTGAATTCAATCATTTTGAATATATTATGTTTATCTTATATGAATTTCTCATTGTTGTCATATTTATTTTGAATATTTAAAGTATGAACCAAATTGGTCATTTCATTGGTGTAATAACCTCTATATAATATCCTTAACAGAGCACTCGCTAATTTTGGCCCTTCGCTGCATATATTTTTTAAAGTTTTTATATTCACGATATTTAACCTCCAACCTGCCTTTCACCTTTATAAATTTAAAAATCCAAAAAGCATTCTACTGGTTCAAGGGAGAATCAATGAACCATTGTGAAAATAAATCCATAAAAAATGAGCATGGAAAAGGCTCAATAGAAAAAAATCCACATATATGCGAGGAAATAAAGCTTCTGCAAAATTTTGATTTTAAATTGTGACAAATTAAGATCTCCAAAGCCACCCTTAAATTAAGGGCTCCTGCACACCAAGGATTCAAAGATAATCCTCAAATTATCATTTCCTTTATTTAATTGTGACATCATTGCTAAGGAAGGAGCAAAGTCATTGTTGTTTTAGGAGAGGTTACAATTGACTGATATATATATGATAGGTAAGAGAAAGTATTAACAAATAAATCACTTCGTTGTGCCAACACCAAGATAATTTTTCAAGTTGTTGAGGTTAGTCACCATTCACTTCGAATATACAAGCTCATGTCCCAATGGCCATCTAATTGATATTACCACAACTCATATCTACATGTTCTCTATTTTCATGTCCCTACTTACACTTCCTTCAAATCTATATCATGCATACCTATCAGTTATTAGTATAATCAACAAATTCATTACATCAAGCCACCATAAACTATGACAATCTTGGTATCATAGTTGGAAGCAAATCATTCCTATTCGAGTGAGGCAACCACCATCAAACAAGAAAATCACTGCCAATATAGCACATGGATCCCTATATAAGATCACCACCATCAAACATAACGTGGACAATCTCAATGACATATTCTATTCAAGGGCATATTAATCCACCGAACAAATAGAAATATGTATATTTCTAATAAAATTGGTTGTATATAAAATACTCAATAAATGTTAGAGGTATTTAAACACCACCCATCATGAGTCACAACAATCTAAAAAATATTGTGTATAAATATAGAAGAGGAACCTTTTGGAACTGAAACAAGGAAACATCACCTTAGTGAGAACAATTAATCAACAATTTCCAATATTCCATGATTTTTTTCTTAAGAAAAAAAAATCGTATGTTTTGATTCATTAGTGTCTAGGAGGACTTTAGAGTTCCAATTCAATAACTATGATTGCGGCCTCAATTTGAGGTGATTCCACTTACAGATGACTAACTTGATCAAACATGACCCTTTTATTTCAAATATATATTAGGGGAAAATGAAAAAATATCATGGCAAGTGTTATATTCCATTGGGAGAAATTAAAGGAAGTCGCAAGCCTTGTAATATGTCATTAGGAGAACAAGCATCCCATTCTATCATGAGAATAAGTTCATTTTTGGGATATTTTAATTGTTTTGAAAAGCTAAATGGTGAACAAGAACCAAGTAAGAGCAAATTACCTAAGATGGTGAATTATACTAATTACAAGTGGGATTCTCACACTTAGTGCACCTACTTATTATCAAAGAGATATATAAATTTTTAAATGTTGTTATCTTCTGAAACAAGTTTTTGAGAAAAATAAAATGATGCTTAATAATGAGAAAAGAGGAATATTTTCTAACACTTTTGGAAAATGTGTTTCATTAATTTTAAAAGTAAAAGAGATCATTTAAGGAAAATTAGCATTGTTATTTGTTTGAGAGACATAAACAAATTACATTAACATTGATTTAGCAAATCAACTATTAATCATGTGTCAAATTATAATAAAAAAGATTGATAATTGAAATGGAAATAAACTAAATATCTACCACTTGCTATTAACAATTATAAATTCATATCGCAATTCAATGTTACATCTATGTGTGAAAAAGATGTCAATACAATTCTCTTACAACAAGAAGTAGATAACATTCTCAAATTTTAGAATGAACCCATGCCTCATAAGATCCCTCATTAAAAGACATGGAAGATGTATTCAATGTAATCATTCAAGCTTATCAGAGGTCATTACAAAAGATTCAATATAATTAAGAGGAAAAATAAAACTTGACAAGTTTGTAGATGATAAAGATGAATAAATTTATCATCTTATAAATCATATTCAAAGCTTGATCGCACTAATCAAGAAGTTGAAAAATAAAAAGACAAAAAAAAAATTATCAACAAAATTCATAGATCAACAAGGAAACAATGAACAATCCAACTAAAGTAAGAATATCTTCAGATGTCAAAATAGAAACAATGGATACAAAAATCTAAGCAAATCCAACAATCTCTACTAATAAAATATCATTGATCAATGAAGCAATTCAAAAATACGAATAAGACATAATACAAAGGTGAATTAAGAAAACTAGAAGATTATAATTAGGAAAGATCATGTTACAAGGACATCTTATCAACATCCTAATCATAAGAGTGGACACTCTGACCAATCAATGTATCAACATTGATCTGAATAAAGGCAATATTTGACTTATATTTTGAAAAAAAAGGATAAATTCTAGCGCAATATGGTATCAAAATAAAAATTATTCTTGGAATCACAATTCAAACAGTTCTATTCAAGAACCCTATAAACACGATGTTCCATAGAAGATCAAACTAGGGTGGACTAACCCTTAAACAATATGACAATTATGTTTGGTATTTTGAATATAATATTGCCTCATTTTTTTCTCTAACAACGTCAAGAACATAATATCATGTGAAAGCATTACAAGCAAGAATGAAATCTTAACTTTTTATACTTAGAGCACAAATCACCTTTGAATGGAAAGACAATGTAATGAATATAAAATACATAAATAAATATTAGTATTAATAATTTTATATTATTAATTAAATAATCTAAAGGACACGTCGTAACTAAGGGACACAACCCTTTATCTTCGTGACTACTCAATGCATATGAGGACACTACCACAAGGCTCAATGTATTTATCTATCATTTATTCAATTCATTGTAATGAACCTAAGGCAACAATCAAGTCCACTAACTCTATATAATAAAAATTCAGATAACTAGTTGACGAGTGGGAAAATTGTCAAGTAACATAGGAATTGAACTGGGGTTTACAAGAAAGGCCAAAAGACAAGGTAGGAAACTGAATGTTTAAATACCTAAGAACTTGGATGTTGGGCCCTTTTAAGTTTCGATCATTAGCCAGGCTGAAGTCTACTACCAGGCTTCTGGGAGTCCCAACCGGTGCAAACTGAGATCTTAACAAGCAATTCCAAGCAACCAAAGATTAAGGAAGGCTTAGGAAGGCCATAAGTATATGTTTAGGATTCTAAAATAAATATATGAAGGTTTAAAATAGGTATGGATAGTCCCAAGAAAATCTAAGGGTCGCACTATGAAAACTAGTCACTAGGACTATGCAGGTAGTGAAACTTCAGTGATTTCCAAATGCATACAAAGAGGCACTAAAATTCTGTTCCAGACATTTTATATATTCATTATGATGTTATTAATAATGTTCAGAAAATAAAATAAAGGAAATGGAAATGTTTAGATACACTAATTGCGTCGAACTGGAAAACTAGTCATTTTTGCATAGAAATCTAGGCACGGTGTAAAAGATTATTATGAAACTTAGTCAAAACAGTTCACAATGTTGTATAATTTGCAGAGATAGTAAATAATGTCATAATAGGGCCATTATAGTCAAAATAAATCTCATAATAACGTCATAGGTAGCCTCTCATAAAAAAAATCCCAAAAGTATGGCTCCAGAGCTAGGAAACCAAGGAGAATCAATCCCTAAACCTCCCAAACTGTGTGAGTGACCTAAAAGTGTTATACCAAAATCCTGTCACCATCATGTGATAAGAAATTTGACATACCTACTTGCCCTGAATCCCAGCTCTTGGAGTGGAAACTCATGGTTATTATCAATCTCTCATGGAAATTCCCAGCACCGTGCTTCCTCTGTTGTCCAGGAGTGGTACCTTATTCGCACCGCCTATCCCCTATTTCCCACAAGAGGTGCCACCACTTATGGCCCTTATTTCATAAGCGTTTCTTACCAGAACCGCTCTGTCATTGAAAGAGAAACGTGGTACCCTGGGTAAAAAGGGAAAAAGAGAAGTTTTTTGAGGCTTCTAGATGATAAGCCTCGTGTCCTCCCTTATCCCTACTGTTGTGGGTCAGTTGAGCTCGAGATCCCTCATCCTAGGATCTTATAAGCCACCTCACCCACTAATCTCTCAACCTACCCTATCCATTAAGCCTTATAAATATGAGCTCATAGCCATGGTTGAGGGGAGAACTCTTAAGGTATTGTTATGTTGTTGGATTGATTACTTGGCCCAAGACCATTTGGGAGAGCATAGAGAGCTAGAGTTGGAGCTTTTGGGGATGAGAATGCTTGGTTTCATGGAGATGCATGTCAACACTAAGGCTTGGTTGTAAACTTCTTTATATTTCTATATTAATGCAAGTTGATTTCTGTCCCACATACATTGTCGTTGTTTGATTCCACGTGTATGTTGTTAGATTCCTTAGTCACTAACATAGACCAGTAGATTATATTCTGGTGGTTTCAATATGTTTGTGTGTTGAAGCTTATTGCAGGTACACAGGATAACGATCGAAGCATTACATTCCAGGTATCTACGGCATCTAGGGAGAGTCTTCAACCTCTGTCCTCTATTTGTTCTGGATCTGAACCATTCATACTAGTGGAACACCTTGCTGTCCGGAGGAGGTTAAATATTCAAGCTAACAAATTTGGTGACTCCACTGGGGAATATATGTATCGGTTGTTCTGATCTTCCTCAGTCTGCAACTCTTGTCCGAATCCAGGCTCCTTCTTCAACTCTCTTCAGTCAGATCTACTTTATGACTTAGTCTATTTGGGTTTGAAATTTCCAGATCTGAGTCATTTCGATCTTTTATGCTTTGTTTTCATACTCAATCTAGCAATATTCACCTTGATCTAGTCTTTTTCTGACCTAATCCATCATTCTCTTTCTGTTTTGGTCATCTACATGGAACTGCACCTATGATGTGTACGAGGAGCGATGCCATCGCCTTAACAAAGTGAGTAGTAAGCGGTGCCACCGCCTGTAAACCATTGGTGAGAAGTGGTGTTGTGTTAGAAATGCTCTGTCAACACCTGAGAAGCACGGTGCTAGGTAGGCATCATTCCAAAGCCCCTTTTCCTCAATTTTTTTTTTTTAAATTGAGTTTTGTTGCTTTCAGTTCTGCTTATCAAACTTGTGTTACAGAATCTGATGTTTGTGGCTTGATAGTTTTATGGTTTAAGATTGATTTGAGTGGAAATTCAAAAGTTTGATTAAGTCTTTTGATTGTTCCTCTGCTTCTATGCTTGTTGGTTGTGTTTGCGAAAGGATTTCTTATTTTTTGAAAGCTTAGGGTGTTAGTAAGATCTCTTTTGTTTATGTTATATAGACTAAAAGAATAACACCAGATTAACTTCTAGGTTTCATTTCTTATTTGCATAGCAAACTTCTTTTTCCTTCCTTTAATTTTTTTTTTTTTACTGAGGCTAGGGTATCATCATTGAGCGTTGAACATTGGTTTTCTAATTGGATTTACAAGCTTTCAAGATCTTCATGTTCTTTCGTCTCTTATGCATTTATAACTATCTCAATCAAAATAAAAAATGGTAGTTTTAAGTTAGATTTGCTTATGTTTTGAGAAAATTGAAAAAATAGAGTTCATTTGCATATAGGTGTGCTTGTTTTTTTTTTTAGGAAAAGAGATTATTCCCCTTCTCATTGCTTTCAGAAAGAGAGAAATCGATTTGGAAAATTTATTGCTTGTCTTTGATTTGGTGTTCATGACTGTTGTTTGGAAATATTTTTGGTTTTGCAACAAAAATAAAATACTCTCTTCCCTCCCGTAAGTAGGCATATTGAATGGTAAAGTGAATATTTGCACAAGCATATTGCATGGTTTTACTTTTCTGTCAAAACATCATGCATTCACCTAACCGTCCACTTTAAAATTAACGGTAGTTATAGGTTAAAATTTACGTAGCAATTGAGTGATAGGTTAGAGATGTGTTCGAGCGTCGTTAAGCATAGGAGTTGTCGTTATTTGCCAGCATTACATCTAGAGACTTGCGCGGTTCTTCCATGTACCGTCAGTACATCGAATGTCCTTTCACGTACCCTTGAGGTATATAGAAACGTACTTCACGTACTCGATTGTATATTAGAAGGCCCCTTGTGTACGGTTATGCATTAGGAAACACTACTACCGATTTGAGCTCCCACGTACCTTGAGTATATAGGGAGACCCCACTAGGATACCTTATCTATCTAAGAAAAGCCCTTTGGCCGTCTTGTTTGGAGCCATACACTGAAAACAACATTCGGGGAGATTACTACACACGTATCCTCGAGGTATATCGTGAGTGGCACCTTCTTAACAATCCTGGTGAGAGACTTGAATTTTTGAACTCCTTCTATCATTTTAAGTGTGCTTGTTTTGACCTATAGCTTGTGTAGGAAAACGTTTTTGGTGTGTTTTCTAGATTTTCAGACCCTAGGTTATATAGGAACTGTACAAACTGGCTGAGTTAAGACAGTCCAGAAGAGTATAGGGCTTGCCACCCGATTTTATTCCTGGTCCAGGAGAAAATCCAATGGAATTTATCGATCAAGGAGCTGCTACCACCTCCTAAGTGGGAGATAAAGTGGTTGCGGAAAGTGGAGTACCATATTCTTCACACTCGCCTCCCTTGGTCCAACAACCTTCTCGAGGAAATACATTGTTCCATTCTCCCACTGAAGGTCATGTTGATGATACAACCCGTCAGGATTTTGGTCCCAATGCTCCATTTTGGGATACCTTTATAGGACAGGCCATTGCCTCATTTGGTACCCGTTTAAATCCTTCTGAAGATGAAGAAGAATGTAGGAAATATCGTGCTGCCATTCTCCATGTACATGAGATTGATAAGCAAATAGATGAAATATTAGGACCAACACCATCACGTTCCACATATGTTCCTGTGGGATATCATTCACTTGCCGATTCTATGAAACCCATAGAACCGATTATAGATCGTGTAGTAACACCACACAACCCAGGTCAAATTACCACCCCTATCAAAGTCTCATGTTATGTCTGTTCCTAATCCTCCCAGGTCTTCTGCACTTGGGGCCCAACCTTCAATTCTCGTTTCGTCAGTACCTTCTAGTGCCGGGGGGCAACCCCCGGCATGACCTACGTTATCTGGCACCAGAATTGTACCTAGTCAAGGGCAGATCTCTAACATAGAACCATCTACAGTTTTTGTCCCTCCCACCCATAATAATGTGGTGAATCCCCCATCCAATTCAGGTCAGCCCTTGGGGGCACAACCTGTAGCCGTTCAGTCTTCTAGAGGTTATGGTTATCAAATACCTGTAGGTAATCATCCACCCAATCCTACAGGAATGCCTTATGCTGGAATTCCATACTCTAGTAACACTTTTACGCCATGCGGGAAACCCAATTGATCTTACATGCCAGCTATGGGGGGGATACCTATACATGCTACGGGAGGTGCCGGAGGACCACCTTATGGAGGTCCTCCCCCTGGGGGACCTAATGGTCCCGGAGGACCTGGTGACTTTCCTCCTTATGGTCCTAATGGTCCTAGTGGTCCTGGGGGGCCTGGTGGCTTTCCTCCTTATGGATCTGGAGGGTCTGGTGGCCCTCCACCTAGTGGTTCCGGAGGCTTTGGAGGTTTACCTCCTGGTGGCTCTGGAGGGTCTGGTGGTCTACCTCTTGGTGGTCCTGGTGGTCCTAGTGGTCCCCATGGTCCTGGTGGTCTCAGTGGCCCTGGTGGTCCTCATCCTGGAGGCCCTAGTGGTCCTAGTGGTCCTGATCTTGGAAATCAACCCCCATGCAGGTGGATTTTCCAGTAGTTCTTTGTTACAACAACCTGTTTTTCAGTCAACTTATGGTCCTACTAGTAATTATATGCCATATCAATATTACCAATATGCGCAACCCAACCGACAGTTACCTTTCCTAGCAACTTTGGACTTGCCTGATTTGTCCAAGTTGATTAATGACCCCATTCAACACAATCCCTCGTTGCCTCCCATTTCGGTAAAGTTACCATCGAATATCCTGAAATTCAATGGGAAGTAGTGAGACGATCTAAAGAACCATGTTATGACATTCCATTTGTGGTGTTCTTCAAATTCCCTCATGGATGACTCCATTTGGTTACGACTCTTTCAGCGAACTTTGACTGGTACGGCCGCGAAGTGGTACATTGAACTCCCACAACATTCGTTTGTGAACTTTGGATCATTGGAAACCATGTTTCTTACACTCTTTCAGCTCCCTATTCGCTATGAAATGGACACTGATCTTTTAACCTCTCTGCGACAGAACACCTCCACCCACATTTTCGATCATATTCATGAGCGGAGAAGGTGGAGAAGGCTTATTAAGGCCCCTATTCCGGATCAGTTACTAGCTGATTGGTTCACCAAATCCTTGTTGCCTCCTATTGCCCGATATGTGGCTATGGGCGATGCTGTTACCAAATAGCAGGCTATTAGTCGGGCTTAGTACCTAGACTTGGTCTATTCCTAGTCTAGAACTCTATATGACCTGATTCCTCAAGCTCCTCACCCCAGCACTGATCCTGCCAAGCCACCAGTAGAAGTACTTGTTGATGGGATTGTTGGTTCAATCCAGTCCCCATTAGCAGGGAAAATTGCCAAGCAAACCCAAACTGCCACCCCTACTCCTTCGACTCCTAAGGTTTCTGCCGAGGTCAACTCTATTCAAAGTACTCAAACCTCGGGTAATAATAAGGAAAAAGGGAAAAATAGAAATAAAAAACCTGGAAACCAACAAGAGACTCCACGACCAACCAACAGTGATAACGACAAAGGGAAAAGGAAGGCAAAATATCCCTGTCTGCTATGTGGTGGTGACCATTTTTCAAAGGAGTTTCCTCATCAAGGCGAAATCTCCCAGTTTCTAAAGTCCAATCCCGCACCTGCAGTACTTATGGATCCTTTTCCCTCTCAACAACAACTGATAGACCACATGTCTAATCAGGGTAACTCTAGTTCATCTGAGGAAATTCGTATGATGTCCTCAGATACCATCAATCTGCAAACTCAAAGTCAGAATTATGACAAACCCACAGATAAGAAAGAAGATCAATCTTCTTTAGGGAAAGTTCCCTCTACTAGTTCTCATGAATCCTCATATACTGTCCCCTTATCTATCGAGAATCCTACTCTCGACATGATTTTGCACCCACCTAAGAGTACTCTTCGGAAGGCTGTCTTTAATCCAAATGCCTGAGCTGCTCAATTTTATAATGTGGTTGAAGATCTCGCTCAGGAACCTTGTGCAATGTCGACCTTAGAGGTACTCCAAAGTTGCCCCACACAACGCAAAAAATTGTTAACAGCATTAGGAGCTTTAGACTCGGATAACACTAACTTGATTCATTTCAATGTTGAGAACTATAAGCCTCGATTACCGCATAAACTTACTTTTTAGATCATTACGAAAGTAGTGGGAAAGAAAGTCTTTTGAACGGTACTGGACGAAGGAGCTTCGACCTCGGTTTTTTCTATGACTTGTTGGAAGGATCTAGGCTCTTCCGAGCTTGTCACATCACCTACGACCCTTAAAGCCTTTGACGGACGGGGTTTCCAACCCCATGGTCTCATATCGGCCCTAGCGGTCGAGCTGGGGGGAAAAACCATGTCCATCCAAGTAGAAGTGGTAGATGCTCCTTTAGATTACAACCTTCTTCTAGGAAGAAATTGGTTCTATGCCATGACTGCTGTTACCTCAACGGTATTTCGAACAGTCGAATTCCCGCATCTAGCGAGAATTATTACTGTTGATCAACTGGATTTTTGTACGTCGGATGTTACTACCTCCATAGCTAATAACATCCCCATGTTAGGCCTGTCCCTTCCTCCTTACTAGTTGATTGGGGTAGGCATGTTGAAGGATTCATTCCTTATGGGGATTTTTCCATCCACTCCTCCTAGCACAGATACCACAACAGTTCATATGATCGCCTCATTTGATTATGAGCCTAAGGGAAAAAATGTTGTTGAATCCACATGAAGCTATGTATGACACCATTTAAACCTTTTCCGACGATCACACTGATGAACTTCATCTAGTGGCTTCGGATCCTTACCATTTACCGTACTGGTTAGAACCTTCTCTTCCTGTTCTAGAATATCTCTTTGAGACTTTTCCTTCCGACGAGTCCATTATGGAGATCATGAATATGGATGAGCCCATTTGGGAGGATCACCATCATAGATCCATGTTCCTCCCCAACACCAGTTCAGTTAGCCATGATTTTGCATCCTTATTTCCTACTGATATTGTCAACGTTCCCCAAAGTCCTATATTGTTGCAAGATACAGATTTTGAAGGAAACCTTTGCAACATTACTCAGATGAACCCGATTGACATATCAACCAAGCCTGGTGTTATCGAGCATGTTCATGTTGGGTAGAATTGCTCGACAGATGAATCTGAAGCATATAAGGCACTTTTTAAGGAATTCCGTGATATTTTTGCCTATTCTTGTGAAGAGAAGTGGGGATTGACCCATCCATTGTGGTCCATGAGATTAAAACCTATCCCACTACTAAACCTGTCAGGAAGAAAATTAGGCAATTCCATCCTCGGAAGACAGCAACTATTAAAGCTAAGATTGAGAAACTTCTCAAAGCTGGGTTTATTTATCCTGTAGAGTCTGCATCGACTTTAGGGATTTGAATAAATCTTGTCCCAAGGACAACTTTCCTACTCCACACATCGATCAGATTATCGACAACTGTGCTAGAAGTTTCATCTTTTCATTTATGGATGGATTCTCTAGCTATAATTAGATTGAGATATTGCCCTCCGATCAACATAAGACGACATTCATTTTCCCATGGGGAACCTTTGCATATAAGAAGTTACCTTTTGGCTTGAAAAATGCTGGAGCCATGTTCTAGCGCATGATGTCCTATGCATTTCATGATATTAAACATATTGTTGAACCGTACCTTGATGACCTCCCTGCTCATTCACAGTGACGGGAGGACCACCCTGGTCATCTTAGATACATATTCCTGAGATGTCGTCATTATACTATATGGTTCAACCCACATAAATGTGTTTTTTGCGTTGAGATGGGACGCCTGCTAGGATTTGTGGTATCCAAAGATGGCATCCGGATCGATCCTTTGAATATTGTCACTATTTTAGATCTACCAGCCCCAACTAATCTCCTTGAACTCCAAAGTTTGCAGGGGAAGGAAAACTTTCTCCGCCGTTTCGTGTGCAATTTCGTAGAGAAAACACACGGTTAAATGCGTCTCCTCAAGAATAACACTCCATTCTTCTGGGATGACCAGGCCCAACATGCCTTTGATAATCTTAAGCACGCTCTGACTCATTCACCCGTGACACACCCCCCGGATTATTCAAAGGAGTTTCTCTTGTATATTGCTGCCTCCACTACTACCATCGCTATGGTTTTAGTGCAGGACAATCTCCACGGTCAGGAGCATGTGATTTATTACGCCAGTAAGAATATTATGGATTCTGAAACCATTTATTCACATGTGAAGAAGCTAGCATTGGCTATGGTCATTGCTGTACAAAATTTTTGTCACTACAATTTTCTCCGCACTACCACCGTATTGGCAGACCATGACCCGATGTATTACATCCTGACTCGTTAGGTACTCGGGGGAAAGTACTCCCGTTGGATTATTATCCTTCAAGAGTTTGATTTGGATTTTTCCAAGGCCACATCAAAGAAATCCTTGGTATTTGCAGAGCTTATGTGTGATCTTCCCTGTGCTACAACGAAATCTGAGCCTAGTGATTCATTTCCAGATGAATTCCTATTCCTGATTAGCACTACTGATCCTTGGTATGGATATTTGCTGATTTATCTCCAAACACAACAATTTTAGCCACATTTATCTCATGATTATCATCATTGTATCCGTCACCACGTGAAATACTATTTTATCCTGAATGATACCTTGTATAGACGTGGGATTGACTCTATTCTCCAGCGAGGCCTCACCCATGAGGAGGCTGAACATGTGTTGAATGATTGCCACTCTGGAGCATGCGGAGTTCATTTATCTGGGATGGCTACAGCCCAGAAAATCCTTCACA
The DNA here is from genome assembly GCA_001517045.1 of Pseudotsuga menziesii. Taxonomy (NCBI): domain Eukaryota; kingdom Viridiplantae; phylum Streptophyta; class Pinopsida; order Pinales; family Pinaceae; genus Pseudotsuga; species Pseudotsuga menziesii. The sequence continues at coordinate 121,012 of LPNX010612441.1, forward strand.
CTGGCTATTTCTGGCCTTTTGTCTTCAAAGACTGTCACGAGGCTGTTAAGAAATGCCCACCTTGTCAACATTTTTATCCTAAAAAGTGCACCCATATTGCTTCGGTACACTCCGTCATTGCCGTTGGCCCATTTTCCAAATGGGGGATTGACTTCATGCATTGTAATCCTACCTCAGCCAGGGGGCATGGTTACATCATCGTAACCATTGATTATTTCACAAAATGGGCTGAGGCCATGCCTATATATGCAGAAGATGGTAAGAATGCCACTCTCTTCTTGTTCAATCATACCATAGCTATATTTGGAGTTCCGCAGTCCATCGTCACTGATCATGGATCTCATTTCCATAATCAAATGATGGAGGAACTGAGTGCCAAGCTAGGTTTTCGCCATGAAAACTCTACGCCGTATTATCCACAAGATAATGGTCAGGTAGAGGCCATTAACAAATTTTTGAAAACTATGCTTCGTCGGATGGTTGGAGATCATAAATCCAACTGGCACCACGTCCTTTTCTCTGCTCTTTGGGCTTATTGGAATTCTATGAAAACAACTACTGGTTTCACGCCATTCTAGCTTATCTACGAACTCGAAGTTGTCTTACCGATCCAATGTCAAATTCCATCCTTACAACTTACCGTTGAACTTCTCCCAGACACTTCCGCAGAGGAAGAAAGATTTTTGTACTTGAGTAACCTTGACGAGACTCGGAGAGATGCTGCCTTGGCTAATGAGGCACATAAAAAATGCGTCAAGGCACAGTATGATAAATCCGTCCAGCCTCGTGTCTTTAACGAGGGTGACCTAGTATTGACTTATGATTAGAGATATGACAAACTAGGGAAGGGTAAATTTGAGTCCATGTGGTATGGACCTTTCATTATTTCTAAGGTGTTAGAGAAAGGAGCTTACGAGCTCATTAATTATGATGGAATCCCTTTGGGGAAAACTCGCAATGGGTTGTACCTGAAAAGGTACTATGCTTAGGTTTTTCTTGGATAGTATCTTATATATATGTATATTGATTGGATTTCAGTGTGCTTTTAGTATTTTTAAGATGGTTTTGAGTTTAGTGTCTGCATCTATTTATACCATGTTTTGGTCATGTAGATGGCTTTCTACGGCTTCACTAATTGTGCTTGCCGCCACACCTTGAATCTCTCCTCTGCTGCTTGGGTCCTCTATTCCCCAGCTGAAAATTTGGTCAGTTTAGGAGTAGTTTGTATAGGTCCCACTACTAATAACATCGTCGAGCATGAAGCAGTCATCGGTCTTCTGATTGAAGCTTCCTCCCAGGAAGTTCGTGATCTAGTAGTCTTGATGGACTCATAACTCATGGTTTGCCATTTAAACCATGTCTACACCACTATTAACCTGTTGCTCCTCCGCCTCTTCCGGAGAGTATGTTTAAAACCATCACCTATAGGCATATCCCTAGGGAACATAATGTAGTGGCTGACTCATTAGCTAATTACATCCTATAGTGGCATATTGTCCATTCATGACATCAAATCAAACATGGTACATTGTAAATAAACATTCAAAGACACATAAAAATCATAGAAAATGCGTATTCCATTTGAAACATATAAACACCGTGTAAAAGTCTGTATATATATATATATATATATACACACACACACGAAAAAGTTTACAAAAATAGGTCCCGAGACCTTATTTGAAGCACATAGGCTTTTAGGAAAAATCATCATACAAAATCCTGAAGCTGTCAGCTTTCAGTACATTTCTCATATGCTAGTGGTGCTCGTGATATCACATCACTGCTCGAGCTAATCTACGTAGCATCCTACTGAATCAACTCGGTACTCCCACTGTGGATCTCTGATATCTCATCGGGAGGTCATCTATGTTAGCGTCTGGGATATCCTCTCCAGGTTTTCCTCTAGCTCCCCAGTGATGTCATCACCCCATGGTACAAAGCGGGCTCCAGCTCAGCTATCCAATGGAGATGCTCCTCTAGGTCGCGCTGCTCCCATATCTGCATGAGAATATATAGGTCTCATCACTTAACATAAAAAATATAAAACATTAAAAAACATAAAAACATTTTCATCCATTTTAGGGTTTCTTGCTTTTCACTGATGTCACCCCACTATCCGCTAGGTGGGAGTGGTAGGTCAGGATCTTTGGTGAAGTCCATGCCTGCATAAGCATAATCCTCAACCATGAGGATCTAATCTTGTACCATTTGACGAACGGGTCACCGAACTTCACCCTTCCCCTACCCGCCCCTATGCAAGCCATGACCTGGATCCACCTCAATATACGGGGGTCCCGTGCTCTCAGACTCCGAAAGACCACCTGAGGTCTCATCTGTGGAACCCGCTCGAAGAAGAAGCAGGATAAAATGGAACCAAAGCCAAACTGCTTTAGCTCTCCCTGCCGACACTTAGTCAGCTGATCCTTGAAGATTGGAAGAATGGCTTCTGCCCATTTGAACACCGTAGGTGACATGGCCTCTATGGCATAAAACATGTGTGCCCTGGAAGCCTGGTGCACACCCTGACTCCTGGCCACCCTCTACATGGTAAATAAGACGGTCCATAGGGCCCTATCCGTCATTGCTTTGATGGGGATATTCTTCCCCGATGTACCTGTCCCTGGTGCACAGTGACGATCTATAAGCTCTCAAGTGGTAATATCCCCTCCACAGGATCCTGTCAGTGAGATGGGGGCACCCCGTCTCTAGAGACCTATCAAGAAGTAGATGTCCTCTACTTCCACCGTAAGGATATGGGCCCCCACCTCGAAATACTGCTACTTTGGATTCCACATCTGCAGTATGTGTTCCAGTAACTGCTCATGTGACACCATGCTCAGGGTCCGGAAGAACTTCAGGAGCCCATAGTCCTGTAATGTGGCAATACAACCTGCATTTCTCTCAGCATCTGCATCCTCATTGTCATGTGTTCTTTCTTTCCATATTACCATGTTTTGAGTCACCTAGACTTGTCAAAAACAATAATGGTATGCATTAGAATAATCCTTAATCATTATAAATCAAAGGAATGAATTTATATTTCCCATGCTATCAGTTTAAGTTCTCCACAGTCGGCACCGCCTATGCATTGTTGGTGACAGGCGGTGGCATCGCCTGTCCACTGTGTTATTGGCGCGGTTCTTGGGTGGTACCGCGTATCCCGCAAGGGGTAAACGCGGTGCCTGCTTTTAAGTTTTTAGGGCTTGCCATATGAGCCCAAAACCCCACCAAATATCAAAATAAATGCTATGAAATGAAAGAGAAGGGTCTTAGCTGTTACCTGCAACTGACGATGCTAAAAATGGACGATGGAAACTCCCGGTATCAGCTGCTGAATATTTGGCTAAGAAAATGCTCCAAGTGCTCTCTGGTATAGGTAAATAGTGAAATGATTTGATTTTTTACTATTTACATGACTTATATAGGCATGTTTGGGTCTAACATACCATAGTTTTGATATAAAATCATATTTTAGTCAAAGTTTATCTGTCGTAATCCCCTAATGCTAGTTATAAATGCATTTAACACTTGTTTCCGAGTCGCTTGCAGGATAAAAGAACTATAGTAAGAAGATTTGGAAAGTTTGTTTATGGCTTTTTTGCACTTTCATAAAATGGAAAAGGTCGATGAGCATTTATTACGACACTTTGTCATGCTCGTTAAAATCTAGTATCAAAGGTCCGAGTCCATTTCAAGTTTCTTTCCAGGCTCGTAAAAATTGACATTGTGTAAAGAAGCATCATGGAGTCCTCTTTTCACTTCTTTTTCAGGCTCCTTAAAAACAAAAAGTCATCATTTGGATTCTTTCCAATCTCATAAAATATGACATTGTGTAAAGAAACCTCATGGATTTCTTTTTAAACCCTTTTCAGGCTCCCTAAATATGAAAAGATCGTTGAGTGATCTTGTCTTCTTCATGCTCATTAAATTATTTGAAGAGTTGTCTGTCTGACGGTAGGTTATCTCTTTTTCGGTTCGGATAGGACTATTTACAAAAAAGGAACACTCTAGCCAATCATGACTGGAAGAGTTCTCTAAGGTATGGTTTTACACTTTTTCGGGCCTTAGAGACTAAATCATACGAAAAAGGACCCCTTTGGAGTCCTCTTCTGTATTCGTTCAGACTCTCTAAATATGAACGATACCGAGTTTTCTTTCAGTGGACTCGTTAAATTAAACATTGAGAGACTCGTTTTGGGAATGAACCCCTCCTCTCTCAGGTTTTTAAAAAATATGAGTCTGGACTTGTCTTCTTACAAGCTATATTGAGTGTTTGTTACCCTCTTTGAACTTGTAAAACCGAAAAGAGGCACTCATCAACCATGATGGGGAAAATTGGAAGGGGATCATTTTTGCAAACAATGGCAGTTGTTTGTCGTTACCTTTGAACATGGCACTTGTCTACACATCATGTCAGTCAATTGGGTATTCAACTGATCTCCGTGACAATCCACTTTCATGAGTCATGTCACTCCTTTGAGTCTTTCAAAAGAATGCATTGTCCACTGTCGCATTGTGTGTCTGTCCCGTCTAGTCATGCTACCAAGTCTTTTTGTTGTGCCGCCCGATATTCAAAGGGAATTTGAAGAAGTTTTTCCTCTGCAGTATACACAGTCTTTGTGTCAATATCTTTGAGTCAGTCATATGGTTACTACATTCACATCATTCTAGAACTATGTTCCAAGTTTCGTGTCGTCGATGTGGGACTCATCATGGCCCTCCTTTGACGAGACTATTCCCGTCGACATAAGCTCATCATCCGGGAAATAGTCTTAGAAACAATATTTAGTACCTTGAGATCTGTATGCCTTAATGATAGATTCTCTCACTTTCGACATAGGTTCACATCATTGACCTTTGATCGATAGAATCGACTAAGTGTTTGACATCAGGACATCTATTTGCACTTAGTAGATTGTACTAGAGTACCTTGGGAATCATTGACATTAATGGTGATCTCCCTCACACTTGTTAATGGTTCACATCATTGGACAGTAATCAAGTGGTTTCTACCATGTTTGACTTCAGATCATTGTAATCACATGGATATAATCGTACTTTGTGGAAGACGAGACGAAGATCAGGGGTATTTGTTTAAAGCGCTCATTGATTTTTCCTAGGTTGCAATGGAGTTTTGTATGTCTAGCATGGATCCACATTTGTATGGTCATGGCTATGCTCAAATTTGCTTCTGTATGACATAGATCTACGTTGTATGTCTGGTATCTATTTCCAAGTTTGAGTCCTATATCACATGGATCTACGTTGTATTCTAGTAGCCATGCTTGTTTATTCCTCTCATGGATCTGCCTTGTATTGGTCTATAGCCATGAGTTTGGTTACTTGTGTCTATGATTCAACATATTGATGTACTACAGATGCCTACTTGACAACATACTTCGATCGAGCCAACATTTTCATCTCATGGCGACGACTTGTTCTCTCAAAGCTCTTGTTTATCGTATCCCTCTAAGACTCATGCTTTGGGGGGCATCTTGTTATACCAAAATCATGTCACCATCATGTGGTAGGAACTTTGACATACCTACTTGCCCTGAATCCCAACTCTTGAAGTGGAAACTCATGGTTATTATCAATCTTTCATGGAAATTCCCAGCACCGCACTTCTTCTATTGTCCAGGAGCGGTACCTTGTTCACACCACCTATCCCATGTTACCCACAAGTGGTGCCACCGCTTATGGCCCTTAGTCCATAAGCGTTTCTTACCAGAACCGCTCTGTCATTGAAAGAGAAACGCAGTACCCTGGGTAAAAAGGCAAAAAGAGAAGTTTCTCGAGGCTTCTAGATGATAAGCCTCATGTGCTCCCTTATCCCTACTATTGTGGGTTAGTTGAACTCGATATCCCTCATCCTAGGATCTTAGAAGCCACCTCACCCACTAATCTCTCAACCTACCCTATCCATTAAGCCTTATAAATATGAGCTCATAGCCATGGTTGAGGGGAGAACTCTTAAGGTATTGTTATGTTGTTGGATTGATTACTTGGCCCAAGACCATTTGGGAGAGCATAGAGAGCTAGAGTGGGAGCTTTTGGGGATGAGAATGTTTGGTTTCATGGAGATGCATGTCAACACTAAGGCTTGGTTGTAAACTTCTTCATATTTATATATTAATGCAAGTTGATTTATGTCCCACATACATTGTCGTTGTTTGATTGCACATGTATGTTGTTAGATTCCTTAGTCACTAACATAGATCAATACATTATATTCTGGTGGTTTTGATATGTTTGCGTGTTGAAGCTTATTGCAAGTACACATGATAACTATTGAAGCATCACATTCTAGGTATCTACGGCATCTAGGGAGAGTCTTCAACCTCTGTCCTCTATTTTTTCTGGATCTGAACCATTCAGACCAGTGGAACACCTTGCTGTCTACAGGAGGTGAAATATTCTAGCTAACAGAAAGTGGTATGAACTCGATATTAAACAATATATTGGAAGGTAGAAATATTGTTGGTTACTATGGGCAGACCCGGGTTTACTTGTAACGTACCAACAACACCCCTAACTCACTGGTCCTTTCGGCAACAGGCCACAGAGCGACCTGAAGTCTCACCCGAAGTGATCTTAGATGGGTTGGCTAAAGACTCAAGTGTCCTTAACCAGGTTCTGTAGCATCCTAGTGTCTCGCGGCTCTTCTTAGCCAGCGAGATCTTTCTGCGAGTCGCAGTTCTCCCTTCCTCACGGACTCTGATAGGTGGAGGACTCCTATCGCATCGCAGCGACTAGGACGATGCGCAAACTCTCCCTTCCGCATTTCTCACCATCTGCGATATCTCGCACCGCAGCTCCTCTGTCGGTGCGATATCGCCTTCTGTCAATGCGATATCTCCTATAGTACGGCCCAATGCGACTCTCAAGATCCAAAGGGTTTCTCACTGGGAGGAATAACTCAGCTAACCTCCAACAAGGTGTTAAACAACCTTACACGAACTTCACGGTTCAAGACACTGACATCGCTATACTTAACTTGCTGAATAAGTATACTGGGAGCACTTAACAGAGTGACTATTACTATGTGAAACAAGAACTGATAAACTCATAAGCAAACACTTGATACATGAAAACTCACCTTTAACCTTCTATAATGCTGTAATTGAATGAGAAGATATAGACATTTACTAACTGATATATGGCATTCATGTAACAGATAACAGATAGCAACTAAGTAAAGCACAATCACATGAAACAGTCATGTAACACACTGATTTTACGTGGTTCACTTCCAGGGTAGAAGCTACGTCCATGGGAACTGGTTTATATATTATAACTTGGAAGGGTAAAAACGGTTTCGCTGCAACCTCATATGCAGCTGAGATCTTCTGGGTAACTCCGCGCACACCGCTGAGAGCCCTTCTCTCTTAGATCTCTTCTCTTCTTATATTGCTTCTCTTACAATATACTCTTCCTATCTCTCTCTCTCTCTCTCTCTCTCTCTCTCTCTCTCTCTCTCAATCCCTGTGGATTGTTACATACATACTCTAGGAGTCAGCTACTAGTTACAGTAAGATACTACAAACTGAATAACAGAACTAGAGCTCGGCTCTTCTATAATACAAAAGATCTATGAGCTAACAGATCATCGACTGACTAGCTAAATGTCTGAATAACTGAATAGCTAACCTTTTACAATACAAAATACATCCCTTTATAGGCGGCCCGAAGGTCTCGCCATTACAACATTGTGGGCCTCTCCCAACAGTAACCCAAAACCCCAACTATGACAGTCGGCGTATTTGTACTTGAACTGTCGCTTTCCGTCACACCACAGCTTCCTGCAGTATTCCACGCTTCCCGACGCTGACCGTGGGTACTGGCGCCGCTTCCTTGTTCTCTTCCCTTCTGTACTTCGTCTTCAATACCTTGGCCTCTTTGCTCCTTTTCCTTTATGAGGGTAGTTGAGCCCTCCTATCTACGCCGCTGCCTTAAATACAGTGGTTGAGCTCTCTCCTCTAGGCCGCTGCCTTAAGTGCAGTGGTTGAACTCTCTCTTCTCGGCCGCTCAGGTACTGTTACCTTTGACTTTCTTTTTCCGATATAGCAAATTTTCCTGTAGCTATGGGACCCTGCTCCAACAGTCCCCTAACACTTACTTGTGGTTCGCCCCTGAGCCACTAACAGCTGGTTTCTCTTGCTGTAGTTTCTCCTTGGATTCCTGCAAAGTACTTGTGAATCTCTGTCGAAGTTCTGCGACTTCTTTCTCCATAGCTTCGACACACTCTTGTGCCATTTCAAGCATAGCTTGACTGATGCTTGAATCTTCTATAACTTCAGTGTCACTTCTGCTTGTAGTGAACTCCTTGACCTTTTGCTCAACCGTATTGACTAGCTCTGCGATTTGTTCCTGATAGGGTTGAAGCAGGTTATTGAATCGTATCTCTCTTGCTCGCAACCGCTGCGCTTCCTGTTGCAGATGGTTTATCTCTGTCGTCTTCTTCATCTTTGCAAGAGCTCCTAAGCTCTTGACTTCTTCCTTCATTGCTGCTATGGCCTTCTCTATGTTCTGGATGCTCTGCTACAATTCCAGTTTTTCCGGGGGCTCTTCTAGCTCCGACCATGTCTTTGTCACCTCATCTAGTAGTGACTGTGCGTCATCTATGCGACTCTTCATTTGTGTAACTGCGAGTCTAAAGGCCTCTGTCCTTGCTTCCTTGTCTTCCTGGGGTGTGCCTGGTGCTCAAGCCTCAAGCTCAGCAATCTGCGCTTTGTGGTCTTCTTCCATTTTAGTCACTGTCTCTTCAAGAGCCTTTGCTCTGTCTGCAACTCTTCTTACCTTCTGCGTGAGAGGCATCACAGTTTCAATGTTACACTAGGGTAACTCCAATGTGATGCTCTGTAGGGCCTGACTGAGGTCCTGTTCTCTTTTATTCATATATTCTTAACTCCTCCGCCTTTGTCTGAAAGCTTGCGGTGAGTTCTACATTCTTTTGTCTCAGCTGGGTGTTTTGTTTATAAGTCGCAAGCTCCCTATCCCCGAGGTCTGCGCTTAGCTGCTGCTGGATCATTTGTAATTGATCAATTGGGAACTCTATGAGGTTAACCTCGATAGGTTTTCTAATATGTATCTGCACATCCATCATCGACGCAGGGAATTGGATGCTCCCTAGTGGTATCAACACTGTATTGATGCGATCTTTTGCCAAGATTTCCTCACGGGAAATCGATTGTGTTGAACTTTCTCCTCGTGTTGCCTTTATTGGTGGAACCTGTATCATGGTAGTATTCTCAGTGATTGCTTTTAACTCCAGAAGCTACTTATCTATTGCACTCTGCAGCTTGTTTTGCGATGTCTGTATCGCCTGAAATGTACCACTCATTTCCCCCTTGAGTCTTGCTGCAATTTGATCATAGTTATCGTCAGTCAGTGCGATCTCTAAGGCTGGCTTTGTGGCCTTGGATTTTTTCCTCTTTTGTGCCTCTGGTGTCTCTTCTTCTCCATTCTTCGTCTTATGTGCCTCTGGTTGCACTTCTTGTGGATCTTTCCTCTTGGAACCCACTTTCTCTTTTCCTTTGTCTGTTTAGTCTAGGGGTGGGGTATCTGTGGGTTCCTTTGCTGCTGCAACATCTTCTAATTCCTTTTTCCACTCTTCACCAAAATATTTGATGACATCTTCTACATCCTGCGCTGTCATTTTGAACCAACCATTAGCCCAATTATATGTTCTACACCTTTTTCACCTTAGGAAGATTCTATGGTTGTCTATCATGAAATCAAGCCGATTGTCATATATGTCCACAACCTCCGTGCTGATCCGCGATGTCTCCTAGATGGTTCGCTTCAACATGTTATAGTATTCATAGAATACTATCGCATTGATCTTTTTCTTAGTTGGGTTGTTTCTATCCCATAAGTTTGCATAGCACGCGCCTCTACAGTTGCCGCTTCGTATCTGTAGGAACTGAGTATGGGGCGGCTCCTTCCACTCGACGAATGCACATAGTATAAGCAGCCATGAAAAATGGAAGGGGTGGTTTGCCTCATCCTGTGCTTTTAAACAATCTTGGGTAAAAATATTTAATAAGAATAAATACCAATTAAACTGTTCACCTTCCGCAACCTGTATGGCAAGGTGAATTACTGATCTTGTGACTTCTTTTGGGAGAACCTTGGTCAACAGTCTACCTGCAAGCAGACTGGCTGTAAATCTGAGTGTATCGTCTGCTATTGCTGTGAGGTCATAAGCACGACCTCCTCTCTGTAGCTTATACTTGGTAACTAGGGCCGCTGGTAGCTTGGAATCCTTGCCCTTACTTTATATATGTGTCTACGGGTCCTTACCAGTCTTGGACAGCCCAGTGATGCGGTGTATCAGGTCGACATTCAAATCAACCCGGTTACCCAACCAGAGGTAACCTCCATGTACACGGGAAAGCAGCACACGCACCATGGCATTAACCTCTGCACCTCGTCCAAAATGTGGTATTCTCAACAAATTGAGCAAACCTGACCGCTCAAGAATCTAGATATGTTCCATAGGAACAAACTCATCTGTAATGGTCCTTGGGTTCCTCTGAACTGTAATATACCGGTCCGGTCGAAACTGAGGATATGTCTTACTATCTCCAAGGTTATAGTCTATAAATTTGAGAACAGGGACATATCCTAACAGGTCTCCATCTTTCATTATACGAGGGTCAATGGCCGATAGTGGAATAAGAAACTTAGCACCCTTGGGAATGGTTACCTCTGGTGCATCCTTGAATCTCGGCACAATGTATTCTGCTGCCATGTGAACTTCCTCTTCCTACTTTGGACCGGAGTCTTCTACTATCTGAGCTTGACTTCTCATCCTTGGCGGTTGTCTGACCTGTGATGTACCTAATTTCACAACTATGGGCAGCGTCATCATAGCAGACTGGAGGCCACCACTCTGGAATCATCTCACAATGTCTTCTAAAGGTTCCTCCTCGGACAGAACCCACTCAGTGCAATACTTTAGACGGGAAATGGCTGCGAAATTGGGGAAAACTAACACTCTGTAACTGGGGTATCTCTGCATAAGGAAAACTATGTAACTTGCTCTATAGCTCTCTGAAATTGCCAAAGTAACCCTTCCGTATGGATGATCTTTATATTTATAACAAAGGTGATACTATGTGACTCAACGGTCCTGTAGACTAGACCCGTCGGTAGTATTAATTGCATGGACAAGACAACACCCATCGTTTCGATCCTCATTAATTGCTGAAATTCGATCAAATTTCCCTCGAAACGTGTGTGCAGGCGCCAATCTCGTCATAGATTTTACCAAATCTGGAAAAATCATTATACTGTTGCCAAATCTAGGGCAACGGATACCTGTCATATCCAGATTAACTGCTTGTCAGAGGGCGAAGTGACTGGGCCTTTGTTCTTTTTCAACACTGGCTACGTGGCACGGGGAAACATTGCCTTGCTGCGATGCCTCACCGCATCACCTGCGCAACACAAAATTAAGAGTTAGGCCTTACCTGTCTTTTTTTTCCCCTATGTAGACTACTTACCGGTGCGATGCCTCCTTTCAACTACCCTGGGCATCTGCACTTTCATACACTGTCTGAGTTAGGCCTGAGAGGTGGAGTGGCTATCACTATAGAGCTTGAGCCTGCTGCCATTAATCAACATGGGAAGAAGCTCCCCGTTCAGTTTACTGAGCTGAACGACACCTCCTTCTGTAACTTGCTGAATCTGATATGGCCCCAACCAATGCGTCTTGAACTTTCCTGGAAACTTAATAAATTTATTGTCATAAAGGAGCACTAGGTCTCTTGTCTGAAAAGTATTGCTCTTAATGTGCCTGTCATGCCAAGATTTTTCTCGTGCCTTCTGCACTTTCTGATGGAATCCTGCGATGAATCTGTCTTCCTCTAAGGCAAGCAGCTGCACTAGTCTTTCATTCATCGTGTCTGTATCATCCATCCCGGTAATTTGAGCAACTCTTAAACCGGGGATAATATATTCCATAGGCATAACAGCCTCTTTTCCATACACCAAGCTGAAAGGTGTGTGCCTTGTAAGTTTCTTGCATGTAGTCCTATAAGCCCATAATACAGCGTTAACCCTGAGGTCCCAATCATTTCTTTGGCTGTTACAGATCTTAGTAAGAGCATTTTCTAGAATCTTGTTAAAGGCCTCCACCGTACCATTAGCTTGTGGGTGGTAGGGAGTGCTCTTATGGTGCTGTATCTGGAATTCCTCTGTCAAGGCTTCAATAGTGCGATTCAAAAAATGTGTACCTTGATCGTTCATCAAAATTACTGGACATCCAAATCTACTGATGATGCTTTAAAAAATGAACTGTGCAGCTGTAGCAGCATCACAATTCCTTACTGCTTTCACCTCTGCCCATCTGGTGAGGTATTCTGTTCCTGTGATGATGTATCTCGCACCAGTTCGTTTTCCTGGTGGGTTGATAGGACCCACAAAATATATAGCCCATTTGTCAAATGCACGCAGTGTGATCTGTGGTCGCAGTGGCATTTCATCTCTTCGTGAAGGTTTTCCTACCCTCTGGCAGATATCGCAGCATCCGCAAAGCTTCTTAGTATCTTTGTGTAAAGTAGGCCACCATAATCCTGCAGCTAAGATTTTCTGAGCAGTCGACTTTCCTGCGAAATGACCTCTTGCGGCACCTGAGTGTGCTTCTCTAATAATGGCCTCTTTCTCATGGGGCATAACGCATCTGCACAGGACTTCATTTGGACCTAACTTGTATAAGTGCCCTGCGATCAATGTGAAGTTTGCTACTTTAACAACTAGCTGTTTCTTTTGATGCTTAGTAAACTCAACAAGTGCCCATCCTGTGGTGAGAAAGTGAATGATATCAACGTAGTACTCATCTGCGATCCGAATAGCAAACAATTGCACATCTGGCAAATTGTCCTCTAGGTTACTTGGTTCTTCTCCTGAGTCTATCCGCGACAGATGATCAGGTTCGACATTTAATCTTCCTGGTTTTACAATGATTTCAAAATCATACTCTTGAAATAGGAGTAACCATCTACAGATTAGTCCCCCTAACACTGGCTTATTGACCAAGTAATTTAAAGCGGAATGGTCAATAAACATCTTGAATGAGGCACCCAACAGGTAGTGCCTAAACTTCTGTAGAGCATACACCATAGCTAAACCTTCTCTCTCTGTAGTGGTGTAGTTCTTTTCTGCAGTGGATAGCTTTCTGCTTGAGTACGCTATAGGGTGATCGATACCCCCTTCTCCTGGCTGGGTTAAGATGATCCCCAGTGAGATTCCAGATGCATCCACATGTACATGAAATGGCTTAGTCCAGTCTAGAAATACTAAGATGGGTGCTGTAACCATCTTTTCTTTGAGAGTGTCTAGACTTTTCTGGCATTCCTCATTCCATAGGAATTTGGCGTCTTTCTTTAACAGATTTTCCATCGGTGCTGTGATCTTTGCGTAGCCCTTGATGAATTTTCTATAGTGCCTGGTGTGACCAAGTACTGTACTTAATTGATTGACTGAGTTGGGTGCTGGAAGATTTACAATGATGGCAATCTTTGCAGGATCTACCATCAAGCCTTGTCTGCAAACAATGTGACCAAACAAAATACCAAATGGCGCACAAAATATACATTTTTTCAAGTTCAAAGTAATCTGGTATTGCCTACATTTCTCTAACATCAGTCTTAAATCTCCTATGTGCTTGTCGATTAATCCAAATACAGTCTAGTCATCAAAATAAACCTTTAGGAATTTATGGATGTATTCTTTAAATACAACAACCACTACTCTTGAAAAGATAGCTGGTGCATTTTTAAGACCAAAGGGCATTACCATATACTGGAATGAGCCCCATTCTGTCGCAAAAGTGGTCTTATATTGATCTTCTGGATGGATTCTGATCTGGTGATAGCCTGAAAAGCCATCAGTGAAGGAGTAGACCTCCTGTCCGCCCACATTGTCTAACACTTCATCAGTAAACGGTGTCGAGAATGGGTCATGAAGTGATGCATCATTGAGTTTACGCAGATCGACAAAAATTTTGATTTCTCCTTTGGTTTTCTTTTCTTACACAAACATGGGACTAACCAATTCGCTTTCCTCCACGGGCTCAATAATGCCTGCTGCTAGCATCTTATCGATCTCATCCTTAACTTTTTCTTTATACCGCGGATTTAATCTGTATGGACGCTATTTGACTGGCCTAGCATCCTCTTTCAATGGTATCCTCATTAGTCCCAGATCTCCTACTATTCCCTTCATTTCTGTGAACTTAGTGGGGAATAAGTCCTGATAGTCGTGTAAAAGATCTGCAATGTGTGCTACCGTTTCATCATCCCAATAGTCTCCAATAAAAGCAAACTTTGGTTCTGTGTCTGTGCCAATATTGATCTTTTTAATCTTGATGGGGTCTGTGACAGCTGGAATCTGTAGCTTCGGTCCATCAACATCGCGAGTCCCTTATGACTCTGGAATGTTGATGCTGCGAGGATCTTCTAACTGGATGGCCCACTCGGGTTGAGTATGTACTGATAGGGTACAGTCCTCAAATATCTTAGTCTTTATGACATATAGGGCCTGATCAATACTTGGATACTCAGATTCAAAAGTGAAAGTGAGTTCAAAGCTGTCTATCATAAGTGGCCATGTAATGGTTCCTCTGCGCAACTCGGTCTCAGTGTACCAGTTCTTTGGAGTTTGGTCTAAAGTGTGAATGAATAGGTGAATCCATTCATTCTCCGGAATGTCCGACCAATTCTGTTCAAACATTTTAATATGTGACCTGGGGTCACTTTCTCCTATGTACCTCTGCTATAGATACTCCTTGTCATTAGAAAACCTGATCGCCATCAATCTCTTGAATTCATCCCATGATGCGATATGTTCTCTATGTGCATGCCACCATCTTGCAGGTGTGGCTCTTACTGCAAGGTCAATGACTGACATCCTCTGCTCCTGAGGAATTTCCTGTTCAAACTGTTCTAAAAAGTCGTTGACATCTGCTAAGCCATCAAACGATGGAGTATCCTTAATCTCTACGCCAATCCATCGCAGTGACTTAGTCATAAATGCACATCTGCGAGCTGAGACTTCGTAAAGTCTGTTTTGCCAGTTCTCTAGACCAACATCCAAGTTTGATGCGCATGAGCTGTCACATCACCAACTAATGTTCCCTTCTACGGTTGGATTGGATTGATGTAGTCGCTCTGATTGGCCATCATTTGATAGAGGCTCTCCATATTACGTGCCTCATCCTCTGTTCGGATAGGTTCAATATATCTGGGACCCTGAAAAGGATCCAATGGTGCGATGACCCAAATCTGATTGTCCTCGAAGGTCATCTGTCTTTTCTTTAAATCGATAATAGCCATGTTACCGATTGCCTAATCGATACCCAGTAGCGCTGGGTACGGTCTACTATCGCCAATGATTTCTATAACTTCAAAGTCCGCAAAGTTGCGAACTCCATCAATGTCAACTAGCACCTACGGTAATCGAACCAGTGGCGATACTCGCTGCTGATTGGCTAGTCTCAGATGGATAGGTGATCTGATTAACTTAGGGCTACCCATATGTTCCCATGTCTGCTTAGTCAGAACATTAAATTCTGATCCTAAGTTTAGGATTACCTCATCCATTTCAAATTCTCCAACTTGTGGTGTGAGTCGCATCTCTCTTCCTGTTCTTGTATATCCCATAATATTATGAACAGCACGCTGCACACTGCTCACGGAAGAACATGGCTGACACTGATCTATGATGCGCTGAAGCTCTCTGATAGATTTCTCATTTCTCACGAGTTTTAAGCAACTCCACAGGAAGGATTGTATACTTCCTGTCGACTCATCCTCGTCGCACCTTCTCGATGTGGTAGCCTGCGATATCTGTACAGGGCTAACACCACATGGTGTTTGCTACGATATGCCCCTAGACGGCTGTACCTGTGATCTTGATTGGGTAGGGTCATTAAAGAAAGTCTTAGCTTCCTAAAATGTTTCTTTATTCTTCTGCAGGTTGAGTGGTGTTGATTTAGTAGTGGCTTTGCGCACCCACTACGGACCTGTGTTCTTTTCAGTATCCGACGATGTCCCACTGGTGGAAGCACCACTGCGAGTCACAATGTTGACTCTTGGTTCTGGTTCCTGCTGCTCAGCAGCAATAAGTTGAATGTTCTGGTGTACTGCTGGCTTAGGTTCCCTGATCTTGGCTATCAAGGTAGGACATTCTTCTATAGTGTGATCGTAAGATTTGAAATAGTTACATGTGGTAGTAGGGATCTAACAGTCCCTAGCATAATGTCCTACAACTCCACAGTTGTAACAAGAGATCGGTCCACGGCCACGGCCAAAGCCTTCACCATGGCCAAAGCCTCCTCCACGGCCTTGTCCTCTGAATCCTCCTCCATGACCAACATGAGCCGGTTCATGCTGTGGTCCTGCTGCTGGACCTGGTGTCTCTGATTGGACTCTGTATAAGTCATGTTTTATCTCGACCATGAGATCATAAGCTCTACAATTATGTTCATCATGTCCTACGGACTTACAGAAGTTACAGTATAAGTTCTTAGGGGTTTGTACATACTTCTGAAGTAAAGGGCATTGCTGAGGTGGATGTCCTCTTGTTCTGCATAGTTCAAAACATGACCCTTGCATCTATGCTAAGGGGTTAGGAGCCCCACTTTCTAGATATTCAACAAATACTGGATAGTTATCTTTAGTATGGCCCTGTCCTTTACACTTTGTGCACCATAGTTCTTGTGCAATCTCTTTGCCTTTTCTAATCTCATGCATCTGTAAGGTGAGATTAGCTAACTGGTTCTGCAGGTTTGTCATACCTGTACTGGTCTCAACTAGAGGTGAGGCCTCTAGTTTCATTGCCATCTCCAATGAATCATCCTGCGTCTGGAGTTTCTGCTGCGTCAGTGGCAGTCTGATATGGGGGAGCAGTGCTGCAATAAACCATTCCTTATGTTGCTTCGGCGCAAACTCAAAGCTAACTTGGTCTATAAGGGCTTTGAATTTCTGATCAAAGTCCCATACTGACTCTGTAGGTAACTGTTTAATGTCTTTGAGCTCTGTAATGCACTGTGACTTAGACTTAGGTTTCTTAAATTCTTTGATCATGTCGGTCCTGACCTGTACGAGCATTCTAGGTATCGCTGAGGTATACTTCATATACCATGTTAAGGCTCATTCCCTAAGTGTGGTGACCAACTGTACAAGTTTAATATTATCATCTTGGAGCCCTTTAATGGTCCACACGGCTTCACATAGAAACCAATGCTATTCTAGGTCTTCTGCCCCTGTACCCTTAAAGGTAGGTAGCTTCATATCATCCCCCATTCTATTTTTATGTGGTGGATGTTGATTTGCTGTGTGACTACCACTCGATGGTGTAGATGTAGGTGATGTAGCGGTAGTATGTACTGTATGTGAGCTACTAGATGGAGTTCCTACGGGATTATTCTGAGTCCCGGTTGATTTCTGTGGCGTGTAAGGGTGGTAAGGGATACCCCCTTTTGTTATTTCTATATTACTGTGACTCTATTCTCTAGTATTTTCTGAACTATTTTCAAAGACAGAAGATCTGAAATCTACTTTATATTTCTTTCCACTACGTGTACGTCCAAGTTCATCAAAATCACTCTCAAACTCTTGTGACATTACACTTACTGAAATTATACATTTGAATATATATCGAGTACTCCTTTTTCATGTAATAGCATCTTAATGGACAACTTTAAAGAGTGCAAGTACTTACCATGATATCCTTTGAAGAAGTACCACTCGGCTTCGCTGAATCTTTTTCTCTGTTCGACTGCAAACTCTGTGATGAAGCCTTCTAGCACACTCGCAAGCCATAAGTCCACTGCTCGTGAAATGGGATTATCGATGCTCCTGACAGTCTGGATCAGCTCCGGTGTCTAGACAATGTTCCTTTTCTTCTTGAATATATGTTGATCAGTCAACTTTGATAACCAGTCGTACAACTCATTTCCATCGGTTGCAAAAAATATCGTATGCAAGTCTGTGAAGATATGTTTTTGTAACCAGTCCTCTGTACTCAACGTAGGACTCTTGTTTTCTGTCACAACAAATTCTCTTTCTGTAGACCCAACCCACTGGTTGAGTTCTTCTTTAGTAGGATGCCAACAGAACATTAGCTCTTTAGTTTGTTCAAAACCAGCAACGGAACCATTTGTTGGTTACTATGGGCAGACCCGGGTTTACTTGTAACATACCAACAACACCCCTAACTCACTAGCCCTTTCGGCAACAGACCGCAGAGCAGCCTGAAGTCTCACCCAAAGTGATCTTAGATGGGTTTGCTAAAGACTCAAGTGTCCTTAACCAGGTTCTATAGCATCCAGGTGTCTCGCGGTTCTTCTTAGACAGCGAGATCTTTCTGCGAGTCACAGTTCTCCCTTCCTCGCGGACTCTGATAGGGGGAGGAATCCTATCGCATCACAGCAACTAGGACGATGTGCAAACTCTCCCTTCTGCGTTTCTCACCATCTGCGATATCTCACACCGCAGCTCCTCTGTCGGTGCGATATCGCCTTCTGTCAATGCGATATCTCCTATAGTACGACCCAATGCGACTCTCAAGGTCCAAAGGGTTTCTCACTGGGAGGAATAACTCAGCTAACCTCCAATAGGGTGTTAAACAACCTTACATCAACTTCACGGTTCAACACACTCCCATCGCTATACTTAACTTGCTGAATAAGTATACTGGAAGCACTTAACAGAGTGACTATTACTGTGTGAAACAAGCACTGATAAACTCATAAGCAGACACTTGATACATTAAAACTTTCCTTTAACCTCCTATAATGCTGTAACTGAATGAGAAAATACAGACATTTACTAACTGATATATGACATTCATGTAACAGATAACAGATAGCAACTAAGTAAAGCACAATCACATGAAACAGTCATGTAACACACTGATTTTACATGGTTCACTTCCAGGGTAGAAGCTACGTCCACGGGAACTGGTTTATATATTATAACTTGGGAGAGTAAACACAGTTCCGCTGCAACCTCATATGCAGCTAAGATCTTCTGGGTAACTCTGCGCACACCGCCGGGAGCCCTTCTCTCTTAGATCTCTTCTCTTCTTATATTGCTTCTCTTATAATATACTCTTCCTCTCTCTCTCTCTCTCTCTCTCTCTCTCTCAATCCCTGCGGATTGTTACATACATACTCTAGGAGTCAGTTACTGGTTACAGTAAGATCCTACAGACTGAATAACAGAACCAGAGCTTGGCTCTTCTATAATACAAAAGATCTATGAGCTAACAGATCATCGACTGACTATCTAAATGTCTGAATAGCTGAATAGCTGAATAGCTAACCTTTTACAATACAAAATACATCCCTTTATAGGCGGCCCGAAGGTCTCACCATTAAAACACTATGGGCCTCTCCCAACAGTAACCCAAAACCCTAACTGTGACAGTCGGCGTATCTGTACTTGAACTGCCGCTTTCCGTCACACCACAGCTTCCTGCAGTCTTCCACGCTTCCCGGCGCTGATCGTGGGTACTGGCACTGCTTCCTTGGTCTCTTCCCTTCTGTAATTCATCTTCAATACCTTGGACTCATTGCTCCTTTTCCTTTATGAGGGTAGCTGAGCCCTCCTTTCTACGCTGCTGCCTTAAATACAGTGGTTGAGCTCTCTCCTCTCAGCCGCTGCCTTAAGTGCAGTGGTTGAAATCTCTCTTCTCGGCCGCTTAGGTACTGTTACCATTGACTTTCTTTTTCTGATATAGCATCTTTTCCTGTAGCTGTGGGACCCTTCTCCAACAAATATCCATTACATTGCTCCAAAAATTGCTAGAACATCATAGAGAGAAGAGAAGGAAGGAAGAAGAGTGAATGTCACTGATAGGAGGCCTCCAAGCTCTTTTGAATGATATGATAGTGGGATGAGGGAGGTGTAAACACCTGCAACAAATATTCTTCAATGGATTCACTTATATGAAATATCAAAACACAAGATCCACTAGATAAGGGGCACACCACCCAAAGCTCCAGTTGAGGCACAACACTCAACTATTGAGAGCAACTCTCAAACTTCAAAACAGAAATGATCAAAAGTTCTGATAGTGATGTGCTATAATTTTTTTATATCATAATTAGGATTTAATTTCTAATTTGGTTCAATAGGTGTCCCACTTCACTTTCCCAATGTGCCCTCATGAATTAATGAGGAAAATAGGTTGCTTTCTTGCTTTTCCCTTGACATGCCTTTTTCTCCCTTTGGAAACTGCGCCCTCCAAGAGTTGCCTTTTTATAGATTGGATTGATTTTATCCTCTTTATAAACTTTGTCTTTCATGATTTTAGGATGACTTACATTTTTTCCTTTTTAGAAATTGCACCCACCAAAAGTTGCCTTCTTTTCATCTCAATAACGTTTTTTGCACTTGCCTTCTTTTTGCACTGATTTTCTGGTTGACTGTTTTTTTTCCACTTTCTATATTTTCCTGGATTTATGGTTATTTCTTTCTTTTCCCCTGGTTTCTATTTATAATGACAACTCATTGGGTCCACAATGCCCCATGCACCATCTTATCCACCAAGCACATGTATTAGGTGTAAAAAATAAATAATTCCTAATATTTATTAATGAAATATTTATAATCCTACTATGGGACCCCATCATTAATTAGATTATTATTCCACTAGGAATCATGGGGTTTTCAAGGGCTAGGGTTTTATCCATGGTGTTAACAATAAAAATGAGGACATTACATTCAATCATATTCAATACATTATAATTGTCTTATATAGATTTCTCATCAGTATCTTATTTATTTCAAATATTTGGGGTATGAACCAGATTAATTCCTAGATGTGTCAATGTTATTCTAAATCTATGGAACATTACCCTAATAGTTAAAGGGAAAGAAGGATGGAATTCATCATGGGGTCTATCAATTACATCATAGCCTTCGGTCGCTAGGGTTGATAGAGTATAATCACCAAAAATAGATGGAATAAGGACATAAAAGAAGAGATAGAGGAGTTCAAACAAAAGCTATAGTTTAGTCCCAATGATGAAAAATTATAGGCCAAAGTAGCCAATCTCGGATACTTTATTAAACTACATGAGATTATGTGTGATAGGGGATCCCATAGATGCATCTAACTACACTATATAAAGTTTGGAAATAGGCTAACTAAGGGCTTTTTCAAAGTTTTGACCCCCAAAAATATCTAAGAAGATATCTACTATAAAGTAGCAAGTTGTTGAATCACTAACATTGCTGACATTGAGAAGGAATTGTTTCACATTATAAGATAATGTTCTGATATTATGGTCTAACTAAGGAAAGAAGGGTGGCTGTCCATATGTGTTTTTATGTTATACCCCATCATCTATCAATTAAGCATGAGTGGCTCTATTACATCTTGTATTCATTATGCGGATCATCTGGTATTTTGTTTTGGATTTTTTCAATTATAGTTTGGCCTTATTTTGGTATTTGTGTGCTAAATTTGTAATAAGAAATTTCGATCTTAAGTAAAAACATTGGATAACAAAGAGCTCGTAGAAATTTGTAAGATTAGTTGTGAGGAAAATTTGCTTTGAAATATCCATGATAGTTTATAGATCAATTATAGTCCTTACTTGGACACGTTTTTTGGACCCTGGGTCTATAAAATAGGAAACAACATGGTTCCATTTTTGGGACCTCGACAAATGAAAAGTAGCAGAGATGCAGCTGAGACTAGGGAAAGTTGAGGATCAAAATTGTTCGGAAATGTGGATACATGAGTTTGCATGCCAAGAAAGTGTCTATCTAGGAAAGGATGTAGAAATTATTAAGGATGAGAAATTGTTTGAGTGATTACATGATATTTTTTGGGTTGAATTTCTATGCATGAATGGCTAGAAGGACTTGCAGTGAATCATTGTCATTGGTTTCCGAATCCAAGAATTGAGTGGGTTGCCAAGAATTTGTTAAATTGCAATTGTATGACCATGATTTGACCCAAGCGGTTGAATTTTGGTTCAAAGGTTTTATGAAAGGTTATTCTTTGGTATTCATAGTGAAATTATAGCAATCTTATACCACAACACTAGAAATTTTGAATTAAGGACTGTGCAATATATTAATTGAGGAAATATACATGTGAATAAATATGTTGATGTTGGAATAAGGTATGTTCCAAGCGTTGTTGATATGGAAACATAAGACCTACATTATGTATGGGGAGTGGAATGATAGGAGGACTTGTAGCCAAAAAGATCAGTAATGGTGTATGTAGTGTATCTTGGAAGTGAATGAGAGATGTGACATAAAAAACACGTAAATATTACATTAAGCTAGTGGCAGGGAGGATGGAAAAATTTTCCCCAATCAAGAGTCCTTTATAAGAATCTATAGAAATAAGATGCATCTATAATGTGGAATGATGCAAAATATAAGAGAAGCATGGAAAGGAGCTTTGGCCAACCTTAAAACAAAATAAGATCAAGAAAATTTTGTTGATGTAGATAATCAAGGAGATAGTGAAGATGGAGGGAACCTATTAGGAGTTGAGATGGAAAACAAGTGATGAAGAAAGGGATACAAATACTTATACTATAGGCATAAAGATGCTATCCAATCCTACTAACTCAAATGTCATCATAGAAGTTCTGGACGCATAGAGGAATATGTGTTTTAGTACACTCTATTCTAGTATTCTAAGCATGGAGACAGCCTTTCTAGCAAAAGGGCAGAAAATTAAATAATAGTGATGCTGATCCATCCGACATTTTACAACCTATGCTAGTGTGTGTGTGATTAGCAATCAAAACCTTATGCTTCGATGGATTTAAACAAATTGAGTGTGACTGCCATAAGTAATTAGAATTTGTCATTAGTAGGTTTGGCTCGATAAATCTAGTTATAGGAACATATTAGGTGGTGCAATAGTTCAGATATCTAGGTGTTGTGTTGGTTTAAAATCACTAGACAATACTAAGAATATAGTTAAATGATTCCTCCTTATGGATCCCATTATTTCATGGTAGAGATAAAGAGAACACGAAACAACATCGATTCCTTGAAGATGCAATCTAGGATATGTGGAGGATTGTGAATGTTATATAGTTGGTAGATTTAAAAACTACTCTTTGATGGAGAGCATTATAGTGGTACATGACATACAAGTAGAGCACCGCCACTAACCAAATGTTGACACTAGGTTAGTTGATGTACTATTTTGTTATGGAGTTTCAAAAGTTGAATTATGAGCAACATAGTGTTAATCAATTAAAAGAGACTGCGTAGAATATTGGAGAAACTGTCTAGGAATATGACCAATGGCTTCAGGCTTAAGTTACATGATCTAGGAAGTTCAAGATAAGGAGTGGTTTTATGTTGCCCTACTACCTCCATGTGCGCTTAGTTGTTACAACAAACATTTCATACACAACATGAAGAATTATAATTTGTGATAGGGCTTTAGCCCATTAGTAGACTAGATGAAACATCCATTCTAGGGTTTGCTCTAGGATTGGATCAATGACAATATCAGTTGATAACATTATATAAACATATTTAAGAGCTAGAAAAACAAAAGTAGGATGACAGGGTGGCGATATGGTGTACTATTTGTAATATATAAGGTCATTTACAAAATGATTGCCCAAATTTACATGATCAAGGAGGTGCAACGTAAAGAGTGGTTTCATGGTGGCCCACTACCTCACTTGTGCAGTTAGTTGTTGCAAAAAAAGTTTCATACACAACATCAAGAATTTGAATTTGCAATGAGGATTGAGTCCATTAGAAGACTAGATGAAGCATACATTATAGGGTTATCCATAGGATTGGGTCAGTGTCAACATCAGTTAAAAACATTATCTTAATACATTTAAGATCTAGAAAAAGAGAAGTAGAACATCAAGGAGGTGGTACGGTGTACTATTTGTAAGACATAAAGTCATCTACAAAATTATATCCCCATATTTTATAGATATGCCACTTTTGTGGCTACCACATTTGTAGAAAAGGTAGATGATATGATTTACGAGAACTACATAAACATGATCATGACCCCCACCATTGCTTGCTACTACAGAATTATAGTAGCATTGTAGTGGTAATGAAACTTTAGTAGGATAAACACGCACCTTATAGAGGACTATATGCATTATCTATGCTCATGGAAAGGTTTGAGAATAACATTTTCACAATTGATTTAGTCACAAGAAGGAACAGGGGCCAAAGCCATAATCAAGAGAGCATGGCCCTATGGAATGGCACAAATTGTCCTTCACCACGGTGTTATAATTGTAATGAAGTGAGGCACATCATAAGTGCCCACAATATTTCTACCATGATGTGGTCATTGTCAAAAAATAAAGCACATTACAAAGTATGTCCGAAATTTATTGAAAAATGGAAGGCATGCAACAAGAGTATATGTAGTATTAATATGGAAAATTATGAGCCAAAAATCCTTATTGGTGATTCGTTAAGCCATGCCTAAATGGGAATTAAAATTATCGTCCATGAAACTTTAAATCGAAATAAAGATCAAGAAAAGTTTGTTGATGTAGATAATTAAAGAGCTAGTGAAGATGGAGGGAACCTTTCAGGAGTTGAGATTGAAGATGAGTGATGAAGCAAGGGATATAAATAATTATACTATAGGCATATAGATGCTAGCCAATCGTACTAACTCAAAATTCACCATAGAAGTTGTGGAAGAACAAAGGAAGGAATAATGATGTTAATACATCCTACATTTTACCCCTTATGACAGTGTGTGTGTGTGAGTAGAAATCAAAACATTATGCTTTGATGGATTTAAACAATTTGAGTGTGACCACCAGAAGTAATCAAAATTTTCCTATAGTATTATTTGGTTTGGTAAGTCTAGTTGTAGGATCATCTTAGGTGGTGCAATAGTTGATATATCTAGGTGTTGAATTGGTTTAGAATCACTAGACAAGATTGATAACACTGTCAAATGAGTCCTCCTTATGGATCCCACTATTCAATGATAGAGGTAAAGGGAACATGAAACATCATCAGTTCCTTTAAGATTCAATATAGAATATGTGAAGGATTATAAATGTTATCTATCTGGTAAAGTTAAAAACACTGTCAAATGAGTCCTCCTTATGGATCCCACTATAATTCGATGGTTGAGGTAAAGGGAACATGAAACATCATCATTTCCTTTAAAATGAAATATAGAATATGTGAAGGATTATAAATGTTATCTATTTGATAGAGCTAAAAAATACTCTCTGAGGGAGAGCATTGTTGTGGTACATGACATACAAGTAGAGCACTTCCACTAACAGAATATTGAAACTACTTTAGGTGATTTTGTATTTTGTTAAGGAGTTTCAAAAGTTAAATTATGAGCATTAAGATAATATCACTAAATTAAAAGAGACAGTGTAGAATATTCGAGAAACTATTTGGGAATATGACCAATAGTTTAGAGGTTGAGTTACATGAATTAGGAGGTGCAACATAAGCACTGGTTTTATGTTGGCATACTACCTCACCTATGCACTTAGTTGGTACAACAAAAATGCCATACACAACATGAAGCATTAGAATTTGTGATGAGTATTCAATCCACTAGTAGACTAGACGAAGCATTCATTCTAGGTTCAGCTCTAAGATTGGCTCATTGTCAATATCAATTGATAGAATTATCTAAACTATTTAAGACCTAGAAACAGAGAAGAAGAATGCTAAGGAAGTGGTATTGTGTACTATTTGTAGGAAATAAGCTCATTTACAAAATGATTTCCCAAATTTACATGATCCAGGGATTGCAACATAAGGAGGGGTTTTATGGTGTCCTACTAACTCACTTGTGCAGATAGTTGTTACAATAATAGTTGCATACACGACATGAAGCTTAAAATTTGAAATGAGGCTTGAGTCCATTATTATATTAGATGATGCATCCATTATAAGGTAATCCCTAGGATTAGTTTTGTTATGTCTCAGAGTCTCTGAAGTGTTCCTTCCAGATGTAAAAGAGTGAGCTTTTTTTGTAATGGTTAAGTATTTGAAGATATATTATGTAGAATGTTGATGTTGGGGATAAATACCCATTATTAGGTCACGGAAGGTCCTATTGCTTCCACCTCAAGGAGGTGTTGGCATTGTGGCTCTACTGACTAGTCTTTGGGTGGGTGTCCAGAGACCTTGAGGTAAATCACTGGGACACATGGCCCCACTCATATTTTTCCTTTTAGAGGCGATTGCGAGTGTAAGGGTTGTCATACCTACTTTAGCACAACTCATTTTTCCCATTTGGAACTTCTTGATGCAAAACCCCTCCTCACAGTCTCTAGATCCATGATGTCATTCCTTAAAGAAGAAACCTACATTATTAGAAAGGAGGGTGTTGAGGGACACACAATCGTTGGGGTTAGTTGGGGCATGATTCCCTCCTTTTGGCTCACCTTGCACTTAGTGGAGCCTAATTGCACATGCTTCTTCTTATTTTATGTCATTGCATGGTTTAGTCCCCAGTTTATGGGTGCACTAACCTTAAATTTTATAGTTTGTCATAAACCTCGTAGGATCAAATTTGTAAAAGGTTGAGCATTGTCTCATATAAATACAACAACCTCACTTCATTTTTAAATCATGGACAAGGGTTAAATTATGTATTATTTTCTTTTTCTCTTGGTATATTGGAGAACTTGAAGCTATATGCAGATCTCTCTTGGATGTCTTGCTTCATTGAAGGATGAATTGATGATGTTATAGAGTTTGATTTTGCACATGCTAAGTTTGTGCTTGACTAGTTGATAAATCATGCTCAAGGGTGACATAAGACACACCATCTTGCTCATTCTTGGTTAATTTTAGTAAGTTTATCTCCTAACCCTAGTTTAAATTTTCTCTTGAAGTGCTTCAGATTGAATTAGGGTTTGTTTTCTAGCATTTTATCAACTTGATTAAGGAGACCTTCTTACCAAGGAACTATATATTATCTTGTTGGGCCTTGGACTTCTCCATTTTCCCTAATTATGGTTTCACTACCCAACTCTTGAGGTTGCTAGATTAGCCCTAGTTGGAAGTATTGAATACCATATCAAGAGGAGGGGAGTTCTTTAGAGAAAATTTCAACTTAAAATGGGCCTCCTAAGGAAAGTTAATAAAATAATAGTTAAAATAATAAAATAATATTTATTAATTTTGGAGGAAGAAAATAAAAAACTACTTTTTTTATCTTCATATTTTCGACATATCTCCCTGTGTTTTTACTCAAATTTCGATCGAGAGAGCTCGTTGGATGCTGAATTAAATTCCACATCCAACGAGTACCCACTCGACATACTTTTGATGGGAACCTATACCCAAAAAACAAGAAATACCTAACAAAATGTGATGATGACATCATCATCACGGGTTTTTAGGTATTTCTTGTTTTTTGGGTAGAGGGTCCCATCAAAAGTATGTCGAGTGGGTACTCGTTGGATGCAAAATTTAATTTTGCATCGAACAAGCTCTCCCGATCGAAATTTGAGTAAAAACACAAGGAGATATGTCGAAAATACAAAAAAAAGTAGTTTTTTTTANATGCAAAATTTAATTTTGCATCGAACAAGCTCTCCCGATCGAAATTTGAGTAAAAACACAAGGAGATATGTCGAAAATACAAAAAAAAGTAGTTTTTTTTA
>LPNX010612441.1:148800-477771 GCA_001517045.1 Pseudotsuga menziesii
TGATACATATCCCCAAATTTATATTAAATTTTTTTTTAAGAGGTGCTCCCTTTTTCAATTTTAAAGCATTTTGATTGGCTAATACACGATGACATGTAATTTGTATTATTTTTGGAAGGCCCATTTTAAATATCCTCTAATGAGTATTAATCTATGGTATCCCTAGGGTTTGAGACAAGAATCTAACACCCTATCTATCAATCCTATTTGTTTAATCATCTTTTACATGATTTATAATATGCAAAAAAAAATTTTACAACTGGAAAAAATAAAAAAATATAAAAAAATTCAAAATTCCCAAAATATACGTGATTTGGCATTTTTGGTCCACCCTAAATTTCTGCCCTAGGGTTTTTATCCATAAACCCTAAAGGGAATCCTCTTTTAAGAAAGTGAAATGGGATACATGAAACCCTTGTAAATAGTGAATTATGCATTATGAATATGGTAAATTATGAGCCCAAAATCCTTAGTGGTGATTCGTTAGGTCATGCCTAAATGGGAATTAACATTATCAACCAGGGAAGCTTAAAATGGAAGAAGATCAAGAAAAGCTCTCTAAAGTAAAGAATCATCGAGTTAATGAAGATGGATGGAATCTCTTAGGAGTTGATATCGAATATGAGTGATGAAGAAATGGATAAAAATAATTATATGATAGGCATAGAGATGCTATCCAATCCTACTAACTCAAAATTCATTATAGAATTTGTGGAAGCACAGAGGAATATTTGTTTGAGTACAATCTATTATAGTATTCTAAGAATGAACACAACCTTTCCACCAAAATGGAGGAAAACAATTATAGTGATGCTAGTCCATCCTACATTTCACCCCTATGCCAAGTATGTGTGTGATTAACAATCAAAGAATTATGCTTCGTTGGATTGAAACAATTTGAGTGTGACCGCCATAAGTAATTAGAATTTGCCTATATTATTGTTCGATTCAGTTACTCTAGTTGTAGGAGCATCTTAGGTGGTGCAATAGTTGAGATATATAGGTGTTGTGTTGGTTCATAATCACTAGAAGAGATTAACAACAATGTCACATGAGTACTCCTTATGAATCCCACTATTCCATGGTAGAGGTAAAGAGAACAAGAAACAACATCGGTTCCTCTAAGATGCAATCTAGAATATGTGAAGGATTATAAATATTATCTAACTGGTAGATTTAAAAACAACTCTCTAAAGGATAGCATTGTAGTGGTACATGACACATAAGTAGATAACTTCCACTAACCAAATGTTGACATTAGTAGTTGATGTCGTATTTTGTTAAGGAATTTGAAAAGTTGATTTTTTTTTAAAACTCAAATGGTTATATTTTTATTTTTTATTTTTGGAAAAAAGAAGATATTTTGGAATGGCTTAGTAGTAGCTAGATCAACCGATTACAATAAGGCCAGAAGGTAACTTCTAAAGCACCAAGAGTTTAAAACCAAATTCATGAAAGAAATTCAACATTACAAAATTTAGAAAGTAAAGTCTTCAGCAACAACTTCTCACACATAGAACTATTACGGTATCGGCTGCATAATACAAGTATCTCCATTAGAACTGAAGCTTCCAAGAGGAAAAATACAAGCTTTATTTGCCATTAAGTCCGCTTGCTTGTTCAATTCTCCCAGAATGTGAAAAGAACAGACTTTCTCAAAATCCTTCAAAAAATTTTGAATTCTCTGCAATATTTTATCCAATGAAGGTTTATTAAACTGTAAATTAGAATTTAACAGCTTTATCAAAATCTCTGAATCCCCCAAAATTTGAATTTCTTTGATACCAATCTGCTTGGCAATTTGGCAAGCCATGAGTAGACTGTAACACTTTGCCTGATTGTTAGAACAAATTCCTAAACCCCAACAAAAGCTAAAAATTTTCTCACTGTCCGGAGAATAAATTAAACCACCAGCACTCGCAACTCCAGGATTCCCTTTAGATGCTCCGTCAAAGAAAATTGTAAAGATTCCCTTCCTCTTCCACCAATTAGAAAAGATATCTGCTGAAAGTCTCAACTGCCAAGGAGGAGGCACCATTGGTTTGGGGAATTTTTTTTTTTTGGAACCATAGAGATATGAACTCAAATTGCAACCCAACCAATTTGACATCGCGGGAGGAATTGAGGAAATTCTCTGCATAACCGTTTCGTGAATTTGCAATTTGATTTTGTTGGCAATGTTCACAGGGGTCCACGTTCGATCATTAAATAGCAATTCATTCTTTTCCAACCAGACTTAGGGATGATGTGCCATGCGATCCGTTCTTTGCAATTTCACTGGGGAATTGCAATTTGATCCAACCAAGAAGTAAACACTTCCGGAACCGTCAAGCCTGATGGAACGACAATGTGAATATTAGAGAGAACCATACACCAAACTAATTGTGTAAAAAGGCAATCCACAAATAAATGGTCTGAAGTTTCTAACACAACTCTACATAAGCAACAACGAAAAGGTCCAAGGAAGCCACGCTTACTCAAGTTCTCACCTGTTAGTACCTTTTGATGCATGAGGAGCCATGAATTTTTTTTTACCTTTTGCAATCCATATATTGACCAAATTGATTTCCACATTGCCGGTTTTAGCAAAGAAACATGAGAAGTTTGAATTTCAGCAAATCCATGTCCCACAGAATAAACTCCAGTGGAACCCCAACCCCATTTAGCTTTCAAAGAATGGTGAACTGGAGCTAACCCGGACAAAGATTTAATCAAAGTTTCTTGTTTTGAAATCAATCGGTTTGGTATTTCTAGGAAATTCCAACCAATCCAATTCCTCGCCTCATCCCATAAGCAAATGTTTGCTAAGAGAAGAATACCTTTATTGGAAAACCATAATTTGATCTCAGAAATCGATTTTATGGAGGAAAGAGGAGGAATCCCAAGAATCTTATCTTCCCACAATTTTTTTTCCCCATTACCTGGGATTCTGTATAAATGCTGCTGAATTAGATTTAGACTCTTCCTGCACAAATTCCAAATAGTAGTATCAGAAGGAAGCTTTTCTGATTTTAAATTTCTCACGTATCCACCTTTAAGATATTTCTGTGAGAAGAGCTTACTAACCGGATGGTTCTTATCAGCAAACATCTGCCAGACAAGCTTACCACCCAAGGAGAGATTAGCTAATTCTGGTTCTCTAATTTGTAGTCCACCTTCACTTATAGGTCTTTTAATAATTTCCCATTTAACCAAGTGGATTTTTTTTTATTTCCTTTCTCCCTGCACCAGAGAAAATATCGAAGAGTCTTGGCTATCTGAGCCGAAATATACTATGGGAGCTAGAAGTAATGAAGACTAGAAAATGGGGAGGGAAGAAAGAACTGATTTTATCAAAATCAGTTTCCCTGCTTTTGTCAACCAATGTCCACCCAAAGAGACAATTTTTGCTTTTAATTTGGTCAAAACATTTAGCCAAAGTGAAGGTGGACTAGCACTCAAGGTCAAAGGGAGACCCAAATATTTGATCTTTACCCACTGAACAAATCCAGGAAAACCCAAAATATTAGAAATTTGATGCATTTTCATAGGATCCACATTCCAACAAAAAACCCCACTTTTTTCCCTGTTGATCAAACCTCCAGAAATAGAATAGAATTGATGAAGAATACCATTGAAGGCACAAGCAATATTTAACGAAGCCCCTCTAAGGAGAAGAGAATCATCAACAAATAATGCATGATTAATAGGCTTCACCCCTCTAGCAGCCCTGATTCCAGGTATTGTACCAACAATCATTTTAGCAGACAAATTTCTGCTTAAAGCTTCTGCCATCAGAATGTAAAGGAAGGGTGACAAAGGACACCCTTGACGCAATCCTCTAGAAGCTTGAAAAAATTCTGCAGGTCTGTCGTTGATAAGAGGAGCTATCCAAGGTCTGTCTGTACATGCTTTTATCAAGCTTACAAACTCCATGTTGAAGCCAAAAGTGAGTAAAACTTGATATAGAAAGGAGAGGTTAACTCTATCAAAAACATTTTTCATATCTAGTTTAATGATCATACCTTTCTCTTTCCTTTGATAGCTGGAATGAATGGTCTCCTGTACTTGGATCACATTGTCTGTTAAATGCCGCCCTTTGACAAAAGCTCCTTGCTAAGGAGAGATTAAAGAACCCAGCAAAGGATTTAGTCTATTAGCTAAGAGTTTGGCCAGGATTTTATAAGAGGCATTGCAAAGAGAAATAGGTCGGAACCTTTCAAAGGATGCATGATTAATTTCCTTGGGAATTAAGTCTAAGAAAGTAGAATTGGTGCAGCCACCGACTTTGGATTTCCTGAGGAAGGAGGAGATCATACGGAGCAAATAAAATTTAATAACTAGCTAACAAATTCTATAGAAGTGAATTGAAAACCCATCTGGCCCAGGTGCTTTATCTGGTTCCATACCCCAGATAACCTCCACTACTTCTCGTTCTGAAAAAAGGTTTTATTAAATCTGAATTAATCTTTGCAGAAACCAGAGAAGGAATATAGGATAAAAAGTCAAGTTTGGCTGGATTGTCTGAAACACCATCCTCAGTATAAAGCTGATTAAAATGAGTATTTGCAGCCTGTAAAAGATCCAATTGACCTTCTATTACTACTCCATCTCTAGAAAGAATTTCTGAAATGTTATTATGAGAAATTCTTAATCGGCATTGTCTATGAAAAAAAGGATATGTTTTTATCACCAGCATTTAAGCAAAGACTTCTCAATTTAAGCCTCAAGGTTTTCTCTTCATGTTGAAAGGACTGATACGACATGATTTGAGCAAGCTTCTCCTTTGATAAAATTGAATGGGAAATATAAATATTTTCCAGATTGAATTGAATCTCAGCAAGTTCCTTAACGATTTCTTTTCTGCTACTTGTTGGAGTGAAGAGAGGAATTTTGATCCATGCTTTCAATGCAAATTTTGTTCTTTTAAATTTTTGCTCCCAAATGAAACTTGGAGAGCCATCCACAAACTACGACCATGCTTTTTTAATTGTATCCATAAATCCATCTCGCTCTATCCATAATGGACTAAAACGAAATGGGATTGGACCATAATATTCTTCATCTTTCGGAAGTAAGGATATGGGATGATGATCAGAGGAAGTCTTTGGAAGAATTTTAGAAGAAATAATAAAATTCTTGTCAAGCAATGTACTCTGCACCAGAAATCGATCTAGACAGGCTAAGATACTGTCAGAGCCAGCCCTGTTGTTAGACCATGTAAACCAACCTCACATAGGCTTGTAATCAATGATATCCCACATGTGCATAATGGACTCAAAAAAATTCAACAAGGGATCTTTACCCATCACGCCTCCCTTTTTTTCACTGGGATCGAGGGTGATATTTAAATCCCCTACCACAATTATATTACTAAAGGAATTTGTATTCAGGAAATTTGAAAGTGAAAGCCATCATTCCTGCTTCTCAACATGATTTACAGGTACATACAAGTTAAAGAGAGCAATTTTAGTCTTACTGGCAGAGCACTGCAACTCTGAAAAAATCCAATTTCGAGAAGAAAAACAAGACAACAGGGTGAATTTATCAGTCAACCAAATGGTAGCAAGACCCCCACAGGTGCCCTGGGCGCTGACAATGATACCATTATTTAAATTCCACTCAGACTTTCTTAAGATTAGTAACAAATCCTTATCAATTTTTGTTTCTTGTAATAAAAGAATTCCTGTAGGTTCCATTCTTAAGATATCTTTGACATCTTTTGATTTTTTGGGGTTCCCCAATCCCCTACAGTTCCATGAAGTGAGTTGCATTATTTACCTATACCAGAAGGGGTTGCTCCACCCTTATTAGGCCTATTCCACTTGCTTCTGCCCAAAGTCATCTCAATGGTAGCTTGAGATCCTTGCATTTTCAAGCGTTCATCTTCTTCTTCTCTGACCTCTTTACGAGATTTTCTCCCAGTATTTTTTGAAGACTGTTCAATTGAGTCATCATCAGAGGAGCTAGAGGAATCTACCACTTTTTTCTTAAGAATTTCAGCATAGGAGGGAGAAGAAGGTATCCTTGAAGGAGAGTTATGAATTTCCTGCATAATTGAAACACCAGAAGGTTGACTGGAAGGGGTCTCTATATTCCCAACAACTTCTTCAATTTCGCTATAAAGCATTTCAGAAGGAAGTATCTCACCTTCTTGATTAGGATGAATCTGATCTTCCTGTTAGTTTTTCAACATTAAGCTAACATTATTAGGATCTTTAATTGAGAGAATAACAAGTACAAAAATCAAACACAAGAGACAATGAACACAGTTTTTTTCCTCGGGGAAACCATAAATGGAGAAAGCCCCGCAACTTCCTCAAAGATAGAATCAACACCAAAACAGTAAAAGCCCAAAACAGTAAGTGATCTCCCGACAGCAGTAACCTTCTTCTTATATAGCCCCAGTGTCTTCTCCTTCCTCAACTATGTGCTACACTTGAGCATGTATGATTTGTGTGATAAATAGAGACTCTAGTTCTCTATTTATACTAATCCCGACATGACTAAAACCCTACTAGGGCCGACCTCTACTAGGAGAGTCTAATAACCCTAGTGCCCTGAAACTGCGGGGACTTTAACCCTTGGACAATCAGAGGGTTACCCACAATGACTTGACATGACATATTTACATTATTGATCCTTTCGATCGAAACATCAGGGCATGACAACATGACTCAATTACATTATAGATACATCCTGGAATAAACATCGGGTTACAATACATGAGATACATAGATGAATACATTCCGAAGTTACAAATACATCAACACTCCCTCTTAACTAGGAAGGTATTCTTTCGACACAATTTTCAGTACTGGTCTTCTTCTCTGTATCAGCTGGATCATCTCATCATCTGCATCTCAAGTCTTCTGAGTCTTTAATTTATCTTCATCTTCAAGTCATCTTCATCTTCAGATATGGATCATCTCTCGATCTGGATCATCATGGGACATCATCACTGGATCTGGATCATCACTGGGCATCATCACTGGATCTGGATCATCACTGGATCTGGATCATCACTGCTGGATCATCATCACTGGATCTGGATCATCACTTGATCTGGATCATCACTGGCCATCATCACTGGATCTGGAACATCACGGGTGCTATCTCATGATTCTTCTCGTCATAGGAAGTTCTACAGAGCCAACCCTTTTTCATGCTGGTTGTAGGCCTAGCCTCCATGTAGGTCTTCTTCAGCACTTATATCTGATCAACACATGATCGGAGAAAGGCTCATCATTTCTATCTGATCAACACATGATCGAAGATAAATACTGCACTTACATCTGATCAACACATGATTGAAGAAAGGCTCATCATTTCTATATGATCAACACATGATCGAAGATAGATACTACACTTACATCTAATCAACACATGATCGAAGAAAGGCATGTCATTTCTATCTGATCAACACATGATCGAATATAGATACTGCACTTACATCTGATCAACACATGATTGAAGAAAGGCACACCCAACACTTACAACTGACCTACTCATCAGAAAATCATGCCCAACACTCACATCTGATCATGTAGGAACCAATCCTATAATCATATCATAAAGGCCCAACACTTACACCTGATCAACACATGATCTAATAAAGGCTCAACATTTCTATCTGATCAACACATGATCGAAGATAGATACTACACTTACATCTGATCAACACATGATTGAAGAAATGCTCTACACTTACATTCATCCAGGCTGGAACACATCCTACCACAATGATGAAAGGGATTGCACTCATATCTGATCATGAGGGAACACATCCTAGCAATCATATTAGAATGGCCCCCAGTCCTCCACTGAGCTACCTAGTAATTGACTAGGTGCCTCCATTCTCCTAGAGAATGGTAGTTTCCCTTACATATGTCCTACTCGACAGAATGGCCAACACTCACATCTGATATGGGAGGAACTTAATCCTTTAACCATGACAGAATGGTTCAGCCCTTACATCTGATCAAGTAGGAACACATCCCTCTATCACATCAGAATGGCTTCTCAGTCCTAGACTGAGTTTTCTTGGTAATTGACCAAGTGCCTCCATTCCTAGAATGGTAGTTTCCCTTACATCTGTCCTACTCGACAGAATGGCCAGCACTCATATCTGACATGGAAGGAACCAATCCTCTCACCATGATAGAATGGCTCAACCCTTACATCTAACCATGCCAGAATGGCTATGGGTCTCATCATTTTCTCTTGGAGGAAACCTCGACCTGAAGAACACCAAGCTTCTCCCTAAAGTAATCGAACTTCAGCCTAGCCAATGGCTTCGTCAATACATTAGCTATCTGTTCCTCTGTCGCAACATACTGGAGCTTCAGTGCTCCCCTCTGCACCATATCCCTGATATAGTGATACTTGATCTCAATATGCTTCGACTTGTCATGGAACACTGGATTCTTTGACAACTTCACGCAACTCTGGTTGTGTCAATGTATGCAAGTAGCATCCAACTGGAGATAAAATATATCAGACAGTAGCTTCCACAGCCATACTGCCTGACAACTAGCTGAACAGGCTGCGACATACTCTGCTTCAACGTTACTCAGTGCCACATAGGATTGCTTCCTTCTAAACCAAGAGATCACACCTGATCTCATACTGAAGCAACACCCTAAAGTGCTCTTCCTATCGATGGCACTGCCTGCCCAATCTGAATCAACATAACCCTCTAGGTTAATCTTTTGATTCGCATCGCACTTGAGCCCATAATCAATTGTACCCTTCAGGTACCTCAGAATATGCTTTGCAGCAATCAAGTGAACATGTCTCGGATTTGTTAGGAACTGGCTCAAGGTGTTCACAACAAAGCAAATATCTGGTCTCATGTTCGTCAGGTACATCAATGACCCAATCATCTGATGATACATCGTAGCATCAACCGACTCTGATGAAGCATCGTTCAATAGCTTCAGGTTCGATGCCATAGGTGTGGCCATAACCTTGCAATCCATCATCCCAAACCTCTTTAGGATCTCTATTGCATACTTCCCTTGTCCAAGGAAGATTCCATCTGTACTCTGCCACACCTCCATACCTAGAAAGTAATGCATCATCCCCAAGTCCTTCATTTTGAACTCAGCAGCAAGCTTTCTCTTTGTATTAGAAATCAACCCATTCGTACCTGTCACAAATAGATCATCTACATATAGTAGAAGCATCACTGGGTTGCCATATTCAACCTTGTAGTAAAGGTTGGAATCTGCTTTACTCTTGGTAAAGCTCAAACTGAATAGAAAGCTGTCAATTCTGTCGTACCAGGTCCTGGGTGCCTGTTTCAAACTGTACAGGGCTTTCTTCAATTTGCATACATGAGACTCTTTGTCATGTGTCTCAAAATCGAGTGGT
Organism: Pseudotsuga menziesii; assembly: GCA_001517045.1. Lineage (NCBI taxonomy): Eukaryota > Viridiplantae > Streptophyta > Pinopsida > Pinales > Pinaceae > Pseudotsuga > Pseudotsuga menziesii. The sequence goes on from LPNX010612441.1 coordinate 158,155, forward strand.
TGTTCTACATACACTTCCTCTTCTACTACACCATTCAAGAAAGCAGTCTTGACATCCATCTGGTGTATCTTCCATTCCATCACTGTAGCCAGAGCAAGTACTGATCTGATGGAAGTGTATCTGGCTACAGGTGCAAAGGTTTCTTCATAGTCTATTCCTTCTTTCTGAGAGAAACCCTGAGCCACAAATCTTGCCTTATACTTTTCAATGCATTAGAGGAAATTTCAACTCAAAACAGGCCTCCTAAAATGAACTAATAAAATAATAGTTAAAATAATAAAATAATATTTATTAATTTTGGAGGAAGAAAAGAAAAAAACTACTTTTTTGTTTGTATTTTTGACATATCTCCCTGTGTTTTTACTCAAATTTCGATCGGGAGACCTCATTGGATGCAGAATTAAATTCCGCATCCAACGAGTACCCACTCGGCATACTTTTGATAGACCATGCTACCCCAAAAATAAGAAATACCTAAAAAAATGGAATGATGACATCATCATTCCATTTTTTTAGGTATTTCTTGTTTTTGGGGTAGCGGGGCACGTCAAAAGTATGTCGAGTGGGTACTCATTGGATGTAGAATTTAATTCCGCATCCAACGAGCTCTCCCAATCAAAATTTGAGTAAAAGCATAGGGAGATATGTCAAAAATACAAACAAAAAAAGTAGTTTTTTTTATGATACCTATCCCCAAATTTATATTAAAAAAGTGTTTAAGACCTATACGGTATTTCAAATTTAAAGCAATTTCATTGGCTAACACATGATGAAATGGAATTTGAATAAAAGTTAAAAGGCCCATTTTGAGTTGAAATTTCCTCTAAACCGTCTGCAGCATGCTCGATCTTGTAGATCCATTTGCAAGTTACAACGGACTTTCCTTCTGGTCTTGGGACAACATCCCAAACATCATTCTTCATGATCGATTGATATTATTTGATCATAGCATCCTTCCATTCTTTCTGTTCTGCCACTTCTTCATAACTGGAAGGTTCATTATCAATGAAGTCACATAGTAAAACTACATACCCGGAGCAGGATCTGGTCCTCTTTCTTTCTCTGTGATTCTCTTCTGGAGCCCCATATCTTTCCGCACCTTGGATAAGTTCTTGTACCCAAGCAGGTTTCCTCTTATGAGGATTCTTCTCCAGAGGTGGATCTACAGGTCTTTGTGGTTCTTCAAATTCTCGATCTTCTTCTTGAATTTCTTCATTCATGGTTGTATCATGAATTTTGGGTGCTTCTGCTTCTTCAGGTTCTTCAGCAGGTATCTTTCTGGATTTGTTGTAAGCTGTGTCTTCATCAAATGTCACATCCCTATTGATGTTAATCTTCTTGTATCCTGGGAAATAGATTCTGTAAGGCTTCAAGCTTTCAGAGTATCCCACAAATATACCCTTCTTTCTTGAAGGATCTAATTTTTTCCTTTTCTCCTTTGGAACGTGTATGTACACAGGACAACCGGATATTCCGAGATGGCTGACTTCTGGTTTCTCGCCAGAGAAGACTTTTTCAGGAGTCTTGCTTTTGAGTACTCTATGTGGAGTACGGTTCTGCACATACATCACTGTTCTAGCAGATTCAGCCCAAAGATGCATAGGAAGATCTTGATCATGAAGCATGGATCTTGCAGCTTCCATGATGATTATGTTATTCCATTCTGCAATCCCATTCTATTGTGGATTATAAGAAATGTACAACTCCCTCTTAATCCTTGATTCTTTGCATAGCTCTTTGAATTCATTTGAAGTGAATTCTCTTGATCTTCCTTTCAGTGTGGTTCTCGATCAAGGCTTTGAATTCCTTGAATTTGCTGAATACTTCGTCTTTGTTCTTCATGAAGTAAACCCATGTCTTCCTAGAAAAATCATCAATAAAAGAAACATAATATGCATACCCGCTTAGTGAGTTTGATGACATAGGACCGCATACATCGGAGTGGATTCCTTTGGCTTTGCTTTCGTTGCTAGGAAATGTCTTCTTTGTATTCTTTCCTTTCACACATCCCTTGCAGACCCCATCATGTTTTGCTTGGAATTCTGGAAGACCTTCAATAGCTTTTCTTACAATAGGTAGTGCTCTGTAATGCACATGTGCAAGCCTTCTATGCTAAAGTTCACTTGGCTCTACTGTGTCATGGACCAATGCTTGTTCTGGATGGCCCTTCAATTTGTACAAACCTCCTTCTTGTTCTCCAATCACCACCGCATCATCAATTGTCTTTCCTCTTGGCCACATGATGACTTGACCATCTATGAATGCAACCCTCATTCCTTTTGCATCGAATGCTAATATGGAGAGAAGGTTCTTCTTGAGTCCTGGCACAAACAATACTTCCTTCATTGTTAGAGACTTTCCAGAGTCTAATTTATATGAATATTCCCCACTACCTTTTATTGGATATTGGTAGTCATCTCCTAGCTTCACCTTGTGAGGTGATTCATGTTCTGACAGTGTCACAAAGGATTCCTTGAATCCAGTCATATGTTTGGAAGCCCCACTGTCTATAAGCCAATCATCACTTCCATGAGTAATGTTACCTGTGAGAGCGGATATAAGAACATATTCATCCTCGCTTGAATAATCTTCACTTTCATATCTGGTTCTTTTCTTGGAGGGTTCATCATCCTCTGCAGCATGAGCATGATGTCTTCTTTTGTTCCCCTTCTTCTTATGAGAGTGACCCTTGTTCTCAGGATAGTCTTTTGCAAAGTGTACTATTTCATCACATGTATAACATCTCAATTTTGATAGGTCCCTTCTAATGTTATCTCTATGATGAGGATCCTTACCTTTGGAGTAATGAGATCTTCTTCTGCCTTTCTTGGAGTGAACTGTGAAAGCTTGGTATTCACTTCCCATATTCTCTTCTCGAGCTTCTATCTGTGCTTCTTATTGAGAACATTCTTCCCATAGTCTGTTGAATTTGACTAACTTCTTTTTGGCACAGATTCCTTGGATGAAATAATCCTATGACCTAGGAAGGCCATTCAGTGTTGTCATCTCAATCTCTGCATTCTCCACTTCTTCATATACAACTTCTAATTGTTCCTTGATCTGAGAAACCCTTGTGAAGTAATATTGGATGGTCTCTGCATATTGAATCTTCACATTCTTCAGTTTATTCCTCAGAGTCATCTTCCGGTTTATGTTCTTCCCTTCAAACAATTTGGTTAGGGCATCAAACATAGCTTTAGGTGTCTTGAGAGAGGACACCTGAGGTATAAGGTGATCCTTGATAGAATCAACAATGATCCTCTTTTCCATAACCATCTTCTTCTTATGTAAGGCCTTTGCCTCATCTCCCTCTGAAACTGGAACCTCCTCATGGATGTAGGAGTCTAATTCATTCTCTTCCAGGACCAGGGAGATCCTATACTTCCACGCTCGGAAGTTATCAGCTCCCTCAATATTTTCATCAAGCTTGGTATGATGAGACATCTTAAACTTAGAACCTCAAATGGAAATACAAAATATTTAGATCTTACCACGTCAAGATGTCAGATTTGGATTTGGAGCTGAAATCCCGCAGTACTGGAACAGGAGCAAATTAGGGTTTTTCTTTTCTGGAGATATGTCCACCCAAATGCCTTGAAATTTGTCCCTAACTTAGATTTTGGGGAGGAGATAAATCCAGGCATGGGCTCACTAAAAAATTCCTCTTTCGTGAAAAGCCCTAATTTTCGGCAGTAGTGTCGGGTCCAAAACTGAAAAACCTCAGAATTGGATTCTGCTTCGACAGAAAGATGCACCATAAGGAGGAGAGTTATTCCACCTTACTTTTGCTGAAAATCTATGGAGGAAGATCCACAAACTAGGAAACCATAGTTCCCGCAGCTGCACAGTGTCTTCTTCTCAGGTTAGCTCTGATACCATGTTAGTTTTTCAACATTAAGCTAGCATTATTAGAATATTTAACTGAGAGAATAACAAGTACAACAATCAAACACAAGAGACAATGAACACAGTGTTTTTCCTTGGGGAAACCATAAATGGAGAAAACCCCACAACTTCCTCAGAGATAGAATCAACACCAAAATAGTAAAACCCCAAAACAGTAAGTGAGCTCCCGACAGTAGTAACCTTCTTCTTATCTAGCCCCAGTGTCTTCTCCTTCCTCAAGTATGCGCTACACTTGAGTGTGTATGAGTTGTGTGATAAATAGAGACTCCAGTTCTCTATTTATACTAATATTGACATGACTAAAACCCTACCAGGGCCAACCTCTACTTGGAGAGTCTAATAACCCTAGTGCCCCGGAACTGCGGGGACTTTAACCCTTAGACAATCGGAGGGTTACCCACAATGACTTGACATGACTTTTTTACATTATTGATCCTCCCGATTGGAACATCGGGGCATGGAAACATGACTCAGTTACATTATAGATACATCCCAGAATAAACATCAGGTTACAATACATAAGATACATAGATGAATACATTCCGAAGTTACAAATACATCAACACTTCCAGCGGGCCCAAGACAACAAAAGGATTGATGGATGCCAAATTTCCTATATCTTTTTTTGAAAAGTTCTTCTTCACCTCAGTAATGAATCTTTTCCCTATCGGTTCTCTTCCTTTCAAATTGTTACCTTGCTTAGAAGGACCTGCTTTCTAAATAAGAGTCCATTGCTCAACTTTCTCAAGTACAGGGATGTCTTCAGCTTTCTTCTTACAATTCCTGACAAAATGACCATAACCATGGCAGTGGCGACATTTAAAGGGAAGTTGCTCATAGTCAAGTTCCTAGATATGAGACCAATCTGCCACAGTTAAATTGATTGCTTTAGGCAATCCTGTCTCTAAATCAACTTCTACACAAATTCTGGCATAGGAATATTGATCTTTACTTTCTGTCCTATCTATGTATTTTCCTAGCTTGTTTTCGATGGTTTCCAAGGATTCAGAATTCCAACAATGGAGTGGCAGGTGAGGGAGACGAACCCAAACCAGAGCAACAGAAGGAACATCCTATGTGGGATAGAAATCAGGGGTCCATTTGTTCAAGTAAAGTCCTGGAGGTCCCATAAAATAGGGGCCATTTCAAAAAATAAGATCTCTGTCTTCAGCAGACTCAAAGACAAAAACAAAAAAACCCCTACCCACCAGATGGTTGTGAATTCCTTCCAGAACCAAAGGTCTCCAATTACGCTAAACCCATCCATCAATAACCTTCGGAGAAGGCCAGAGACCTGTGAATTGACCAATTAATCCATGTTCAGAAAGATTCAAAGCCATCCGACAAGGTCTCTCAGCTGGCAATTCAACAGTTGGTATATCAACTTTCTTCACAAATTGCTGCACCAAAGAGTTGCCCTTCTACTTTCCACTGGAGGCAACCAATATTTTGAAAGCAAGAAATTCTGATGGAAGGGGAGGAGGAGGATCACTGCCAGATTCCATTCCTAGATATGATCACCAAAACCCCACAAAACTTCAAAAAGTCAGAAAAACAGGTCTGCTGGATTGAAGAGACTCCAGGATAGAACTTCAAGACAATGTTTAGCAAAAATAAAATAAAGATACTGCAAAATACAAATGTTGAGAATCCAGAAGGAAGAATCCAATGAGCCAAGGGCAGCTGAAGTCAGATCACAATCCTCCTCCATAATCAACCATCAAGCAGGCAATCACCGGGACAACTCGTTGCAGGATTCTTGATCAAACCACTGACAGCCTGAACCAGTCAATCCAATCAAAACTGGAAGAAATCGATCCCAAGAGCCAAAACCAGAATAATCTTGGAAAAATTGGAGCTTTCGATTCTTCTCATGAGGCACTTAGAGTCAAGCTCCTGCAAGCAATAGGATGCACTCCACCAGCAAATTCCCAATCCACTAGCAAACCGACGACTGAAAAGTTGAATTTTGAGTAAGAGAGTATCACTCAATTAAAAGAGATCATGTAGAATATTAGAGAAACTCTTTGGGAATATGACCAATGGTTATGGGGTTAAGTTACATGATATGGGAGGTGCAACATAAGGAGTGGTTTTATGATGTCCTAATAGCTCACCTGTGCACTTAGTTGTTACAACAAAAAAATCGTACACAACATGAAGCATTAGAATTTGCAATGAGGATTTAGTCCATTAGTAGATTAGACAAAGCATCCATTCTAGGGTTAGCTATAAGATTGGCCAAATGTCAATATCAATTGATAGCATTATCTAAACATATTTAAGAGATAGAAAAAGAGAAGCAAAATGCGAGGGAGGTGGTATGGTGTACTATTTGTAAGACATAAGGTCATCTATAAAATGATTACCCAAATTTAAATGATCCAAGAGGTGAAACACCAGTGTAAATCCAAATCCCAGGCTCTATCAAGCGTCGACAGGGATCAAATCTCTTGAGGTGCAAACCTCTTCTTAGGTATTGCACTCAATGAAATATCAACTTTGGCCCTATCCTATATATAGCCATTGATTTGAGTCAAACCAAAAGACACATCTTTTTATTTAAGGCCCACATATAATATTTTTATTATTAATATTTAATATTATTTATGGCCCCGACATATAATATTTATTATGATTTTTTATTTTTTTAGGAACGAACATTACAACATTTCCCCATACATGGTTTAAAACCATATGCAAGTCCCTCCTACAACCATGGGTTGTTTAGGAGGCCTTGCACATGGTCTTAAAACCATTTAAAAGGCCCTCCTAAACCATGTACAATAAAACCATGGGTTGTTTAGGAGGCCTTGCAGATGGTTTTAAAACCATGTGCAAGCCCCTCCTAAACCATGTACAATAAAACCATGGGTTGTTTAGAAGGCATTGGACATGGTTTTAAAACCATGTGCAAGGCCAACATTTTTTTTGCGGATAATTAAATTTTATTATTATTTATTATTTTGTTAGGTAGGAACATTACAACACCTCCCCCATATTGTGTTTTTTTCCCGACCCACATTTTTTTTACCGATAATTAAATTTTTACTTTTTTATTGTTTTGTTAGGTAGGAAGATTACAACATCTCCCCCATATTAGGTTGTTTTTCTGGTTGACATTTATTTTGTCTTGTAATTAAATTTTTTATTTTTTATTAATAAAAATAATGTTACATAACGTTATGTAATGTTACAAGATCTCCCCCATACTGGGTTGTAGAGTGCCTCTCAGCGCAATAAGGAATGATTTTATGGTGGCTTGCTACCTCTCTTATGTAGTTAGTTGTTACAACAATAGTTACATACATAAAATGAAGTGTTAGAATTTGCAACGAGGCTTGATTCCATTAGTATACTGGATGAAGCATGCACTATAGGATTATCCCTAGGATTGGGTCAATGTTCATATCGGTTGATAACATTATCCAAACATATTTAAGAGATAGAAAAAGAGAAGCAAAACACAAGGGAGGTGGTATGGTGTATTATTTGTAATACATAACTTCATCTACAAAATGGTTTCCCTATAGTTTAGAGATATTCCACTTTTGTGGTTATCACATTTGTTGAAAATGTAGACTATAGGATTTGTGATATCTACAGAAAAATGATTGTGATTCCCACCATTGCTTGCTACTATATGATTATAGTAGCATTGTAGTGTTTGTACATTGGAAGTTTAGTAAGGTAAACATTCACCTTATAGAGGACTATTGCACTTTATCTATGCTCATGGAAAGGTTTGAGAAGAATTTTTTCGCAATTGATTTATTGACAAGAAGGAACAAGGGCCAAGGCCATAATCAAGAGAGCATGAATCCATGGAGTGATGAAAATTTTCCTCCACCATGCTTTTTATAATTGAAATGAAGTGAGGCACATCATAAGCGCCCACAACCTCACTAACCATGATGTGGTCATTGTAAAAAAAAATTCTCAAAACAAAGTATGTCTAAAATTGATTGAAAAATGGGGGGCAAGCGATAAGAGGAAATACAATATTAATATGGTAAATTATGAGTCCAAAATACTTAGTGGTGATTCATTAGGTAAGGAATAAATGGGAATTAAAATTATCAACAAGGGAGCCTCAAAATGAAAGAAGATTAAGAAAAGTTTGTTGAAGTAGAGAACCAAGGAGCTAGTTGTTAAAACATGGTTTTTTCTTTAATGTTCAAGGAAACTAGAAATGGATGTGAGGTGAGGATTTTCCCAAAAGAGAAAAATTTCGAAGAGAATTTGAAAAAAATAGGCACGGCATGGGACCAAGAGCGGTGAGATTGAGCACTAAACAAGGAGTAGCCAGACACCATCGATATAAAGTCAGATTGACGGTCATGATGAATGGCGTCTCGAGAATATGCATTCATGTTAATGAGAAAGACTGAGTAAATTTAAAAGTGTATCATGAGATCAAATGTTGATATTCATATATCCTCAACAAAGTGATTTGATGTTCATTTGTCTTGTCAAGGTGTTAAATAGGATAAAAAACATGACACTTGGCACTTTTTCATTGACAATTCCTTATCGAGACCTTTTTGTAAAACCACCAAGTTGTCGAGACTTGAGGTTTAGCCAAAATGATTATGGTATTAGCCGATGTTGTTAGGGATAATATCCCTTATCGATGGGGTTTTATAGGCCACCAACTTACTGATTGTTCTACTTGTAGAAAACTAGGGTTTTACAAACATAGATCAGAGAATGAGAGAAAGAGAATATGTACCTTGTTTCAGATGATCGATCCTAGCTTTCTTCTTCTTCTCCAATGCTTCTTTGCTTCCAATCTTCAGTACCTTCAACAAATATTTGGCCTTCCTCAAATTATCTTTTATTGTTATACAAGATGAGATATGGACATATAATGATTTTATTCAAACCAAATAACAACCTATATCAACACTCAAAACATTAGAAGCATACATCTAGACATTGATGGAAGGAAAAAACATTCTTTATTAACATAGATATGGAAACATTACATAGCCTCCTGTTTGACCAAGCTCCTTTTCAAACTAAGACATAATTTCTCTTGCTCCTCTCTTTAATGGAATCCTATAGTATAACTTTTCCTCCAAAGTTAGCTTCCTTTCCTCATACCCTTCCCCCATTTTTATAGTTTATTGTGAGGACAGAATTCGAGGCTTAGGATGGTTGGGGAAGTTGGGGAAGTTTCCAAATTGAGCCAAACTACCCCTAGTTAATCATATTTTTTATTTATTTCTTAACTATTCTTAATGGAATTCTCGGGTTCATGTTCAACATCTCACGGATGACTTGTGGGTTTCCTTAAGGAAACTCATGAATTTCAGTATTTAAGGATAACACATGGATTGCACATGGTAGACCTGTGAGTGGCACACGAGTTGCTCAAAGGATACTCATGAATACATGATGAGTTCAAGAGAATAAATGGTTAATGTTGGAGTGGTCAAGGTGTATTATGGATCCAAATCATCTATAGTATTAAGGCTACTTCAATCCTTAATGTCCTTTTGTGTAACAACATATTTGATGTCATTACTCATAAGGAGAAGTGTCATTTCACAATATAACAGATTCCCCCTAATATATGAGGTCAGAGGGTAAGGATGGATGAAATACATTCCAATATTTGTTTAGAGGACTCTGAATCAAGGTTGGAGAGAAGTATCTGAAACATACAAAACAAGGTCATTTATAGAAAATCATAACTGGGATGCCATGTTCAATAATGAATAACACTAGATCCTTTACAAGATACATACCATAATATGGGTTACAGAGCCATGCATGATTTACAAAGGTGGATCTTAGCCACATAGGTACAATGATAAATATTCAATTGATGGATAAAGTGCCACCAGGCATGGCACAATCTTGCACAACTTAGGTTATAGAGGCTGTAAACCCAAGGTTTTCATCCAAATCCATAAGAACCGGTATGAATCCTACCATGTGAATAGGTTGATTGAAGTCGAACATGGAAGGATACCATCATAATATCAGTTAAAAGGTTATAATGAAAACCAATGCAGTGGATTCCACCAAGATGTGAAGTGGATCCTAAGGCACTAACTTGACACTCTATGTCTTATTCTTGTAGCAGGTGCAAATCAGAAGCTATGTGTGAAGAAGAAGGAAATGAATCGTTCAACAGATCAACATAGTAGCTGGTAGATTGGATAAGGAAGGATGTACATAGAAAAGTCTCAGAGATGAAACTGATAGGGATAATGGTGAAAAGACATAGGCTAGGGATCCTTGAACAATGAGCATGACACAAAGATGACCCAAGGTAGCTTTAAACTTCAAGGGAAACAACCAAACCAATATGTAATGTAGGAGACATTAACAGATTCCCCATGTAATTAGGAGAAGTAAATAAGTGATGAGTAGTGACTCAAAGGACTGAGTTGAACTGGGAAGTGAAAAAATGAAACATGAGCGATGAGAGACTCAAACTAGTGCTTTGTTCAAGGGACTTTCTGCTAGACCATGTACAAAAGAGTGTGTTTCCTTCCTTCCTTTGTTGTTAAGTTTTAATGAGTCCAAGAAAGTAAACTCGAGTATTTCTTCATTTTTGAGAAAGCTTGAAGAAAAGAGAGAATATTGCTTGATATAGCACCGATTCGTTGGTTTTACGAGCCCAAATTATTGAATGATCGTTGGTATTTTCATGATTTTGAGAATCTAAAAACTCGAAAGAAGACTCTAGGGGGGTGTTTTTTTGTAAAGTTAGTCTCTTGAGTTCGAAAAATTATAAACAATCCAAAGGAGAACTCTCTTAGTTTCTAAAGAACAAAGGTATACCTTTTTCGTACTTAGTCGGCAAGGTCCAAAAAAGGGGTAAACTATCACCAAACCGACGCTCCTTCAAAAGCAAGCATATAGCCTTAGTTTTACGAGTGTGAAGGAAGGAAAGATCACTTATAATGTTCAATTTATATATGATAATGTGACAAAAAACAATAAACTCAATGATTTGTGCTGAAGTTTAACGAGCATGACAATGACATAAGAATACTCAGAATCTTTTTCATATTTTAATCCAGAGCACGAAATAGAAAAAAATGAGCTCAAACAGGGTCCCTTTTCATAAATTTTGTCCTCTAGGATCGAAAAGAGATAAACGCATACCTGAAGATACTCTTCTAGTCATAGTGAACTAGAGTAATCCTTTTTCAAAAGTAATCCATATGGTTCGAAAAAGGGTTAAAATTATATTGATATGGATGATCCTTCATTTCCTTTAACAAGTCTAAAATAACAAGCAACTCAGCTATCTAGTCAGTTTGAAGGAGTCAGACCAGGGCTTGAAGATAACTCCATATGATGGGAGCTTTATGACAGAGGGTGGTCATCAAGAGAGAGAGAGTACGAGGCTCATTTTTGTGTAAAAACAAATTTGAAGGCTCCCTTCACCTAGCAACATACGACATGGGAACCATTATTGGCAAGAAGTGTTCTAGCTAGAATTACCCATGTTTGGAAGGTTCTTATCTGTTGAAATATTGCAACTTCGAAGAATATTCTATATGTATTTCTTTGTGGTCCCCGATGGTCCTACCGGGAGAACCACTTGTATTGCTTTGTACCCCGATGCTCCTAATCGGAAGAACTATTAAGAGTCATGAAGCAGTCCCCTCTAATTGTAAAGGTGGGTCGTTAGCACCCCAGTGTGGTTACTTGAGCCTACATGTGTAACTCGAGCCTACATGATTAACTCGAGCCTACATGATAGATGAGTTAACTTAAGTGAACGGATGAATATAAATAGAGGTGTAGTCTCCTCATTTGAGATACACACTCTCACTTGTGTAGCACATTAGTGGAGAAGAGAAGTAGCTGGAGAAGGAGGAGGATCAAGATTTGATCTCCTTGCTGGTTTTATCTTTTATCTTTTTGGGGCATCTATGTTGAGGAAGATTTTGCTGGGTTTTTTCCTTCATGGTTTTCCTAGGATAAATATTTGTGTATGGTTGTGTTTGTCTATCCTTCAGTGATCCTGTTTATATGCTTTTGTTATGAAAAATGAAATGAAATACTGATGTCTTAGCTAAGCATATGCAAATTTAACATGGTATCAGAGCCACCCTGAAAGAATGCATTGTGCAGCTACAGAATCTAGGGATTCTTACTTTTTGGTTCTCTCTCCACAATCGATCAACAAAAGAAGGCTAGGATGACTCTCCATTGAAGGGCGCATCTTTCTATCGAAGCGGAATTCGATTCCGAGCATTTTCAGTTTTCGGTGCGGGAAATTAGGGCTTCTTGCAGAAGAAGAATTTTTGAGTGAGCTCAGCATAGGATTTATATCCTCATCAAAATAAAATTTTAGAGACCTGGATCAAGAATTGTGGTTGGGTGAAACTCTGGGAAAGTCAAACCCTAGTTTGACCCCGATCTAGAAAAACCCTAAATACTAAAACTGTTAAGTTTTGGTACATTCTCTATATCCTGAGATTGGCGAAGGATAAGGAGTTGAAAATTGCAGAGGTTGAATATAAAATCCTGATTTACACTGTGTCCAAAATTTAGCCTCATATTATCTATATTCTGGAAGATATGATCCCTCCAAGTTAGGGTTCCAGCCTCTTCCAGAATTCATCCCTAAACAGGACACCTGGGGAGAATTGATATATCATGGGCTACAGAGGTACAAATGGAGTTCTAGAAGATATTACAGAAATAGCATGGACTTTAATTTCTGTGGTCCGAATTTTAGAACCTGAAGATGAACCAGTGACACGTGGCATGCCGTACAACTTCACTGTACTAAACAGTCCTGTAACAGGTCACCTTGGGAAAATGATCGTAAATACCAATTGGTGAAACCAATTCTGACTAAACCTATGGTGTTGGATATAGAACATGCGAGGTTACCTCAGCGAGAAATTTCAGACATAAAGGAGCAGTAATTTCAGAGATATCATAGAAACAGTAACAGGCATTTCTGCAAAAGAAATTGGAAAACTAGGGCTTCCTGTTCCGGGAGCTTCCCTCCACTGTTTTCAGAAAAGGAGTACATTGGACAACTCCATTTAAAGAGATCTATATTTCTATCTAATCAGATCTGACCAATTCCAAGTTTTGAAAATTAGGGTTTCTCTGACAAACCCTAGATCAGCTAGCTTCGAAAGCAGGATAGACACCTCAAATCGGTAAGATCTAATCTTTTGCTATTTGCATTTGAGGTTATCATTTCAAAGTGATCTATCACATCAGCTTGATGATAAGCTTGGTGAAGTTGAAAACTTCCAAGCATGGAAGTATTTGATCTCTTTGAAGAAAATGAATTGGACACCTACATGAGTAGAGAGGTTCCAGTTCTAAAGGGAGATGAGCCTCAAAGCCTTACGCAAGAAGAACTCAATCAAGGCCAAGAAGATCATTGTTGATTCAATCAAGGATCAACTTGTACCACAAGTGTCTTCCCTAAAGACACCGAAGATGTTTTATTCTTTGATCAAGCTATTTGAAGATAAGAACATAATTCAAAATATGGATTTGAGAAAACAGTTGAAGAATGTGAAGATCCAGAATGCAGAACAACTTGAAGCGGTAGAAGAAGAAGTATGCAGAAGTGGTGATAGCCACCTTGAATGGCCTCCCAGGATCGTGGGATTCATTCATGTGAAGAATGTATACCAGAAGTAAGTGATTACTTTTAGCTGGACTAATAAGAAGAGAAGAAGAAGATGGGAGCTATTGAAGATAAAGCTCTCACCATTCATAGAATATCCCTCAAGCGATGAGGAATACGAAAAACTCAATTCTTGAAGAATCTCTTATTCATCTTATCATTTGGATAAGAAATGATGATTTCATGAATGAAGAAGATGATAAAGTAGAATGATCAATATGGAGTCTACCCACGAAAAAAATAAAAGATAAGTATTCAATTTCCATTTCATGATATTGTTTTGTTATACATTTGATTGTATTCAGTTGATGTGTTATGCATGATAGATTGTTTACATTAATACTACTAATATGCATGTGATGGGTAAGTAGCTCATGGTGCTATACAACTCTCCAGTGCTACTTATCAAACCTCTTTGCTGGCATATTGGATTAGTGCACAATATCAATGATGTCATGGTAGATATGGAAGGCATCTAGAAAGTTTCTGTGAGATATGGATGAATGTTGTATTGGCTAAATAATTGCATGATGCATAAGAATTTTTTGTTATGCATATGTTTTATGAAATAGTTCTAACCATGCAACTAGTGCATTTGAATTGTAGGAAAGGTCCTGTACAACCTCCTACAAGAAAATAAGGATGAGACTTGTTCCGAAGAACAAGTGATGACAATTCAATAAACATGAATGTGAAGCTCCCAGGGTTAGAGACACCATGACGAAAGAAAGATCTTTAGAGAGCGGTAGATCCACCTCGAAGGATGAAGACTACCATGGGTATGAGAGATAACTCAAGATGAAGAAAAGAATGATATGAAAGAAGCTATGATCAAAGAATAACAATTGATCATGGGAAATGATGTATACTATATGATTTCGAGACATAAAGGAAAGTATGTAGTATCCTCCATATGGATATACAAGAACAAGTGTACAAAGCAAGGTTCGTGATTTTCCTCAGAAAGAATAGACTATGACATGACATACTCTATTGACCAGTATATATCAAGCATAGAAACACCTCTATAGAATGAAGAAGGAAGATAATACTCCACTTCAGGGGGAGTGACTACAAAAGATATCTGAGTTCAACACGGTACGCCATGATGGACAACTTCCTGATGGATCGAGAATTTTGGGTTCCAACCTTCAAAGTTGAATGCAGAAGACTAGGATATGTTGATGATCTAACAAGATGAAATCATGGAAGATGTTATGATAAAAAGAATAATAGAATGATGTTTGGGATATAGTACTTAAACCAGAAAGCAAGAATGTGGTATCTTACAAATGGATTTGCAAGATAAAATATGTCGCTGATAGAAGTAAGGAAAGACTTGTGGCTAGAGGTTTCTATAAGAAAGAGGGAATTAATTCTGAAGAGACACTTACTCCAGGAAGCAAGGTACACTTCCTTCAGAACTATGATGGTAGTTGCTTCCATGATGAAGTAAAGACAATCCTCCCTTAATGGTATGATTGGGGAAGAGTTTTACATCGAAAGGATTTGAAGTTGAAGATAGATGGACTCATATATGTAAGTTGAAGAAGTCCCTCTATGGCATGAAGCAAGCTCCCAGAGCTGGGTATGGAAGGATAGACAGTTTCCTGTCAATTATGAGCTTTACCAAGAGTAAAGCTGATCCTAACCTTTATCTCAAGGTTGTAGAAGATGAACTTGTCATCCTGTTATTATGTGTGGATGACTTATTCTTGACAGGGAAGGAGAAATAGATCATGGAAAGCAAGAAGAAACTAGCAGAAGAATTTGAGATGAAATACCTTGGGTTAATGCACTATTTCCTAGGTCTGGAAATATGACAAAGTTCAGAAGAAATATTTCTCAACCAAGGAAAGTATGCGGTAGAGATATTGAAGAGATTCAATATGTTGGAATGCAAATCCATGGCCACACCCATGGACTCCAACCTGACGCTGTTAGCTGATGACTCATCAGAGTTAGTGGATGTGACTCATTACAAACAAATCATTGGGTCATTAATGTACCGAAAAAATTCCAGACCAGACATTTGTTTTGCTATGAACACCTTAAGTCAATATCTTGTTCAACCAAGACGGGTTCACCTAGTAACTGCAAAACATGTGATGAGATATCTGAAAGGGACTATAGACTTTGGTCTATAATATGATGGTAGCCATGAGTATAGGTTGTATGGCTACACAGATGCAGATTGGGCTGGAAGTATCTCAGACAGGAAAAGCACATTAGGTAGATGCTTTTGTTTGGGGTTTGCTATGAGTTCATGGTTTAGCAGGAAACAGTCCAGTGTTTCTCGTAGCATAGCTGAAGCAAAATACATAGCAGATTGCTCTACTAAGTTGTGAAGTCATATGGATTCGGAAGCTGATATCAGGTCTCTTTGACCTAAATATGGATACTACAATGATTCTATGTGATAACCAGATTTGTGATGATAGAGAACCCTGTGTTCCGATTGTAACACATAAAAATTCGGTATTTCTACATATGAGATAAGATACAGATGATGATGTTTAAGTATTCCCATACTGAAGATATAGATGATGATGCTTTCAGTATTCACATACTGGAGATACAGATGGTGATAGTTCCGTATTTTTATACTGAAGATGTATATGATGATGGTTTGAATGATGATGTATTGATGAAGCCTCTGTCTCGGGTAAAGTTCGAACACTTTCGAGACAAGCTTGGTGTTGTTCGAAAAGACCTTCCTCGAAAGGGGGAGTAGTGATGTTACAGTGGGATTGTATCATCCCTGGGCACTTTCCCTAAAGTGATCCAGAGACCTCGGTCCTCGAGAATGAAGAGGGATTGTATCATCTCGGGACATCTTTCCAAAATAGATCCGGTGACTTTGGTCTTCGTGAATGTGGTGGGATTGCATCATCCCTGAACTTAGGTTCAAAATGTATTTGGAGGTCTCAGCCCCCGTGAATGTGGTGGGATTGCATCATCCCTGAACTTCGGTTCAAAATGTATCCGGAGGTCTCGGCCCCCGTGAATGTGGTAGGATTGCATCATCCCTGAACTTCGGTTCAAAATGTATCCGGAGGTCTCGGCCCCCGTGAATGTGGTAGGATTGCATCATCCCTAAACTTCGGTTCAAAATGTATCCAGAGGTCTCGGCCCCCATGAAAGTTGTGGATTGCATCATCCCTGAACCTCGATTCAAAATGTATCCGAAGGTCTCGACCCCTATGAAAGTGGTAGGATTGCATCATCCTTGAACTTCGGTTCAAAATGTATCCGGAGGTCTCAGCCCCCGTGAAAGTGGTGGATTGCATCATCCCTGAACCTCGGTTCAAAATGTATCTGGAGGTCTCGACCCCCGTGAAAGTGGTGGATTGCATCATCCCTGAAACTTGGTTCAAAATGTATCTAGAGATCTCGGTCCCCGTGAATGTGGTAGGATTGTATCCTCCTTGAACTTCGGTTCAGAATTGATCCAGTGACTTCAGTACTCGAGAACGTGTTTTGATCCCGTAATTCCTAGAGGAAGTATTGTTTGAGTTCTACATATGTGTTGATCCCATAATTCTGAAAGGAAGGATCATTAGTAACTCCGTAAAGACCTAAATCCTGTAATTCTGAAAGGAAGGATCATTGAATTGATCCCAAAAATTCCAATAGGAAGGATTGTCTGAGTTCCACAGATGTGTTGATCCCGTAATTCCAATAGGAAGGATTGTCTGAGTTCCACATTTGTGTTGATCCCATAATTCCGAAAGGAAGGATCATTAGTAACTCCGTAAAGACCTAAATCCCGTAATTCCGAAAGGAAGGATCATTGAATTGACCCCGTAATTCCAATAGGAAGGATTGTCTGAGTTCCACAGATGTGTTGATCCCATAATTCCAATAGGAAGGATTGTCTGAGTTTCACAAATGTGTTGATCCTGTAATTCCGAAAGGAAGGATCGTTAGTAACTCCGTAAAGACCTAAATCCTGTAATTCCGAAAGGAAGGATTGTTAGTAACTCCGTAAAGACCTAAATCCCGTAATTCCAAAAGGAAGGATCATTGGTAACTCCATAAATAACTAAATCCCGTAATTCCAAAAGGAAGGATCATGTTGATGTTTTTTTTTGATGATGATGATGTTCTCTGATCGAAAGATCAAAATATGATGATGATGATGTTTATCTGATCAAAAGATTAGAAGTTGCTGATGATGATGATGTTCTCTGATTGAAAGATTAGAATATGATGATGATGTTGTTGTTGACGATGATGATGTTCTCTGATCGAAAGATCAGAATATGATGATGATGATGTTTCTCTGATCGAAAGATCAAAAGTTGCTGATGATGATGTTCTCTGATCAAAAGATCAGAATATGATGATGATGATGTTTTCTAATCGGAAGATCAGAAGTTGCTTATGATTATGATGTTGTTGATGATGATGATGTTTTCTGATCGAAAGATCAGAATGTGATGATGATGATGATGATGTTTATGATCGAAAGATCAGAATGTGATGATGATGAGATCTCGATGATGATGATTCCGTATTATCAAAGTATGATGATGATGACATACTGATCGAAAGATCAGAATATGATGATGATGATGTTAGAGTATGATGATGTTTGGTTGATGATGTTTCTAATAAAAATATCAAAGGCTGATGATAATGATGATTCTGATTGAAAGATCAGAATGTGATGATGCTGATATTTTGATGATGATGATGCTGATGTTTTGATGATGTTTCATGATGATGTTTCTGATTGAAAGATCAGAGTATGATGATGATGTTGTTGCTGATCGAAAGGCCAAAGTGCTGAAGAAGATGTTGCTGATCGAAAGGCCAAAGTGCTGAAGAAGATGTTGCTGATCGAAAGGTCAAAGTGTTGAAGATGATGTTGCTAATTGAAAGGTCAAAGTTCTAAAGAAGATGTTGCTGATCGAAGCGGTCAAATTACTGATGATGCTGAAGACTAAAGATTGAAGATGAAGACTACATGATGTTGAAAAGCTTCCAATGATTTATAGATGTATCACCCTGATGATGTTGATGATGTCCTCTATCTCTCTCCTATTATTGTTGTTGTTGATGTTGTTATAGAATACCCTTATCGTTAAGGGGGAGTGTTGAAATATTGTAACTTCGAAGAATATTCTATATGTATTTCTTTGTGGTCCCCGATGGTCCTACCGGGAGAACCACTTGTATTACTTTGTACCCCGATGCTCCTAATCGAAATAACTAATAAGAGTCATGAAGAAGTCCCCTCTAATTGTAAAGGCGGGTCATTAGCACCCCAGTGTGGTTACTTGAGCCTACATGTGTAACTCGAGCCTACATGATTAACTCGAGCCTACATGATTAACTCGAGCCTACATGACAGATGAGTTAACTTAAGTGAACAGATGAATATAAATAGAGGTGTAGTGCTCCTTATTTGAGACACACATTCTCACTTGTGTAGCACATTAGTGGAGAAGAGAAGTATCTGGAGAATGAAGAGGATCAGGCTTTGATCTCCTTGCTGGTTTTATCTTTTATCTTTTTGGGGCATCTATATTGAGGAAGCTTTTGTTGGGTTTTTCCCTTTAGGGTTTTCCCAGGATAAATCTTTGTGTATGGTTGTGCTTGTCTATCTTTCAGTGATCCTGTTTATATGCTTTTGTTATGAAAAATGAAATGAAATACTGATATCTTAGCTAAGCATATGAAAATTTAACATAATCCATGGAAGAACAATGATGTTTGAAGAAAAAAGAAGCTTGCAGATCACAGTCAATGGATATGAAAGGAGATCCTAGGGTTCACAAAGGGATAAGGTGTCAATGCAAAATGCAAGGGAATCCAAATCCTATGCTATATGCTGGGATAATATACTTCAAATATACTGATCGACTGCAAAAACAAGTAAAAAACAACCAATATTAGTCAAAATAATGAAAAATTGACCAAACTATATCAAAGCGGGTAAAAGTTTTAAATTGCTACTATAAATAGTTCATTTGGTTTGTTAGAAAACAACTCATTTGGTTTTTTACCTTGTGTAGTGCAAAATCTCCTTCAAATTCAAATGCTTCGTATGATCCAATCGGTGGATGGAATCACGAACCACCAGTTGTAGGTAGACTGTCTCTTCCTTGGCTTTCATTTCATGCCATTTATTTCAAAATTTTAATGCAAATTTGGGTCTTTTAGTGAGGTTGTAAGGGTGCCACATGGAAACCACAGGTAACCCATTGCAAACTCATGAATTCGAGAAGTATTCATGGGTATGCAATAGAAAACCCACAAATGGTATGCATTGTTATAACTAGATAGTCGCTTTTTTGCAGATAGCATGTTTTACCTCTCTAGTGGCCAAAAAATCATGTTTTGCGGGCACCATGGTGTTAGAATGGAGGGAAAGAGAGAATGAGGATATGGAAAGGAAAACATTAGGAGATCCATTGACCTTAAATGCCCTTAGAATATTCAGTTTGTTGAAGTTCTTTCGCACCGTAAACATGCGTTCTCAAGTTCGATTGTTGGAGTCTTTGGTACAACTATGGTATCCTAAGTAGGACGTGTTCGATATCCAGGGTGAAACACTTGAAATAATTACCAAAGACATATATTTTATCACTGGTTTATCTCATAAGGGGGCACTATTGAGCTTGAGTAGCACTGGACGTGGGTATTACCTGCTCCGTGTGCAAGACTACGTCAACACCTATTTCTTCCAAGTACACAGATACGAATTCCCAAACATCAAGTTTACCACCAAAATTTATTGTGAGTACTATCACTTGAGTGGCAGGTACATTCACATTACACTTATCCACACAAAACCACATGCATCTAGTAGTGGAATGTCTATAGAGTGTGGTTTTCTACTGGTGCATTGGGTTAGTTATAAACATGAAGAAGTAATTATCTGAGCAATCTAGGGAATAATAATTTTTTTGGATATTCTAGCATCCTTGCAACTTTCTTCTTTGAGTGGGTGCCCGCTTTGAGCCCCAAGGTGAGACTTCCACCGGCTCCTCCACCTGATTCTAGGCTCACACAATGGGGTGATGTGTTCCTTCTTCAAGGTGGTGGTGAGATCCATGGCGGGTTTGCTGATGACTTCTATGCATGGTGGGGTAGGAAATTGCCTACCTTTGAGCAGTTCCCTTATGCAGGTCAATATTTTTGTGGTGATCCAGAGCTGATTCTCCCTCCAGGAGGTGCATGGATAGAGATGGGTGATTTTTATTTTTCATGTTTTAAAATTTTTATGAAAAATTTGTTTATAAGTGTAGATATACATATGTTTATATGAGTATAATTCATACTGTATGATGCCGATATTGGGCTTGTTCGACCAGATGGTCACTCCATGACCTACATGCAACTAGGAGATGGAGATGACGGTGAAGCCATGCTTCAAGTTGTGGATTGAAAGCTAGATAGGCTTACCCATGATGTTCCTACAGTGACGATGGAGAGGATCCCCATTTACGTGCATGAGCATGTATTGGGGGTACCTCCCTCCTAGCTATGCCTCTTGCAGAGGGATTCTAGGGTTGTTTTATGTTACCAAGAGGCTGGGGAGGAGGCATTCCAGGATGCAGAGTCTCATTAGTTTTTAGCATCATGAGAGACTTTTGATCCTATTTTGTATTTTGATGTACTTATTACTGGATATTTGGACAAGGACTCGTTGTATATGGACATATTTTACTTATATATATAACAACTTATTTACATGCATTTCTATGTATCATTTTATGTGTCTTTATAATGTATGTAACAAATTCCAATCTAAGATGTAATTAACATATGCGTTGGTAATTGTATTTTGGTTCCTTGGAATGTGATTGTGTACAATGTTAGTTTTTATTTAGATATGATTAGATTATATAGGATATTTATATGAAATAATAACAAGTACAACAAGATGCATAAGAAATAGAAGATTCAAAAGACACAAATATTTTACCGGGGAAACCATAAAGGAGAAAACCCCACAAACTTCCTCAGAATAGTAAGATGATCAAAAGCAGTAATAAGAAGTATTCAACAACTATTTATCTCTCCTCTTCTCTCTCTCTCTCTCATGCGAACTTGAGAGTGTGAGCTGTGTGTATAAATGAGGGAGAGCACATCCCTATTTATACCCTTTCAAGTCATTGACCAAACATAATACTGGGCCCCACATGTCTTCCCTAATAGGGTCGACTTCTCCTAGAGAGACTCCAAATACACATTACATGATGTTACACTGGGGACTATTTCCATGACTTACAACAGAGGTTGTACCTAAAGGTCTAGACACAATTAAGACATCCCACAATGGGGTAAACACATCCCCAATGGGGGTACAACAACATACAATGATAATATACATCATAATATCTTTCAAAGTTACAAATACATCAACACTCCCTATTAACTAGGAAGGTATTCTCTCTCTTCACAGTTATCAACACATCTGGTCAAGTCTTCATCATAGAGTCATCATCATGGAGTCATATAGTCATCATCATAGTTGATACCATCATATTCTTATTATTTGATCATCATACCATACTATCTGTCATCAAAAGTTTCTACAGATCCAACTCTCTCTCGACTGGGTGTAGGCCTAGTCCTCATCCAGGTCTTCATCACATCTCGAGCATGCCATCTCATAGGAATGGTTAAGGACCTTATTTACATTTCCATGAAAATAACCTGTGTCTCCCACCTTCATCTCATCGTATACAAATCATCTCTTTTTCCCTGCACAAATAAAGACAAAGCTTTAGATGCAGAAAACCTATGTTCTATCACCCTAGTAGTAAGCCAGGATAATTAAGACAACCTGTAGCTTTTACCATGTGAGAATCGCCTAGGATCACACTTAGTGCATGACGTCTCTACACAGGTCCACCTGCGTTCTATTAGTAGAATCGTCTAGGTGCACCTCTTGTGCTTCATGACCTTATCATATCAACATGGGAACATACATATATAGATATATATGTAAGTATGGATTACGACCAAACAACCTACTACATCAGGACCTTTTACGTTCTCTAGTCAACCTCAAGGACTTATTACATATGAACAACTTTTGTACAAGATCTTTTATGTTTAGACAACCTTCAGGGTGTATTACATCCAAGTATCCTGTGTACCATTCCAGGTATCATTTTACACTCGGACAACCCACAGGGTGTATTACATTCGAGTACCCTACGTACCATGCTAGGTATCATTTTACACTTGAATAACCTATCATAGGATGGATTACATCCAAGGATAACCCATGAGCTTCGCTAGGACTGATTACATCCGAGGACTACCTACAGGACTGATTACGTCTGAGCATCCTGCTTCACCAAGATTTTTCCTGCTCGGACAACCTATCTCATTTCCCATGTGAGATATCATGCATCAACTATTTCTAGCATATAACACATCAGGACTGATTACATCCATGGATAACCTATGAGCTTTACCATGAATTATCCAAGGATAACCTACAGGACTGATTACGTCTGAGCAACCTATGAAATTTTCTAGGATGTTACGCCCTGACAACATGTCTGTCTATTTATGCTAGAACACATCACTCCCTATTTCAAGGGATCTCGATCTAGAACACACCATGTCTTTCTATGAAGCACTCGAACTTCAGTCTCTCTAGAGGCTTAGTCAACACATCATCTATTTTCTCCTTTGTTGCCATGTACTAGAGCTTCATTGATCCTCTCTGCACCATACCCCCGATATAGTGGAACTTGATCTCGATGTGCTTCGACTTGGAATGGAACACATGGTTTTCTGACAACTTCATGCAACTATTATTGTCGCAGAAGATACAAGTCACATCCAACTAGAGATCAAATAAGTCAGACAATAACTTTCATAGCCACACTTCCTCGTAACTAGTTGAGCAAGCAACAACATACTCTGCCTCGGTTGTACTCAACGCCACACATGATTTCTTCCTGTTGAACTAGGAGATCATGCCATATCCGAAACTGAAGCAACAAACTGAGGTGCTCTTCTTGTCAGTGGTGCTACCTGCCCAGCCTGAATCAACATAATAGTGTAGCTTAATCTTTTGATTCGTATCATATTTGAGCCCATAATCCATTATACCTTTTAGGTACCTCAGAACATCCTTTGTAGATATCATGTGAACATGTCTCGGATCCATCAGGAACTGGCTTAGGGTGTTCACCGTAAAGCATATGTTTGGTCTCGTATTCATCTGATACATCAATGAGCCTACAATCATCTGAAGATACATCATGGCATCAACTGACTCAGATGAAGCCTCACTCATAAGCTTCAAGTTATATGCCATAGGTGTGTCTATCAAAATGTAGTCCAACTTTCCAAATCTCTTCAGAATCTCCACTGCATACTTCCCTTTCCCAAGGAAGATTCCATCTGCACTCTACCACACCTCCATGCTTAAGAAGTAGTTCATCATACCTAGGTATTTCATCTTGAACTTCGTAGAAAGTCTCATCCTTGCATCTATAATGAGTTTCTTTTCGCTTGTTAGAAACAAGTCATTGAAATATAGCAGGAGTATCACAGGTATTTCGTCTTCCACCTTGAAGTATAGGTTGGAATCCTCTTTAATCTTGGTAAATACCAAGCTCATTAGGAAGATTTCGATCCTTCATGTCCTCGATGCTTGTTTCAATCCATACAAGGACTTCTTTAATTTGGACACATGGGTCTTCCCTTCATGTGTCTGGAATTGTAGTGGCTATTCCACGTACACTTCCTTCTTGACTACACCATTCAAGAAGGCTATATTGACATCCATTTGGTGTATTTTCCATTTCATAACTACTTCCAAAGAAATTATGGTCCTAATGGAAGTGTACCTCGCCACAAGTGCGAATGTCTCTTCATATTCTATGCCTTTTTTCTATGAGAAGCCTCATGATACAAGCCTTGCCTTGTATTTCTATATGTTGTCATTTGCAACATGCTTGATCTTGTAGATCCAATTTGAAGTCATGACGTACTTCTTCTCCAGCCTTAGAACTATTTCCCATACATCATTCTTCATGATCGAGTGATATTCCTCGATCATAGTATTGTTCCATTCTTTCTTTTCTGCAGCCTCTTCATAGGTGGATGATTCTTGATCAATGATGTCACACAGTAGGGCCACGTAGCTATTGTAGGGATTTTCCCTCTTTATCTCTCTATGTATTCCCTCTAGAGCGCCACACCTTTCAACTTCTCCTATGAGCTCCCGTGCCCATGCTGGTTTCCTCTTGTGGGAGTCTTTCTCAAGGAATGTCTCTACCAGCTCTTATGGTTCTATTATGTCATGATATTTAGGGTCTTCTGGAATTGATTCTCCAAGTTCCATATCTCAGAATCTCATCTCTTTAGTTTCCTCGACTTCCTAGATAGGAGTCCTCCTAGATATGAAGTATGCTGAGTCTTCATCAAAGGTTACATCTTTATTGATGTCGATCTTCTTGAATCTTGGGAAGTATATTCAGTAGGCCTTTGATGTATCACTATATCCTACAAATATACCCTTCCTCCCAGAAGGATTGAGCTTGGTCCTTTTCTCCTTTGGGATATGTATCTACATCGAGAAACCAAATATTCTCATATGGCTGACTTCTGGTTTCTCTCCTGAGAAAGATTCTTCAAGAGTCTTGTTGTGAAGTACTCGATGTAGAGTATGGTTTTGTACATACAAAAATATTGTTACTACCTTTTCCCAAAGGTGTATAAGAAGATCATTGTCATGCAACATAGCTCTTGCTGCCTCCATTATGGTTCATTTCTTTTGTTCTGCAACCCGATTCTGCCGATGATTGTATGGAGTGCTCAACTCCCTCTTAATCCTAGACTCTTTGCAAAGATCCTTGAATTCTTTCAAAGTGAACTCTCTACCATTATTTGATCATAGAATCTTGATCTTCCTATCAGTCTGGTTCTAGACCAAGGCATATTCCTTAAACTTACTGAAAACTTCACTTTTCCCTTTCAAGAAATATATCCAAGTCTTATGTGAGAAATCATCTATAAAGGAAACATAGTACACATACCCTCTTAATGAGCTAGAAGACACGGGTCCACATACATCCAAGTGTACTATCTCCAGTATTCCTTCAGCCTTGCTCTCACTACTAGGAAATGTCTTCTTGGCATTCTTTCCTTGTGCACATCCTTTAAAAATGCCTTCATGACTTGCCTGGATATATGGCAATCCTGAGATGACTTTGTTTTCCATCGGTAGTGCTCTTTAGTGCACATGTGTAATCCTTCCATGCCACTGCTCGCTTGGTTCAATTGACTCTTGAACCAGTGCTTGTTCATGCTATCCCTTTAGCTTGTACAAGAAACTGTCGTCTTCTCCAATAATTGTTGCATCCTCTATTGTATTTCCTCTGGTGCACATCAGAATTTTTCCATCGAGAAAAGAAACCCTAATTCCCTTTGCATTTAGTGTAGAGATGGAGAGACGGTTCTTCTTTAATCCTGGAACATATAGCGCATCCTGCATCTTTAAAGATTTATCGGATTCAAGCTTGTATAAAGCTTCTCCACTTCCTTTTATGGGGTATTAGTAATCATCACCAAGTTTCACCTTGTGAGGTGACTCAGGGTTAGACATATTGATGAATGATCCCGTATATCCCGTTGTGTTTAGAAGCTCCACTACCCACAAGCCAATCATTACTTCTATGTGAGATAGTGCCAGTAAGTGCTGAGACTAGCACATACTCTTCATCTGAATCATCCTTCACTCGTCTGGATGTTTTTTTTGTTGGTTCATCATCTTCATCAACTTGACCATGGTGTCTCGTTTTCCTGATGGGATATTCTCTTGTAAAATTTCCATTTTCATCACAAGTATAGCGTCAAAAATTTGAAGTATATCTCTTGGTGTTCTTTAGTTTCTTGTCCTTATTGTTGTTGTGATGAAAGTCCTCCTTCTTCTCCTTCTTCTTGAAGCTCTTCCCAGTGTGAACTGCGAGAGCTTGATCTTCAATTGCTCCCATCGTCTCTCTCTTGTCACGAGTGAAGATTATCTTGTGCACATTCTGCTTGGAGTCTACAGAAATAGATCAACCTCCTTCTTGCACAAATACCTTGAATGAATGAGTCCCATGATCTAGGGAGACCATTCAAGGTAGGAATTACAATTTCTCCTTCTTTGACATTTTCATCAACTGCTTCAAGTTGTTCTTTGATTTGAGAAACCCTTGTGAATTAATACTGTATAATCTCATAGTTCTATATCTTCACATTCTTCAGTTGGTTCCTCAAATTCATCTTCCAGCTGATGTTCTTTTCTTCGAACATCTTTGTCAAAGAATCATATACTTTCTTTGGTTTCTTGAATACAGACACATGGGGGATGAGGTGATCCTTAATATAATATGTAATGGTTCTCTTAGCCTTATCCATGCTTCTCTTATGAGAAACCTTGGCCTCATCTCCCTCTGGTTCAGGAACTTCTCCAGTGATGAACTGATCTAAGTCATTTTCTTCAAGGATCAGAGAGATTCTGTACTTCCATGCTTGGAAGTTATTAGCCCCTCCAAACTTGTCCTAAAGCTAAGAATGGTGAGTCATCTTTTCAAATGAGAATCTCAAATGGAAATAACAAATATTTAGATCTTACCGATTTGAGGTTTTCGACCTGGTTTTGGAGCTGAATGACCTAGGGTTTGTGAGAGAAATCGTAATTTTCCAAACTTTGAGTTTGATAATTCTGTTTGGATAGAAATATGTGCCTCCTTGAGGTGAGTTTCTCATATAGGTCACTTTCTGAAAGATGAGGTGGGAAGCCTCCAAAACTTGATGACCTAGTTCCTCTCGACACCAGTGACAAGGTAAAAAATGAAACTTCTTCAGTCTTGAAACTGCCTCCACCAAAATATACGCCCTATTGACGCGAGTTAGCTTAGCCCTCTTTTCTTGATGATCTATGGAGAGAACACCTTGAACTAGGAATCCCTAGTTTCCGTGGCTGTATAATTCCTTCTACAAGAGAGGCTCTGATACCATGTTAGTTTTTCTTTAGATCTGATTAGATTATATAGGATCTTTATCTGAAAGAATAACAAGGACAAAAAGATGCATAAGATATAAAAGATACACAAGACACAAATATTTTCACTGGAGAAACCATAAAGGAAGAATCCCGCAAACTTCCTCAGAATAGTAAGATGATCAAAAGAAATAATAAAAAGTATTCAACAACTATCTATCTCTACTCCTCTATCTCCCTCTCTCATGCGAACTTGAGAGTGTGAGGCGTGTGTATAAACGAGGGATAGCACCTCCCTATTTATATCCTTTGAAATCACTGACCAAACATAAGACCAGGGCCCACATATATTCCCTATCAAGGCCAACTTCTCCTAGAGAGACTCCAAATACACATTACATGATGTTACACTGGGGACTATTGCCCTGGCTTACAACGAAGGTTGTACCTCAAGTTCTAGACACAATTAAGACATCCCGCAAGGGGGTAAATACATCCCCAATGGGGGTACAATAACATACAATGATAATATACATCAGAATATCTTCCAAATTTACAAATACATCAGCATGGAATGTGTTAAAATGTCTTTCAATTAATGTTATTCGTGAAAACTAATGTAATAAGGCAGGATGTATCACTTGATAAACTCCATTAAGCTGAGAGACCACTAATTGGGAGTCAAGTTTAACCTCCAGATAGGTAATACCATGAGCAATAACATCCCTTAATAGCTTAATAACAACACTGTATTCAACCACATTGTTAGCCGCAGGACCTAAACAAGCACCTCCCTAGGCAACTAGTTGTCCTGTGGGTGTAGGAATGACCCAAGTGACTGAAGCCAGGTTGCAAGTGTGACAACTTGCACCATCAACGAATACTATGAACCATTCCATAGACATATAAAAAAAAAATATCTACATAAGAAACACTAATCAAGTGATAACTATTTACAAAGTTATACAACTATAGTACAAGAAAAATCATAAGCACTGGGCATAGTACTTTTCAGGTAGAGCCTGTTTCGGGACTCAGACAACTTGTTACCATCGTAATCAATTAGTTCATAAACCCCCTTTTTTAATACCTTAGACACAACATACGAACTTAACCACATCGGTTTGAACTTCCCTGCCCCCAAGGGTTCTGTATCCTAGTCATAAACTAAGACAAGTTCTCCCTCAGAAAAAACCTAGGTTTGACAGCTTTGTCATATTGGTTTTTGACCTGATTTTTGTGTGCTTCAATTACTGTTAACATAAGTCTTTGTTTTCCATCTAAATGTTATAGATGCAGAAAACTTTCTTCTATGTCTGAAGTGTCACGTAGCACATGGATTGCAATCTTTGGGGACGATATCTCACATTCAACCAGGGTAACTTCTTCCACTCCATGAATGAGTTGGAAGGGAGAGAATCCCATAGCAGTATTGACTATTGTTCCATATGACCAAAGTACATGATACAACATAATATGCCAATTTGACCTACTTGCATTAATAGTCCTCTCTAGAATGGTTTTTAATGGTTTTTTAACAGCGTCTACCTGCCCATTTTTCTGCATGTAAAAGTAAGACGAGTGGTCTTGTTTAAATCCTAGCAGAGTGGTAAACTAAGTCATCATTTTGTTTTGAAAGTGACTTCCATGGTCTGTGACAATCTACTTTGGGATGTCGAACCTAGTAATAATTTGGTTGAACACAAAATATGTTTCCTTCTCACCATCAGGTTTGAAGGTAGGCATTGCCTCGACCCACTTAGTAAAGTAGTCTACACCGACAATGATGTATTTATGCCCCCTAGAAGATATTGGGTTGCAGGTCATGAAATATATCCCCCACTTGGTGAAGGGTCCTACTACGACGATGGGATGTAAAGGATAGGGATGTGACCACATCTTCCTGGTGTAAAGCTTACATGGATGATAGCATTTCAAAACCTCCATGCAATCAAAGATGGTGGGATAGAAATAACCGACATGTAAAATCTTCTAGGTCGTTGATAACCTAGATAAATGAGCCTCCCATGCTCCGCTGTTAGAATCATTTAGGACAAACTCTGTCTCCTCATGAGTGAGACAATGACATGGAATAGAATCTACCCCTCTTCTATACAAGGTGTATGTGATAATGAGGTATTTTTTAGCGTTTAATCGTAATTTTCATCGCTACTCTCGTGAGAAGGTAACTCGACATTTCAAATTCTGGAGATATATCAAAATATCTCTGTACCAGGGATCATCGATTGAAATTAGGAAGATGTGTTTGTCAGGAAAAAATTCATCTTCCATCATTATAATTTCGTCACCAGGATATTGAAATGGATTAATACCACGGTAGTTGTATTGAGTAATATGTAGTCATGCAACCTCTAAACGACATATACTGCTTCCAAGGCCAACTTCTTGACATGTGAATATCTTAATTTAGGTCCATCCAAAGCTCGACTGATATAGTAGATGACGTGTTCATGTAGCTTGTCATCCTACTCAACCAACACTACTCCAACTGTAGATTCTGATGTGACTAGATACAATATAAAATCCTTTTGTGTAATTTGGTTGTCGCAACAACGGGTCTGAAAGTAATGCTTTCTTTATGCCTCAAAAAATTGTTGAGCAGATTCATCCCATATAAATGGGGCATCCAGATTCATCAAGTGCATGAAACCCTTTGTTATGTTAGCATAATTCACTATGAACCATCAGAGAAAGTTAGATTTACCCTATAGACTTTGAAGCTGTCAATATTTTGAGGAGGAGGTAGATTGATAATCGCCTCGACTTTTAACGGATCGACCCTAATACCTTTATTGGAGACTATGAAACCTAATAGTTTCCCCAACTCGACACAAAAGACACACTTATGGGGGTTTAAGCGAATCTTTTAATTTTGACATCTTTCAAACACCAAACGCAGATGTTCCACATGATATTTTCTTTTTTCTAGAATGAACTGGAATATCATCTAAGTATGGTTCAACAATATGCTTTATATAGTGAAAAGAAAAATTCATAGCCCTTTGGAAAGTGGCCCCAACATTCTTTAATCCAAACAACATCTTCTTATGCACGAAAGTACCCCAGGGGAATATGAAGGCAGTCTTATGTTGGTCTTTGGGTTTAATTTGAATTTGATTATATCCCAAGAAACCATCCATAAAAGAAAACACTTCGCTACCAACACACACGTCAATTATTTGATCTATGAAAGGTGTGGTGTAGTTATCTTTAGGACATGCCTTTTTTAAATCCCTAAAATCTGTGAAAACACGTATAGTTACTTGCTTCTTGTCTGCTGGGAGTAGGTTGGATACCCATTCTATTAAAGATATGGGGTATATGAAACCAAATTTGAATATTTTTCCCACTTCATCCTTGATGGGTGCCGCTTTTTGCGGATGCACTAGGAACTTTTGTTAAACAAGTATGAAATTAGAGTATGTTCGTATTTCATGCTCTATTATAGATGGATCGATGCCTGAAATATTCTCGTAACACCAGGAAAAGACATTGCATAACTCCTTAAACAAGGTTGTATAAGTGGCGATTTCTTCAGCTGATGAACTTTCTCTAATGTAAACATTTTCCATGACATATGGTTTAGTGGAGATGTTGATGGGTATAGTTGCGGATATGTTTGCCATGTTTCCTTTAGCGAACACTCCTTCCTTGAGAAAAAGATTTATGAGTTGATCAACACCTTCACTTAATCTCACATGGAACTCAGAAGTTTGGATTTTGCTAAGCTTTGGTAGGAAATAGTTATTGTGATGTAAGTATTCACATTGCCAGGTCCTATCATTTGCTCCAAAATGGCTTCATCAGACAACAAAACCATGTCTGAGAAATCACGTGAATATGTTGAGATCACTGCCCATCCAGGTACATAGGCTTCCTCTGGATCCTTTGAGACGGAAGGAGTTAGGAGGGAGTCAATAGTAGCATCAACTGAATCTTGGTAAGATATTTTTGCTGCTAACAAGGAACATCAAGCTTGTCTTGTGAAGGAAGAACCCATGGATCGGTCCTATCTACAACTGTACAAACAATTTTCCCTACACTAGCCATTCCTAAAAAATTGATAGGTGCGGGAAAATCAAAAGTGCCCATCAACGATGTATACATCCCAACTCCTAAGATTTTATTTGTAGGACATGTTTGATCGATCAAAGGAACATTAGACTTCGACGTGTTTGTATGACTTTTCTATGTGTAAGACAATTGGTCAATAGTCACTAACTTCCCTTCATGGGGGAAAACAAGAACATTGAAGACATACAACAGAATAACACACATGGAATATGTCTAAATCCTACTTGTTACCACCTAAGTTGTACTTAGTGGTTTTTTATCAAGTGAGCCTGGTGAACCAGACAAGGATAACTTGTTCGGACTTCAGAAGACCTTCAGTCTTGCTTTTGGGAAACTTTGTTGTACTATATCACATGTTCATACCCCCTTGGGGGAGTTGTAATAAATGTCCTAGCATGCCAGTGTCTGTAAAAGACTCAGTATCTTAGACTTTATTTATCAATCTGATCATCCCAGGGTGTTTTTTCCCTTGGTTATTATTGGTTGTTGAATAAACGACTGCTAATTTCTAAGTTTTTCACTCCATACCTCCAAAGTTGGGGTGGTCGACTTGGAATTTAGGCATATTGAGGTTATTAGAGTCTATGTGTCAATGTATAAACATGTTAGGCATCATGGTCGAGTCATATGAACATGTCTAAGTCCCCCTAGGGTTTTTCAACTTTAAAAAAAAAAAATTTCAGTGTTTTTTATTAAAATTTAATTTTTCCAAAACTTAGGCTATTTTTTAATAGTTTAATTGGAAAAATTGTTTTTGTAATAAAAGTGGGCCAAATAATAATTTTCAGTCATGTAGGTGCTCATTTTCAAGCTAAGAGCACCATGTAAACCCATGGACCCACTATTTCCTAGTTTTGAGTGATTTTCCATCACTCAGGTCAGAGAACCCCAAAAAATCAATTATTGATTATTTTAATTAATAAATTGATGAATAATGGAGCAAATCCAAAATCCTAAATCAATGGATTCTCACCTGATTTGATTGAAATCAGTCAGATCCGAACCAGATTTACTGGATCTGAAAAATCCTTGACTGAAGGAGGTGATCTGGACAGATCTAGAGTTGATCTTCAACATCCTTTATGGGCAATTGTGCCCTCTCTCTCTCCTCCACACGTGTGGGCTCTCCTGGAAGCTCTGCGGATTGATGTGTCAGCTTAATCAACCCCCTGATTGACAAGTAGGCTCAGTTCGGCTTCATATCAGCATTTATTGACTCTCCCTCAGCTGTAGTAGTATGTCTCCTTGGGATTTGCACCCCCTGGGCTGGATCTCCTGTTTTTTGTATAAATAAAGCTCAGGCTGCCTCTTCCAAGCTACTTAGAGCTGGATTGAGGAGCTTTTGCCATTTTAATACTGCTATATTTTGTGAATAAAGAAGATTTGGAGGCTATACCGTGTAGTGCATGTGTTTGTGTGGATTCTCAGTGTTATGCTGCTAATGTGGTAACTGCAATTTCTTTCCAATTTTCGTGTTGCTTTCGTTTTCTGGCTCCAAGGATTTGGTTGAATCAAGTAAGGGTGTAAAGTAGGCAAGTTAGATTTATTTCTCTTGTTTATCCATATGATGTATGCTCAAGAATTTCATTTATATGCTTAAATAAGATTATTTTTGCATGATCTTTCATTTTTATTGCTTTATACGTCTATATCTAGGTCTCACGAGGTGTTGTGCAGGCTTGTGTTATCTAGTTGCAGGTTCCCAATTGGATGAAGGTGTGGATCAAGATTGATGTCATTCCTTATCCAATAAGCTCAAGACTCTATCCCTCAGTGCTCCACAAAAGGGCCTCCTTTCAGCTTGCTCCATTCAAGCAACAAGCCGACCTTCTCTCCTCTTCTTCTCATTTCTTTAAAAAAAATCAATCTTCTGGTTACTTGTCTCTCCATATTATGATCATATCTAGTTATAATAATTCAATATATATTGTTAGATCTATTTCATAAGAGTCTTGCTGCTTAGATATGTAATTTCATAAAGAATATCATTTCATAAAGATAGATCTAGGTGTAGGAATTGCCTTTTTTGCAAGTAGCTAAATCATAGATATAAAACTTGCTCATAAGGTAGTTTCTTTTTTCATTCTTTAAAGATTTTAATTCTGCAAGAAAAGTGCTTATCTCATTGGCTGCCCAAACAGCTAGCCAATATCCCAAGGAAAGCTTGCTTTCCTTGGTTCCTTTTGCAAAACTAGATTAGCCCCTTTTAACAATTTTTTACCTAGTTTTTTTTTCTGTAACTAGCATGGTGACCCAAAACACTTTTAAAGTGTGTTTGGGCACATTTGATTTTAATTGCTCACTATTTTTTAGCAGGTCTAACATAAAATAGAAGGAGACTCTACCCATTTTCCGACTCTTGGATGAACCAGAGCTTCCCAGAAGCTTCCCCCACCGCTGTTTTTTGAGTTTAGATTGTTACAAGGTTGTTGTAAGCCTTTGGATCCTAGATAAAAAGGACCAAAGTGCATCAATTTCAATTTTCTGATATTGTAAATCGCTGCTAATAAAAAGAAAAATTCTTTTCGAATAGGCTCTTTCGAGCCTATTCACGATCCCCCCTGAGGGGATTTGCGTCTGTGTCATTTTTTACTTTTTGTTCATCTTTTTTCAATCTAGCGTAGTTATAATTTGTAGGGTAGTATACTTTGATTTATAATAATTTCCATATTTCATATCTAGTGGTTTAAAAGTAATTTTAAAACTTACCCCACGACTTCCCGATTGACCCGCAAGGGGAAAGAGATGCGTGGTAGGACTAATTAGAAAACTAACATTGTGTATATTTGATTCCTTTTTCATCAACTGTTTCATCAGCTATAATAAAATTAACCCCTTCTTGATTCCTTGATTGAGATCCACTTGGATCGAAAGAGGTTCCTGGAGGGTTTTCTTTTTAACAAGAACACCTATCTTAAAATTTACTAAAATTGACAAGACTCCAGTGTGTATGCTTTGCACTTGGCTACGATTCATCCGATTAGTCAAGCCAGAGCAAAATCACTTGAGTGACTAGATTAATTAGTCCTCACCTCCCAAATTGACAAACCATCAGGCGAAAATCCAACGCCTCGAATGAACTATAAGCGGTGGCAAAATACCCAAAGGAGTGGGAACAACTGGAAAGTGACCTCGAGGTGCCGATCTCTATCACACCCTAATGGGTGCGTTATGAACAATAGTATCTGAGACTCCGTTCCAGCACACAAACACCTTGCAGGTAGCCGTGAAAGTTCACTTTTGGACATACTCCAAGTACCCCTCGGGTATATCTGGAGTCCCCTTTTCGCCTAATTTAACTCATTCACATTCCACACTAATCTAAAATCTACCAAGAGACATTTGCAAAACATTCATTCAAGCGCATGCAAGCACATTATTTTCTCTGTTGACTCCATTTAAGGCACTGGTGATTTGTTTCTTTCATTTCTATATATATTGAGTGTCATTACTGTGCTTATCTGCTTAAAATCTTGCATCTTGTTATCTTTTGTTTCCACTGGTTAATTTCAAAACTCCTAAGTAACTCATTCAGTTTAACACCATCACACTAAGTAATTATCCTTAGTAACTTAATAGGGTCCACCCCCATTGGCTTCGTTAGGAGTTGAGTCTAAACGGAGGAGTCAAGAACAAGGTGATAGCCTTGAATCGAGACGTGCCCCCAAGGACACACCGAGTGGATTTAATATTTCTGCCACGTGACCCAGGTGTGTGAAAGGCGGAAACACTACCCAAGAGTAAATTATAGTCCATAGGGGTGTCAACAACCTCAAATTCTACTGAAATCATTTTTCCTGCCAATTCAATGTCAAAAGAAGGCAGTATACCATGAGGGAGGAAGGATCTTCTGTCAATAGCAGTTAGTAAGGTGTTTGATGAGACCAACTCAGGGGAACCCAAACCTTTCCAACATGAAACAACCACCACACATGTAGATACACATTCATCTATAACAGTTCGTCCAATGTTTTTACCACCATGAACTACTTCGATTTGGAAGGAAACATTATAGGGTAAGCGAGGCTTGACATCAGATAAATCAAACTTGGTTTTTAAGTTCGTAGAATCAGTACTACCGATGTCTTCCATAAGTGAATTACACTAAGATGGAAAACTTTGCAACACTTCCAAGGTGGACATAACACACAGAGTTTGGGCTAGATCCCCCGCAACCGCATAGTTGGGAGCATCCCTCGCATTAGGGTTATGGTATGGCTTCTTCGATATCTTTGACATAGGTTCAACTAGTTTTTCAATTGAAAGAGGGGTTGATGTCTCAACAGGTTGCTTGTCTTTTTGCGAAGACTCTGATTCATAATTCTTGGATCGTATTTGTAACAATGTTTGGGATCAGACCATGTTGATGTAAGATTGATTGGTAGGGGTTGTATTATGGGCACCCCTGACACACTTCGAATCAATTGAAGTTGCATTTTGTCCTTGTGGAAAAAAGATCCTTATGGATAACAGGTTGTTGCTTCAACAATTCCTGATCTTGTTCCATTAAAGGGCATTAATATCTTAAGTGATATTTTTGACAAATTTTGCAGGGAAACTTTACCTTTTTCTTTTCTTTCTTGCCCCCCTCAACATTATTTGTGGGATTTTTAGTGTTTTGGTTTCCCTCCCCCTTCTTTCCTTTTTTCTACCCACCAGACTGTTGAGTGCCCTTCGAGGTGGATTATGCATTAAAAAATTCTGCATTCTAAGGGGAGGAGGTTGCAGCGTTGGCTGCATCCACTGCAGGCTACTTCAATGATAATTAATGGATTTGTTTTGTCAATGATTCTACAGTGGGTGACTCTACTGAACCAACAATGCCATCGGCATGCAGTTTAGGATTTGGTTTTGTAAAGTCAGTATTAGACCTTGGCGCATCCGATATAATTTCGTAGAGAATCCTAGATTTATAATAGATTAGATCAAGATATCGAGCTCTAAGAATGATCTCTTCTTTGGTTGTTACTCCTGATGTCGACATGTTGAAATATATGGCAAAAAGGATTTCAAGAACCATTCCAACAGAAATTCAGGAGGAATATTAGCCTTGGTCAATCTGTTTCTTCTTCACCACTCCTAAATGTGGTAAGAGATGTGAGTGGATTTGTTCTGCCAGAAAATCGACAAAAGGTCAGTATCGACTTCATACCGGACCAGAATTTGAAGATGGTTGAGGAAAACAGTGGCTAAGTCAAGAAAACTGTTATAAGCAACATATAGAAGTTGATATACCATTTAGCTTCTACACTCGTTAGAGTTCTTTGAAATATCCTTGACTGAATTGAATCATCATTCAATGAGTTAGAAGAGCACCATAGGTGGAAAGTTGTGACATGGTCTCTAGGGTCCTCTCTAGTCTTCCCTTTAAATTTTGGGATATCGAAAGGGAGTTTGATAGGGATTGGTGGCTAAGTTGAATCATGGCGCATAGGGCCGTTCATTATTTTCGAGAGGTCTGTCAAGTTCAAAGTTTCCATAAAATTAAGTTGAGGTCGAGCCAAGGATTGATTTTGGGGAACTTGGTGTGAGGAAGTTCCTGCACCAATGTTTCCATAATGTTGGTTGGGGTTGCCCCCATTTGTCGATTGTGAAGAAGTGACAATATTCTGAAAAGGGTTCCATGTAAAAGCTAATGGGTTTTCGACCGAAACAGGTGTCATTGATACCAGAGATATTGACCTTCCACCAAACAACAAGAAAGTAGAGCTTTCAATCAGTGCGATCAAGACCTGAATTAAAGTTTGAAAATTGAATCCTAATAAAGGATATGAGATTCTAGAAGGCACACCTACCACAGTAGGTGTGGATCGTACATATGGAAAGGATGGAGGAATGTGCCCTCCATACCAGGGATACCCTTGGACGAGAGGACTGGAACCACTAGGATTGTTCTGAAAATTTTGGAATATGGGAGAGGATGTAAAGGAATACTGGGTACGCTAGTAACCACCACATTATCCGAAATGGTAGTAGGGCTCGTGGGTACTGAAGGGATAACCACTCTATCACTCAAAGATAAAGGAGTAGATGGATTAAAATTTAAATATATTACTGATGCATTAGGTATGTTGG
This sequence comes from Pseudotsuga menziesii, assembly GCA_001517045.1. Classification (NCBI taxonomy): domain Eukaryota; kingdom Viridiplantae; phylum Streptophyta; class Pinopsida; order Pinales; family Pinaceae; genus Pseudotsuga; species Pseudotsuga menziesii. The sequence continues at coordinate 195,837 of LPNX010612441.1, forward strand.
ATAGTAACACACACATGCAAAGGAGATACTCCACCTATTGACATGGCTGAAGTAGGGGTATAGATATCCCTGAATCTTTCTCTGGTATTCAACATGACAAGACTTGCTGAAACACCAAGACCAAGTTGATTGAAAGGCCTAAATTGGACAAGCACGAGATCTCGCAAATCAGCAAGAGGTGAATAATAGTTCCTTGCAAACTCTTCATCTTGCAAATCTTCAATTTATATGGATGGATGATCAAGTTGATTATACCTAAGTTCAGGTTCCCTTGGAATTTCACTAATACTAGTCAGTTCAAAAGAACCACTTGTGTTGATTCTCCACCTTCTAGGTAGCAGTGGTGGCTCCACAACTGAAGGTAGAGGAAGGCCTTGCAAACTTCGGGATCTATGAGGATGTTGATCCTCCACAACTAAATATTTTTAATTCACACACCTAAGAGGTCAAACTATATCACAAGAAATACAAAAAGCACACCACTAAAAATTTCCCTAAGTATCACAACCAATCCGATGAATACATGCCTTTGAAAGGAATGTCTGGGATGATGAGGGCCCATAACAAACTAGTGAAGAGCAGTTACCCAGGGTCCCGATACAAGTTTTCTGGGTGCAAGCAGCTGAATCACCAACCAATCTCCCAAATTATTGCACAGGGTTTCCTCCCACGCCTACCCTAGGTACATTGGAAATATCCTTCCATCTTCAGTTGTGTAGAAACCTTAGGTAAATATACTATGGTTACCAAATCTACATTAAATTTCCAACGGAACAGTTGTCGGTTTGACTGATGTGCATGGGTAGGGTAACAATCCCGAAATTCAAGTAACGACACTACATGGGGCCAAAAGGTGGTACTGAATGAACCCCCGTGCCCACAACAATATTGGTTTATACTCCATTGATTATTGGATGGGTATCTCTGCAAATCAAGCTTCACACGACCTTGTTCTTGACTACTATGTTAGAGGATATTTCTGGTTTACCTTCCTGTAGAAATGGGTTTCCTAAGCGATAGGGCACTATGTCTGAATTTAAAAAATTTCAGATAGTTTTAGAGATCCCTAATTTGAAACTCTAGTGTGGGCCAGTTTATGATGTCTCTTAAAAGAATAATTATTGCTTATTAATTTTAAATATTATTGTTCTTTTAAGGCTTCTTCTTACTCAGGGTGGTGACCGTGCAACTTATGATGTTTTGGAGTTGACTAGAAAGAAAAAAACATGGTGTAAATTAATATAAATTAACATTGCCATTTCATTTTATCTTTTCCTTTTTCAAAAACTAATGAAACTCTAACTACTGAACTTTCCAAATCAAACGAAAGAAAATTTTCTTTTCCTTTTGAAAAATTCAAACCAATGTACAATGTGCCTACCTAAGACTAAACATGCACCTAAAATGCTTTGTTTTTGTATTTTTCAAAAATGGAAAGTGACAAATGCAACTTATGCATATATATAAGATAGATCTATGAACATATGTATCAACAATACTTCAAAACTGACCTCTCAAACACAAAATCTAGAGACTTTGCAAAGCTTGACAATGCCCTGCTTGAACTGAACTACACTAGTTTAAAAAACAGAGTTGTTCAAAATTTTAGGAGAAGTAACAACAAATAAACTACTTAAGAAATATGTCAACAAACATAAGCAACCATTAACAAAGGTTAAAATTCTTGAAACTAATCATACTCCAACCAAAATTTCCAAGAGGGGAGACCTAAAAGCCTTAAACACACACTTACAACAAATAAAGACTTGCAACAAATCACATACCAATGAAGCTTCAGGATGAAGCCCCAGAAGCAGTCAGACATCCAAAGAAAACTTATAGAAAGAAAACCCTAATATTCTATACATCTATCTACAGTAAAATGCAATTGTGTAGTGATATTCCTTCGTACCACTCGCGGCTATACTTAAGGAAACCCACAAATTCTCTAGGAAAACGCGATAGTAAGTATAGGAAACCCACAAATGCCTAATTTTTTTCAAAATTAAAAGAAAAAAGGGAACCTAACACATCAAGGGTTCAAAGAGACAAACTGAAAATAGACCATTGCAAAACTTAAGCAGGACCAGGGAAGACAAAAAACTAGAAAAAGACTTCAACTTAAGAGACCCTAAAACAAAATAGACTCCCCATAAGAGTCACCGATAATGTTGTTAGGGATAATATAACTTATAGATGGGGGGTTTATAAGCCAGAAACTTACTGAGTGTTATACTTGTAGACAACTAGGGTCTTACAAGCATATATTAGAGAATGAGAGAAAGAGAATATGTACCTTGTTTCAGACGGTTGATCCTAGCTTTCTTCTTCTTCTGCAATGCTTCTTTGCTTCCAATATTCAGTACCTGCAACAAAGATTTGGCATTCCTGAAAGTATCTTCTATTGTTATAAAATATGAGATATGAACATATAATGATTGTATTCAAACCAAATAACAACCTAGATCGACACTCAAAACATTAGACGTAGACATATCAACATTGATGGAAGGAAAAACATTCTTTATTAACAGAGATTTGGAAACATTACATAGCCTCTTGTCTATCAAGCTCCTCTGCAAACCAAGGCTTGAGTCCTATTGCTCCTCTCCTTAATGGAATCCTCTATCATAACTTTGCCTCCAAAGTTGGTCCTCTTTCTTCATACCCTTCCCCTCTTTTTATAGTTGCTTATGAGGAAGGAATTTGAGGCTTAGGATGGCTGGGGAAGTTGCCAAACTGAGCCCAACTACCCCTAGTTAATCATTTGTTTATTTTTTAACTATTCTTAATGGAATTCATGAGTTTGTGTGCAACATCTTGTGAATGAATCACGGGTTTCCTTAAGGAAACTCACGAATTTTAGTATTTAAGGATAACACGTGGGTTGCACATGGCAGACCCATGAGTGGCACACGAGTTGCTCAAAGGAGACTCACGAATACATGATTAGTTTAAGAGAAAAAATGGTTAATGATGGAGTGATAAAGGTGTATTAAGGATCCAAATTATCTATAGGATTAAGGCTACTTCAATCCTTAATTTTCTTTTGTGTAACGACATATTTGATGTCATTACTCGAATGAAGAAGTGTCGTCTCACAATATAACAGCCAAGACCACCAACCCACCAAAGGTTACATCACTTCCATGTCATCCCTTTTAGATTTAAACATGTGTCTACTTGGTCCATCCACCTAAGTAATGTCATTCATTTGGGCACCAAATTGAACTAACCTAGTTGTTCATTACTTTTTGAATTTTAAATTCATAAAAAAACTAGTTTGGCATGTTTTGTCTTCACTATCCGTTGCTGGAAAAGGAATTCGACCATGAACCAATATTTCCATCCACAACATACCTGAAACAAAGAGCCCCAATCATTTGTTTACTGGGTAATTCATCTACCATCTATATTCCTGAATCATTCAGTGTGCCTCCAAATACAAGTTTGTCTGCCCTAATTCATACAGTTAACCTTGCCTAGTACAATTCAAGTGCATAGTAAGTCTTAGGCATTGCACAACCCACTGAAATTTCTAATGTCTAAGACACATTTTGGCAGCGCTAAATATATTATATATAAACATAATGATGTATACAATACTATCAAGCCAATTCCAACTTAAATGTAATATTGTCAGAAGCAGAATCATTAGCTAGTGCCAAACAAGACCAATTTCACCTATGTGATTCTAATATGGCTAGAGAAATATACCCTAGTACCGGTGTTCCAATCAATATTCCCCCATAAATATGGTTATTTTTTCATCGCATCTATCGACTACACTATGTAGTGTAGATTCTCCCATTTTGCAAAAAATGTTTAGTATTCCAGAATTTTTGAAATTGCAAGACTTAGATGTGAAAGCCATGTTGTCTTCATATCAAAATATTAGCCACCCTAATAGAAACCTATTTCTTCTACAACATCTATAAAATGTAGTTGTTGTCCATGAGATCCCTCCACCTAATAAATTTGAGGTATTCTATGAAGTTTCCCAAAATGCCACATCCCTAATATGCATAATCCTAGTGTACGAGAATCATAAGTTGGTTGATGAGGTAGTTTTGGGTTTCCTATTAAGCATAAATCCTATGTCTACCAATACCTTTCCAAATATGATCTCTGTCGTATTCTGTCGTAAAACATTCATGAGTATCTAGAGGAGTTCCCTATTATATCCCTATTTAAATATCCCTCATACCTCTTTTATCTATTTGTTTACCAAAATGTTGAATATTTCAAATGTTTAAATTTGAAAATGGTTGATGAGAAAGGCATACCTCACCTAGTTTTTAAGTGGAATGAATTAATATTAAGGAGGGTTGACAATGCTAATTAATATGAATTCACTAATAAATTTATGAAGATATCTTACACTATCATCCATGTTCCATAGCCCCCAAGAATGTTTCCTGAGAACAAAAAATGGATTCAGTTCACAGTAGAGACTAGAGTGGGAGATTGGTTTCTCTTTGAGTAATACACGATAATTAGGGTTTATGGTTTTGAGGAGGAGCCTTATCATCTCCCAACATTCCTCACTCTAAGTTTGTTTGCAATGGAATATTATTGACAAAGGTTTTGAAGGAGTAAGGAAGATGAAAACAAGAAATGTATTGTAAAAATGTGAATTTGATAATGTAGAAGATGGTTACAATAATAAGTTCCCCGGGTAATTTATACCCTAAGTGGGGAAGAGAGGTGATTTTTCAATTCACCTCTTAGTTTAATTACATAAATTAACTAAAATTAACCTAACTTAGTATTTAAATTTAGCATTTGTAACATTTCATTCTCCTTTTAAATATCTTTGTCCTCAAAGCAGGGTAATGATGGATATTGTTGAATGAATCTCTTTGTTTCCCATGATGCATCTTCTTTTGGGAAAATTTTCCATTTAATGAGGTATACCTTGATCATTCTAGTGCATAATCTCCGTTCTCTGATGTTGATGATAGCTCCTATTTCTAAGATCAATTTCCCTTCTTCGTCTAGAGCAGGAAGTGTAGTTTGGGCTGATTGATGTTGTCCCAATAACTTTTTTATATTTGATACATGGAAGACGTTGTGAATTTGACTTGTCTCTGGTAAATTTAGCTCGTATGCTATGCTGCTAATATTCTGTATAATTTGGTATGGACCATAGAATTTAGGTGCTAATTTGTTCTTTCCTTGTTGTTTTAGTGACAATTGTTTATATGGTTGAAGTCTTACAAACACCCAATCTACTAATTCAAACTCTCTCTCGGTTCTATGCTGGTCTACTTGTTGTTTCATACAATTTTGTGCCTTAGTTAAATTATCTTTGAGTGTTTGTATGATTCGTTGGTTGTCTTCTAGTTGATCTTTTACGGCAGGTACTTTTGTGCTTCCTTGAATGATTTCCTTCCATCTAGGTGGTTCATAACTATATACTGCTTGAAATGGAGTCATCTTCGTTAATGTGTGATACGTAGCGTTATACCACCATTCTATGAGATGTAACCATTGTAACCATTTTCTCTATTTGTCTGTGATGAAACTACAGAGATAGGTTTCCAGACACTTGTTGACCACTTCAGTTTTCCCATTTGTCTATGGATGATATGCTGAGCTCATATTAAGAGTGATCCCTATTTTCTTGTAGAATTCCTTCCAAAAATTACTTGTGAATTTGGCGTCTTTATCGCTCACTATAATTTTTGGAAAACCATGTAATTTGTAAATATTTTTACAAAACACTTCAGTGATTTGCTTAGTGGAGTCAGTTTTCATTATGCCCATGAAATGTGCATATTTTGTTAGTCAATCTACTACCACAAGGATTTTATCCTTACCATCTGATAAGGGTAACGCTTCAATAAAATCCATAGAAATTTCCTCCCACTTTTTCTTCAGAATGTGCAATGGGTGGAGTAGCCCTGGAATCATGACGTTTTCGCTTTTATTCCTTTGACACATGTCGCACTTGACTACATATTTTTTAATGTATTTATGCATTCCTTTCCAATAGAATGATTGTATGGCATTGTAATATGTCTTGAAAAAACCTACATGTCCTACGACAGGTGAATCATGATATTCTATCATCACCTTAGTTTTAAACCTTGACGTTGGGTTTAAATAGATCCTTCCTTTGTACCACAAGATGTCATATTTCACCACTCAAATTTCGGACTTCTATTCGGGTCTTCAATTAAGGTGCACGTGTTTGGGTCTTTAGCGTATTCTATTCGTATTTCATCCAACCACTCTGGAATAATGATTGAAATAGAATATGTCTGGATTTCATCCTTTCTAGATAGAGCATCAACGACTATATTTCCTTTCCCTTTTTTTATGTAATATCTCCAAATCAAAGGTAGCGATTTTTTCTATCCACTTCTATTGTTTTGTTGACAATGTTTTTTGTTGGAGGAGGTATTGAATACTGTTATGGTATGTTCTTATCAGTATTTTTCTCCCTAGAAGGTATTGTTGCCATTTTGTTAAAGCATGTATAATGGCCATCATCTCTTTATCATAAGTGGACTTCAAACTTTCTCTCTTGTTGAGATTCCTACTTTAGAATGTTATTGGGTGCCCTTCTTGCATCATAACCACTCCTAGTTCGAAACCTGATGTGTCGCACTTGACTACAAAGGGTTTTTATGAAGTTTAGAGTGGATAATATCGGTGTTGAAGACATCATGCATTTTAATATTTCAAAACATTTTTATTCTTCACTATTCCATTTGAAGGATTTTTTCTTCAATAAATTTGTGAGAGGGGCGGTTTTATGGGCGTAATTCTTTACAAATATTCGATAGTATCCTGTTAGGAATATAAATCCCCTTAGTTTGGATATTTTATTGGGTTTGGGCCATTCCATGAATTCCTTGATTTTAATTGGATCGAATTTGATTCCTTCCTTTGATATCTTGTGTCCTAAATAGTCCACTTCTTCTTTTCCAAAGGTGTACTTAGAACTCTTTGTGTAGAATTTATTTTCTTCCAAAATGGTAAGTACTTGAATTAAGTGTTCCAAATGCTCCTTCCATGTTCTTCTATATATGAGGATGTCATCAAAAAACACTAGTACAAATTTCTTTAAAAATGGCTGGAACAATTCGTTCATTGCGGCTTGAAACGTAACTGGAGTGTTAGTCAAACCGAAGGGCATTACTTTGAACTCATAGTGGCCTTCATGAGTGCAAAAAGTGGTTTTAGCTATGTATTCCAATTTAAATTTGATTTGTTAATAACTAGATCGAAGATCCAACTTTGAGAATTACTTGGCCCCATGAAGTCCATCCAGCAGCTCATCGATGAATGGGATCAAAAATTTATTTTTGATAGTTATTTTGTTCAGTCCTCTGTAATCTATGCACATTCTGAACGACCCATACTTCTTTCATACTAGAACTACTGGAGCTGCATATGGGATTTTTGTTTTTGAAATAACACCACATTTCAGAAGATATTGTGTTAGCCTCTTGATTTCTATTTTATGGTGATGCGGGTATCTGTATGGTTTTATACTTGCACGTTTTTACCATGGTTCTATTTTGATTATGTGTTCAATATTTCTGTTTGGTGGAAGCTCCAAGGGTAGTTCTTGAAACACCTTGTGATGTTTTTGAACCAGCTCTTGTATCTATGGTTGTTTGTCCATGTCTCTTTCACACGTTAGAAGCTCCATTTCTTGGCATTGAAGTTTGTATGCTGGTGCACCTTTCTAGAGTAGCTTTTCCACTCGATGTGATGTAACTAATTGTGTTGGAGGTGGTTGGAACCTATATAATTTGTGTGTCTTCCTGAATGAATGGAATTCAATAAAATGCTCTTGGTGATTTGTGGAGTATGTACCCAAGGTTTGAAACCATTGTATCCCTAATGCTACGTCGACTCCTCCTAGTGGTACCACAAAGAAATCTGATTCTAAGTTATACTCTTGCATTTGTAAATTGACCTTGTGACGTTTCCCCCCATTGTAAATATTCTTGCCATATGATACCATAGCCTTCATGTTAGGTACTGGACGAATAAATAGGTTAAATATTTTAGCAAGGTTGACATTAACGAAGTTATGGGTGCTGCCAGAGTCGATGAGAACTGTGACGTTATTATTTTTTATATGTCCTTTAATCTTCAATGTTTGCGGTTGGGAGATTCCCGTAATAGCGGCTAATGAGATTTTGGGGGTGTTTTCCTCGATTTCTGTTTGGTAGTCTGATTGAATATTTGCATCATTCTCAATTGGTTCCTTGCCTTCCAACTCTGCTTCTTCTACTTCATGTGCATACAATTTATTTTGTAAGCATCTATGCTTAGGATCCCATTTCTCTCCACAAAACTTACATTTTCCTTCCTTTATTCTTTGGGATTATAAACTGGGCTTCGTTCCTTCCCTGAGTTGTGGTGGTGTATATTTTGTGTATGTTGATTAGATGGGCTTCCTTTTGGAGTCATGTTTGTCAAAAATTGTATGAACAAATTTTTTGAATTTGCTTTCAATAATCCTGGCTTTGCGTCGTGCTTCCTCCATGGTAGAGATGTTATGTAACTCTAGTTCATCAAAAATGTGCTATTTTAGACCGTGTATGTAGGTCTGTAATCATTGGTCATTGGTTAAATCTAGAACTTGAGTTGACATTGCTTCCCACTCACAGGTGTACTCATCGACATTGTTTTTTGTTGTAACCTTGTGATTTTGGAAAAAAAGTCTTTTTCTTCAACACCCTGGAATATTTTGATGAGGTCATTCTTGAAGCTATCCCAGTTGTGGGAACATATTCTTGTAGTATTCTTCCACCATAGGTACTAATTGTAATAATTTCCTTCTAGACGCATGGAGGCATATTTAATCCATGCTATGCATTGTCGTTCGTCCCCATTGTATTTGGGTAACTCGACTTTTACCTATATTTGGAGTCCTTGTGTATATGAGGCTGAGGACGACACGTTGAATAAAGGATCTGGATGCTCTAGTGTTCTATGAGAGTTTTGATGCAAGTCATTCGATATTTGTAATCTGTCCAAGATGGCAGTTAAAACTGCTTGATTTTTCTTTTGGTCTTCTTGTAGAGTGAGGAAGGTATTCTCTATTCGTGATGTGATTTGTCTCCAATTCAATGTCAAATTGTCACTGGTTTGTTTTATATTTTCCTGGAGCTCCTCATAGTTCTTGTTAATCTTCTCATTGTTTTGATTGAACCGAGTGCCCATTGATCTAGTGATTGGAATCTTCTCAGTGCTGAACGTGGACTTATTTTTGTTCGTTGTATGATGCCAGCCTGCCACATTTTTTTTTCTAAGTAATAATAATAATAATAATAATAATAATTACTATAATATAGTTTTTTTAATTAAATAATAATAATATTAATAAGCAATAATATAAATAAGCAATAATATTAATAAATGTTATTAATATTAAAGTATTAATTTTAAAAACATTAACAGCCAACTGTGGATGTGGATGATGGAGGTGGCATTAGGGAGTGGAACGCCAATGATTTGAGGGGGTGATGGAACGTGGCGAGCAGGTGCGTAGATGATGGAGGGAGTAGGAGGATGGAGAGTGGAGGATGGAGGATGGAGGATGGAGCAGGTGCGCGAAGGATAGAGGATGGAGCAGGAGGATGGAGAGCAACAGGAGGGGTGGAGGAGGATGAAGAGGGGTGCATGATGGAGAGGTGATGGGGAGGAAGGAGTTGGAGAGAATGGAGCAGTGAGGTGATGGAGTCAGCATGGTGTGGCAGCAGTGTGGATTGATGGGAAAAGGAGCAGTGAAGTGGGGAAATCACATAATGGATGGTGTGAGGGAGGTGGAAGCTGGTGGTGGAAGGCAGCGTGAGCACGGGGAAGGTGAGGAGGAGGTGGGTGCTGTGGAGGTGGGAGTGGTGGAGGATGCAAGGTGGTGGGATGGTGCCAAGAGCTGATAGGATTTGATACCAGTGAAGGATTAAGGAAGATGAAAGCAAGAAATGTAATGTAAAAATGTAAATTTGATAATGTAGAATATGGTTACAATAATAAGTTCCCCGGGTAATTTATACCCTAAGTGGGGAAGAGAGGTGACTTTTCAAGTCACCTCTTAGTTTAATTACATAAATTAACAAAAATTAACCTATCTTAGTATTTAAATTTAGCATTTGTAATAAGTTTAGGGTAGATGCAAGACACTTCAGACATTATAGACACCATAGAACTTTCAACCTCCCTCAAGAAATAGGTCCTTTCAAACTAAAGAGGTTGGAGGAAGTTCAATACAAATTTATTGATTCAGTTGAACTTGAAGACAACAAAGGCCTTTCCTTATGAATCCCATGGGGATATTTCAAAGCAAAGAATTTATAACAAAAATTATGCTTATGAATGAAGTCCTAGACCAGAATGGCAGAATATAGAAAACTTGCAAAGTTGGGAAGATGTTTTGATAATTCAAAAGAGAATGGAAGAAGAAAGATCTAAAATAGAAACTATCCGGACATAAGAGAGGAGATGGAGAGATAGCTTTAGACATGGACATAGATGATGTTGACCAATAAAATACATAAAAAAGAGATAGGAATTAACAAAAGGGAGTGATAGGGGAGAAAAAGGTAAAATTACCCAAAGAACCAATGCATGTAATACCACCTCCCCCACATAGAGGAGTGGGGCCAACAATAAAATTCACCGATTATCCTATTATGAATTTCACTGATCCTAGGATTCTCCAAATTACACCATCAAAATCCCCTTCAGCTAGTCTAGTACAAGTACAAACTAACTTAGATGCCAAGTACAAAGAATCAAGGGAAATAAATGTGAAGATATCAAAGGAAGTCAGAGAAGAACTAGGAACAACAGGAAAAAGGTTGATTGCAACAAAAAATAATCAAAATGATAAATTAAGATAGTATATAGTGCATCCTAAGGTTCTAAACCCTAGAAGCATGTGTGATTATAGAGCTAATGAATATCAGATGGACTTCAAGAAGTTTAAGAATATTTACAAGGTAGATTTCTTTAGACAATATAGTGACATGATTTGTAACAAGGTGACAACATCAATCAAATCATAGAAAAAAATTAGAGCTTCGCTAAATATATTTGAATACCTTTGAAAGGCATAAAGAGTCACGGTGAAGGATAAATAAGTAACTATTAAAATATTGGAAGAAATGATCATGGCACTAAGAGTAAACCCATGATATATTTCACATGCTTTGGCTATTCTAAAGGAGAAAGATATGGAGATAGAAATCCTCAAGAATAAATTACAAATCCTAGCAGTAGAACCAGTGCAAACTCTAGAGTTAATACAAGCACATAAAGAGAGTGAAAGAAATTATGAAAGTATGCTACACTTCCAGTAATTGAATGAAGATAGGGAGGAAGACATGAATGATGTTAAGCTATAGATTGTTGCATTAAAAATTTAGAAAGCTTCTATATCCTCTCAATAAGTCACTCCATGTGTATAGTCCACTATTCAGGAGAGGAATTAGTCAGTAGAAGAAGAAGCAGGCCCAAGCGATCCCAAAAAAATAAATTCTTAGGTAGAAGTGGTCGATTTGGATAAAATAGATGAAGACCCTCCTGACAAGCCAGTTTATAAAGACAACAAAATCAAAGAGATTGAAAGTGATGTAAGCCATAAAGAAGAAATAATACTTGATCCAGAAGGATACATTTCAAAGAAGGAGGATGATATCCATGAGTTAAAAAGGGAAGTGGATGACATAGAGAGTCAAATAACCAAGATAGAGGTAGACACAAAGGGGGAATATCTAATCACAAGGACAAACAAATCCCTATGGGAAAAAGTATCTTAGTTGATGATGGATGAATGGGATAGATTTGAGGCTATCTAGGAGTAACTTGATACATATAAATCTATTGGAGAAGAAACAAAAAGAGTGGAAATAGAATTTGGGCAGATGGAAAATATAGAAGAGCAAGTAATACATTACTTAAATTGCAGGGGTAAAAGTCAGTTGAAACACTTGCAAATTTCAAACAGAATTCAAATTGTAAAGGTGGCAAAGCAAATGGTTTTCAAACAAACTCTTATGAAAATAGCACAAATCAGCATGCAAATACTAAATACTGATATAAACAATTTTAAAAGCATGTTTGATAAAACAGTTAAGTTGGGATTACCCCATCCATGGGATAGAAATGGAGAAGTACTTTCCAAATATGATATAACGCAAAAAAGAAATGAATTACCCTCCATAGTAGAGATATAAGGTGTTATCACAAGAGAACAAATGATCAAAATACTCAAGCCCTAGTTTCAAATGTGGATGAAATTGAAAAGATTATTCAAGGAAATGGACCCCGTCTCTTATGCAAATAACATAGATGCAGGGCTCTCATTAGAATATTTAAAATCTCATAGAATTCCAATAGGAAAAGAGTGGCAAATAGTAACTAAGTATGCCTAGTTAGATACACCTCCAAAGCAACAAACTATATGGAAATTTTCAAGTACACAATAAATTCAAACAAGTAGACAACAACATAGTAAAATACTAGGACAATACATGGGCTATCAAACACCTCTAGAATTGGGCCACCAACAATTCAATTGAATCCATTAGTGACACCGCAAATGCAACAATCATGATCTTATACAAGTAAACAAATTGGGCCAACACAGGTATACATGAGGGGTCAAACCTCACTAGAAAAAGGAAAAAAGAAAAGCACATCCAAAATAATAAATAATAGTTTGAAAGGGAGTTTGTCAAAAAGTTAAATGTAAGAATTCATTTTTTTGAAAAGGTCATAAAATGAAAAGTTTGTTACAAGTCACTTTAGGCCTAACCATATTCAGTTGAACTCTGAAGGCTATATATTGTAATGCGAACTATGAGCTCAAGGATGGAAATTTTAGATTTAGAAGTTTTTGATCTATATTGTTGAGTGAATGAATATTTTTGACTTGTATAATTCTTTGTCAGATATTAAGGATACGGAGTATCACAGAGAGTTTGTCTTCTATTATTGTCCATTGTGTTGATTTTTGATCAAATATGAAGATCTTTGAACTTTAAAAATTTATGTGCAGAAATATTGAACACTTGAATTAAGTCAATCACATAAATCATTGAACCATAATAGAAGATGTATCATAGGGGAAATCCTCAAAACAATGAGGATGAAAAACCCCAACACATATTCATAGTATAATTAAGATATATTGTAGAGAATGTCGTTTACATAATAACATATTGCTTTCAATAGCCCGGGTGCTAGATTAGAGAGAATACAAAGAAATAGAGAATATATATCAACTGTAACAACTTGCCATGTTCCCAACACATTAATAACAAGCTAGAAACACTTCCATGCAAACTATAGCAAATGGTTGCATGGGAATTTGGTGCATGATCTTCAAAACTGCGAATTTCCTTTCATAGATAATTAATCTGGTGCATTGGGTTTTTCATCATGCATAACATATGCGCCATGCCTTTCATATTTGGCATTAACTGAGGCTTAACTGACTCCAGAGTGAACTCACCATCTAATTGAATGTATGATCACTTAGTTAGAATGATAACGTAAGTGTCATATTGCTTTAACTCAAGTTTCACCATGCAAACACTTTATTAACCAAAGTGTTGTCTTTTGATTACCTTAAGTGTCATATTTTATTTTAACTAAATTCCAATGAATGCAAGACACTTTAGTTAACTAGTCCATCTTTATTGATACTTAGTTAACTATTATTAACTAAAATCATGTTGATTGATTTACTAAATTGACCAGTGTGAGTTCTCTTTTAATCAACTGATGTATCCATTGTTTATTTAATTGAAGCTTAAAAATATTTAACTAAGGCATACATTGTTACATCAACTTAAGCTTTAACTGAAGCTTAATAATTCGAGTTCACCTTAGTCAACTGAAGTCATCTCATTTGCAATTCAAATTCTCTTATTCTCTATGCTTTATCTCTTTATCTCTTATCTTTACTGCATGTTCAATATGTGTTAACTTTAATTACCTATCAAAATTATACTAGGAATATTTTTATGATGTTGTGATCATATTATATTACTCCATACCAAATGAGCATATGCTAAAGTAATTCACTCTAGAGGTGGCCAATATCTAGATGAAACTTAATAGCTTTATCCATATCGAATGATGATGGTTAGTAATATATCACATAACATTAAAGGTTCAACATGTAAAGAATCCACCTCTATAACTGGAGGGCCACCCCATTGGTACCTACTGTAATTGGAGGTCCACATGAGAATAAACTACCTATATAACTAGAGGTCCACCCCATAGGTACCTACTATAATTGGAGGGCCATATGAGAATCATGACTGATATACACACAAGTCCTGAGCCTTGTACAACAAGACATTATATCATCATCACATTGATTAATCAAAACATTCACCTCAATACATGAGTAATAACCTTTTATAACTGAAAGGCTTAGTCATCCTTTGGGTCCAACCACAAGAATATATCCCAAGTATATGAGTTGAACTCAGCCTTTCCTACCTCAACACATGAGGCCTAATCTTGGTTGCACAAGATTGGCCCGGAGTATGATTTTTGATGTTGTACATTTAACACTCCCTCTCAGTAAGGGAGGAATTCTCTGCCATACCAAGCTTGACTTATAAGTACCTATAGTTTGTCACTGACAGAGGTTTTGTTAACACATCTGCATTATTGCAATATGCTCTTTAGTAGCAATGGATTGAAATCTTATCTTACTCGACCATGTCTTTGATTAAGTTATACTTCATCTCAATGTGTTTTATAAAAAAAAACATGGTTTGTAGAAATCTTGATACAACTTTGATCATCACAATCAATGACTATATACTCAAGCTTCTAAACAAACAAGTAGATTCCCAAGCCACACTGCTTCTCGATAGGTAGTATTAGCTGCAATACACTTGCTCCTGTAGTACTTGCTGAAATACACATAGCTAATCTCAGGCTAAAACAATAGCTAGATAACACAACATAAAATAGGTCTACTATGTATCAAATACATTAAGGAACGTAATCTGACATGTAGTTTCCCTAAACTAGAAACTATGGATTTTCCATCCATCATATCAAAATTTTTACAATACATTAAATGTGTAATATCCTTGTAGAAGGAAAATATCATCTTTCCTTTGTCAATCTTCAACAGTTCATTTCTTCTTGTTGACTTCTAGAATTTTCTACTTTCTGGATCATCTCTCTATAATATTTCCATTCACTGTGATCTTATTCAAGGCCTGAACACTTTCATAGTGTTTTCATGTTACCCCACTGGACAACTATGTGGCTATCTAACCTCTCCAAGAGGTTTGAATGCTCCCCAACAGTCCTGACTATAAATCACTTGAGCATCTGAAAGGCACTGTAGTCTTAGAGACCTTGACTATTATCTTATAGTTATATGAGGTATTGACTATGTCTCTGCACATGTGGGTGTACTCCACAGAATATACTACAACCCCTAGCTATATAAGTCATGTACCATGACTTATCTAAGATATGTACATCTTAGTGGATTATTGTTGACACAGATCCATCGACAGGGGTTCACTCTCTGTCAACGCCTTTAACGCAGCAATCTCCCTAAGCACCGTCCTAGACAGGTTTTACCTTGTCTAGCAACACCTGCAGAGCAAATGAGGTCTCACCCAAGATGTTTGAGGGAGAACTGTCAGAACCATGTTTCCACAATAAGAAGGAGGGTTTTATGCATTTACTGTTCTACTATTACATCATTACTTCACAGATCCAAGCATTGATTCATAAATTCATAAATCCATATCATCATTCATCATATCAGACCAACATATTCAGATCACAACATATTTATTGATGCATAAACAAATATACCAACATAGCATCATTGAAAATAGGAAAGCATCACATCATTCAAAAATAAACATCATTTTGCAGTATTCATCCACATCACATCGCAGGAAAATAGGAAAAAAAGAAGAAGTAAAAAGACACAATGTTTCTCTCAAAACTTCGTCATGTCACAAGTACTTTACACCAAAACACAGGTTCCCAAAACAGTTCCTCAATTCAGATATCACATCAAAGTTAGATCACATATGTGCAAAACATTCTTCACAATGTTGATCCAAAGATAAACAAAGACTAATCAAGAATGTCAAGAGGCTCCTCAACATTACAGTCCTATATCTATTTATAGGCTTGTGCCTTTTACAATGGGGTCCACTTAAGTAAAATTTCTAACTACTTGGACAAAATCTATAAAATAACAACCAAAATCTACAAAATATGACCACAATATCCAAAACATGACCAAAATTCCTTATGCACCATCTTTCACCTTGCACAACAACTTTGACTTTGTGCATCAAATTTGGTACCGATCAACTAATTATCTTTAAAACTACCTGCCAACATGCCCCCAACACAATCTTGTGGCTTGCCCTCGAGCCACGTCATCTGGAAGCAGTGTACTCAGTCGTCTTGGTCTTGAAATCCTCATACTACTGCTTTAATTCTTCCACTTGAATCTTCACCCTGTCGATGATGTCTACATAATATGCCACATCCTGCTTTGATGGATGATCCAGGATCGTGGTGATGACTTCCTTCCTACTGTCCTGCATCGTCTGAAGTGCATCTACTACCTTAAGCACCAGTTGCGTGATGATATCCTAGAATTCATCCAGCTACATTGTTCAATGCTCTTTCCTTTCCCTTTCTTTATGTACGTGCTGTTTCAGATCCTTCAACTCTGCTACTTTAGTTACCTACAGTACCTTATTTATTGTTCGAAGCAATGTCCTCAGTGAAGCTAACTGACCTTCAGCTTCCCGTAGTTGTGTGTTGAGTTTCTCTAACTGCTCGTCCTGAACCACGCTTCCCCAAAACTATGTGGTGGCATCGGTAATGTACTTAGCTTCTATTTCTCGGTCTTCAAGCTGGGTCGCTACATCTTTAATGATGATTTTGTGTGCATCAACTACCTCTGGCGACATACTGAGGCTCAACAATACCTACAAACTCGCGATGTCTTTCTTGAAGTCTGCAAAAATATGGCCCAAAGTCCATGCCTTGGCTGGCGCATCCAAGTCCACTTTCACAACTGGGAATTCTTGATAAGCATAAGAAATTGCTTTTTCCAACTTATCCCCATCATCCCATAGTTGCACCTTTTCAATAATGAGACGATCCCGCGTCTTCTTCAACTCCACAATATCTATCTTTGCTACTTCCTCCCGCTCATGCGACTTGAGAAGGTGATCACTGATGATCTGTTCATGGTTGACCAACTCCCGACTGTCAACCCTCTGCAATTGGACCAATGTATGAGTTGACAGTTCATTGAGATCCAATGAGAGTTCCTGAAACTTCTTGAGTGTGGTATTGAGATCCTCACTATTTGTCTCAATTTCATGCGGCGTAATATGTATATTGCAGATCCACTTCCATATGCTTATCTCTCTTGTCTTCCGCAAAATGTTTGCGCTAGGAACCCTCTGTAAAATTACATCAATTAAAGAACTTAAGTGAGTGTTTACCTTTCCAAAGCCTTCAGTAGTCTGTTTCTTCAACTACTCTCCAGTTGTAGTAGTTGTCGTTGTGATAGCCACAATAATATGGTCTACCTGTGCTTCTTCCATTGGCATTGTGCTACTAGCCTCACCCTGTTCATTCCTTCTCTTCGTTCAAGACTCCTCAAATAGTCTTTCAACCTCTAAATTTTTTGGGGTCCTCGACAACTCCTCTCATGGCTCCTGGTCATTGTCATGCACCGATGCTAACTCTACAGGTGCATCTACTGGAGGACCTGCCTCATCATCTGATAATTATTCTGCGCTTATCGACACTTTCTAATCCACCGACCACTCAGCCACTATGGAATCCAATTTCTCCTCAGTAAGCTTGTATTTTGTCTCTAACCATTGTCTCTAAGGGTCCCACCTGGCTTGCAAATGGATGGAATGTGGGCCAATAGAAAATATAATGACTTTCCTATACTTCACCACTACCACCTTTGTGAGCCACGAAACCTTCACGGCTACCGCCTGTAAGGCCTTCGAATACAACCAAAACTGTATGGCGCAGTCCTTCAGCTTATCTTCATGTCTCAGGTACTCGAGGTTCTGGTATCATGCCCCCTTGCATATTTGGGCGGCTACGATGTCCATCCCTTAGTAGTCCTCTGGATCCATCCATGCAAATAATGTGATGAAGATGATCAATCAGCTATATGTGAATGGGAATTTTCTCACCTATACAATCATAGCATCCTCTATCAACTGGTTCAACACAAAAAGCAACCAATTCATTTTCACTCCTGCAGGACACTTCTTAGCACAGGAAACTACCCCTGAGGTGCACTGGTTCAGCCGATTCTTCCACACTACTTTGCTGGAAAGAATCCTGGTTGCAGTGCGCACAAACTACTCATTGATGTTGTCCACAACATATGCGCACCTGTCGCGCTCTAAGTCATACTTCTTCTTAAGCTTGCTGGCCAGTTGCTTATCATTGTATTTACCCCGGAAGTATTGAGACAGGTCAGTCCCTTGCTTGGGTAACCTCGTGATCTGTGAAATTAACTCGACGGTGACTGGCACCGACTGGTCCAACTACAAGTATCCTCCATGAAAGCACGCAAACAATTGCTTGGTGCATGCATTCGATTCTATTAGTTGCCCGAAATGGGGCATGTGAATCAGGCCTAAAAGCCTCGACTTGTCCAATACCAATGCCCACTCATGTGGAGTGTGCATCATGAGATCCTCCTCTTGTATAGTCCTTTCCTCAAATGGCTCCATAGTACAGTCAGTGAATGCGAGCAGATCATGGTCCTCATACTTCATCTTGACTAAACACGACACGATATCAAAAGTTCACTTCATTCCTTTCGAAATTGTGACCATCTTGATGGGGTATCTCTGATTCTTTGTGGCATTCTGTTCCTTGGCACAAACTTTATGCGGGGGAACATACCCAGGGATGTCTGCTTCTATCACCCTTTCCCTCTCCATGGAGGCCTTAGCTGCCTCTGTATCCATTCTCGTCGAACTCCTTGTGTATCTTCTTCTGCTGCAGAGACTTGGGCCAATTGGCCCCTCTCTTCTTCCTTGTGACTGGCGATGATCCCACCGACATACTTGCTACTTCTTCCTTGATTCAAACACCAATGAATAGTGAATCCTTAACACTCTCACTTGAAATATCTTGTGGCTCTACCCTCTACATTAGTCATAAGTTCTCTATAACTCAATCTAATGCAACCTGCAACTCACTCACAACTCTACACTGAAATTTACAATTCACTCTCCACAACTCAATTCTTCACAATGGTGATTTCAACTTGCGAGCCGCCAATTCTTATAGCATGGGATCAACCGTGTGAATGATTTCTCAATCATGATGACCAAATCCTTCATTCATTTCTTGAGTCCACCATCGATCCTCTCAATCTAATGGTCAGATCCATCATTAATGTGCGTCTCGTCCAAGAGCGCTTCCAGTTAACTAGTTTAACTACTGCATTTACTGGCGATTTGACTCTATCACATCCCTGCATATGTCACGACATGGTTCCCTAACTACGATCTTGAATCTTCTACTTGCGCAACCCCTTACTCTTGGCATGCCATCCTTCTAATTACCATCTCATGCAAAAAACAAATATTTTTTTTCATCTTGCACAATGCCTCAAGCATCACGCAGCACCGGGCCTGTCTTGTAGGGCTTCATCTGGCTATCTCTCACTAACTTTGACAACATTGTACCATCTATATGTTGTAGTTGTACTGTGCAAATTGATAATGTAAGGACGCAACCAGTGCATTTTCAACTTACCTTGATCTTTGGTGAACTTGCTGTCATACAACAACACCAAGTATCCTTGAAAGTGTTTGTTCTTGATATGTCGATCGTGCGAGGATTTATGTCAATCCTTCTCAATGCGCTAGTGAAATATTGCGAAAAAGCGGTCTTCCTCTAGCTGCACCAAATAAGCTAGGAGTACTTCCAATGATCCTTCATCGTCCATTCTCATCGTTGCCACAATTCACAAAATCAAAACAATGTACTCCATCGGCATGACTGCCTCCTACCCATAGAACAACTTGAATGGTTTCTTCCATGTCAACCTTTTGCATGTAGTGTGATATGCCCATAAGACCGCTGGAATCTTCAAATCCTAGTCATCACGGTTTGCGTTCCAAATATTTGTGAGCACATGCTCCAACACCTTATTGAATGCTTTAATTTTCCCATTTGCTTATGGATGATAGGGGGTATTCTTCTTATGTTGTACCTAAAATTCCTCTGTCAACGCACTAACAGTGAAATTTATAAGGGACTCCCCTGATCGCTCATTAATATCTTTGGACAATCGAACCAAGTGACAACATTGTCAAAGAGGAACCTTGTTGCTTCGCAACAATGTAATCTACAACTGGTGCATCCTCCACCCATCTTGTCATATAATCCATTGCTGTAATGATATACCATGCACCAGTTCTCTTTGCTTGTGGGTTGATTGGTCCCACAAAATCCGCTACCCATTTGTAAAATGGCTGCAGCATCACCTGCCGTACTAGCAGAATCTCATCCCTCTGTGATGGTTTCTTAGTCCTTTGACAAACATCGCAAGTCCTCACATAGTCTATCACATCCCCATTGAGAGTTCACCACCAAATCCCTACATAGAGTAGCTTCATGGTAGTAGCCCAACCTCCGTAGTGTCCACCTGCAACTCCTGCATGTGGTTTTTCCAAAACCATTTCCTGTTCATGCGGTAGGACACATCACCGCAAGATATCATCAGGCCCCATATTATAGAGTTCTCCAGCAATCAGAGGGAAATATGCAGCTCAAACGACCAAATGCTTCTTCTGATTGGTAGTGAGCCCTTCTGGTCCTATTCCTGTCGCTAAAAACTAGACTATTTGCTCATAGTAATCGTCAACCATTCCAACTCTAAATAGTTATGCATCAGGTAACTCATCTTCAATGTTCGTTGGTTCTTCACCTGTCTCAATTCATGACAAATGGTCGGGGCTTGCATTCAAGCATCTCGACTTCACAATTATCTCAAAATCAAACTCTTAGAAGAGAAGTAGCTGGAGACATTTATTCCCCCCTAAGACTGGCTTATTAACTAGGTATTTCAAAGCATAATGATCGACAAACATTTTGAAATGACCTCCCAACAAATAGTGCTGAAACTTTTGCAATGTGTAATTATTTTCTGTAGATGATAACTTGCGAATGGAAAAGGAAATCGGGTGATCAATATCTCCTTCACTAGGTTGCGCCAGAACCACTCCTAGCACAATGGAAGACGCATCAACATGAACATGGAACTCCTTCATCCAATATGGAAAAACAAAAATTGGTGTTGTAGCCATCTTTGTCTTCAATGTGTCCCAGCTTCCTTGATAGTCATGGTTCCATTCAAACTGGGCATCATTTTTCAGCAGCTTTTCCATAGGAGTTGTTATCGTGAAATATCTTGTAATAAACTTGTGATAGTATCCTGTATGGCTAGATGTTTCTCTAAGTTGCTTCACATTCATAGGTGGAGACAAGTTAGGAATCAACACAATCTTGGCTGGGTCAACCAACAACCCTTCCTTGCAAACAATGTGCCCCAACAACATCCCAAAAGGCACACAAAATATGCATTTCTTTGAATTTAGCGCGATTTGATGCTGTCGACACCACTCCAGCATCAGTCACAGGTTTTCCAGATGGTCCTTTACCAATCCATATACCCTCCAATCATCCTTGTATACCGCTAAGAACTTCTGAATAAAATATTTGAAGGAAATGACTACAATCATGGAAAATATCACAGGTGCATTCTTCAATCCAAATGGCATCACAATGTACTGAAAAAATCCCCATTCGGTAACAAAAGTTTTCTTATGCTGATCCTGTTTAGCGATCTTAATATGATGATATGTAGAAAATCCATCCATGAATGAATAGATCTCTTGAACTCCCACTCCTTCCAGTAGCTCATCAATAAATGGTGTCGAAAATGGATCATGCAGGAGTGCATCATTCAACTTTCCGAGGTCAACACAAATCCGAACCTCACTTGTGTTCTTATCTTGCACCACCATAGGACTTATCCATTCAGATTCCTCAATCGGTTCTATTATTCCAACATCCAACATTCTTTCGAGACAAGCCTTAATCTGCTCTTTGTATCACGGATTTAGGCAATACGGCCACTGCTTCACACGTTTTGTGTCTAGCTTCAGTGGGATCTTCATCTCTCCCAAATCTCCTAGTATCCCCTTTATTTCAGAAAACTTTGTTGGAAACAAATCTTGGAACTCATGCAACAGATCAATGATCTTTGCCATTGTTTCCTCATCCCAATAGTATCCAATGTTCACGAACTTTGGTTGTTCCTCTGTTCCAATGTTGACCTTTCAAATATTCAATGGTTGATTGATTTTATTTGTCGGTATCTAAGGAGCCACGAAATCCCCACTTCCTTCTGTCTCTGGAATGTTGATGTTCCTTGTATCATCACCATCATCAAGCCCTCCTGTCACATTGTAGCATTCCATCATCGATTGTATCACTGGTGCTTCATGCGGATCCACCGGATATGCGAGTGGTACTACCTTCAAAACAACATCGTGGATACACTGTAGCACACTATGTGTTATACCAAAATCCTGTCACCATCATGTGATAAGAAATTTGACATACCTACTTGCCCTGAATCCCAGCTTCTGGAGTGAAGACTAAATAGTTTTTTATCAGTCTGTCATACAAATTCCCAGCACTGCACATGCCCCTTTGTCCAGGAGTGGTACCCCTGTTCACACCACCTTTCATCGGTTGTCCACAAGCGGTGCCACCGCCCATTTCCCTTGGTCCATAGGCAGTTATTACTAGAACCTCTTTGTCATAGAAGGAGAAGCATGGTACCTTGGGTAAAAAGGGAAAAAGAGAAGTTTCTCAAGGCTTCTAGATGATAAGCCTCATGTACTACCTTATCCCTACTGTTGTGGGTTAGTTGATCTCGAGATCCCTCATCCTAGGATATTAGAGGCCACCTCACCCACTAATTTCTCAACCATCTCTATCCATTAAAGCCCTATAAATATGATCTCATAGCCATGGTTGAGGGGAGAACATTGAAGGTATTGTTATGCTGTTGGATTCATTTTTGGCCCAAGATCATTTGGAGAGAGCATAGAGAGCTAGAGTTGGAGCTTTTGGGGATGAAGAGCTGGTTTCATGGAGATGCATGTCAACACTAAGGCTTGGTTGTAAACTTATTCATATTTCTAATGCAACTTGATTTTCTATCCCATATAAATTGTAGATGTTTGATTTCAGATATATTTTGCTAGATTTCGTAGTCACTAGCATAGATTAGTAGATCATATTCTGGTTGCTTTGATTCATTTCGTGTTGAGATCTTTTGTAGGTACATAGGTGAACTATCAAAGCCTTGTATTCTATATATCTATAGCATCTAGGGAGAGTTATCAACCTTTGTGATCTATTTGTTCTGGATTTGAACCATTCATACCAGTGGAACACCTTGCTGTCCGCAGGAGGTGAAATATTCCAGCTAACACTATGAATGACTAGATCTGCATCCACAAAACTGAAGGTGTGACTAAAACAGATTGACAACTCTTCCCATGTCATGATCTCTCTGCGCAGCTCAGCTGATACATACCATTGTCATGGAATTTCAACCAATGTGTGCACCAGGGTAATATTTAGGGGTGAAATTTCTCCAATTGGCTATTTTTTGGGTTTTTTTTCAAAAAATAAATTTGCTATTTGATCATTTTTATTGTCTAATATCGCCTATATTTACATAAAATATGTTTTTTTATCATAATATTCACCAAAATTTACACATTTCAGTGTTAATTTTATGTTTGATATTTAATATTCTCCTACGTCTCTATAAACATGTTTTTTTCAATCCAAAAAAATCGTCTATAATACTACACTTAAATATAATATTAGAATCCTTAAAAAATACCTTAGTGTGCACAAAATCATGTACCCATTCATCCTTGGGTCACAATACCCACATGGTTTGACATGTAATCAAACGACCGTTAGGATCATTCTGCCCATCATACTTCTCATCTTGGTACTGTTCTGTTGCACCAAAGCGAACCTCCATCAACCTGCGACACTATGACCACCCATTGATCGACTTTTTATGTGTCTCCCACCAACATGCTCAAGTAGCCTTCAATGCTTCATCCAACGCCAACAACCTTTGTGGTTCTGACACCCTATCTTTGAATGTAACTACAAATTCAGGTAAATCAGGTATCCCTTCATATACTAGAAACTCAAAAATCTATGTTGCAACTCAACACATCAACTGAGTAATCAGGACACACTTTTGAATCGATACCTCATTCATTCAATTCTTCCAATTCTCCAAAGCATCATCAGAGTCCGAAGATGTGAAGCTAGAGCTGTTCCAACCTAGCTCACTGTCGACAGTCGGATGGATGTAATCTTCTGAGATGTTGTACGCATGATCCCATCCTCCTACAAATTCTTCCTTAACTAGTTCAACATACTTTCTTCCTTCATTTGGATCCATCAGGGCTATGACCCTAATATCGCGGTTCTCTAAGGTCATCACACGTTTCTTGAAATTAATAACCGCATGCTGTCATTGGCCCATCCAATCCCAAACAACGCGGAATACAATCCTCTGCCATCAACAACCTCAACTTCGAGATGCATAACTTTCCCAATTGGTGTTACTTTGGTTTGGTTATCCAGTTGTAGTTGTAGAGGGACCAAACTAAATGTGGTTTCCCCATATTTTCCCATGTCTTCTTTGTCAGAATGTTGACATCCGAGTCTAGATAAAAAATGATTGAATCTACCTCGTAATCCCCAATTTGAATATTCATTCTCATCTATTTCCCAGTCTTTTTCTTGTGTAAGGAGTTCACTACAGACTCCTTTCATCCCTTCTCTGACTGTTGGAGCAGGGCCCCACAGCTACAGGAAAAGCTGCTATATCGGAGCAAGATTTTTCAGATAGGAGACCTAGTGCTCCTTTATGATAGCAAGTTTGTTAAGTTTCCAGGGAAGTTCAAGACACATTGGTTGGGGCCATAACCAGATCCAACAAATTACAGAAGGAGGTGCCATTCAGCTCAGTAAACTGAACGGGGAACTTGTTCCTACTTTGATTAATGGCAATAGGCTTAAGCTTTACAGTGATAGGCACTCCACCTCTAGACCCTAACTTAGAGAACTAGGTGGTGCAGATGTCCAGTGTAGTTGAAAGGAGGAATCGCACCCATAGCTAGTCTACATGGGAAAAAAAAGGACGATGCGGTGTGACATCGCAACGAGGCGATGTTAACTGTGCCACATAGACGATTTTGAAAGGGATAGAGGGCCAATCACTTCACCTTCTGACAAGGAGTTAATCTAGATATGACAAGTATACATTTCCCTAGATTTGGAAACAGTACAGTGATTGTCCTAGATTTGGTAAATCTTGGTCGAGATTGTTGGCGCCTGCACACAATTTTCGAGGGAAATTTGATCGGATTTTCAGCACTTAATGAGGATCGGGACAACGGCTGTTGTCTTATCCATGCAATAAATGCCGCCAACGGGTCTAGCCTAAACGACCGTTGCTTCAGATATTATAGCCTTCATTATAAATACACAGATCATTCAAACAGAAGGGTTACTTTTGCGATTTCTGAAAGTTATAGAGCAATTTGTAGAGTTTTCCTGTTCAGAGATACTCCAGTTACAGAGTGCTGGTTTTCCCCATTTCCGCAACCATTGCCAGTCTAGATTATTGCACTAGGTGGTGTATGTCCGAGAAGGAACCTTTAGAAGACATTGTATGACGATTCCAGCGTGGTGGCCTTGAGTCTGCTATGACGACGTCGCCTAGGGTTCAGACAGACGCCAAGGATGAGGAGTCAAGCTCAGATAGTCGAAGAGTCCAGCTCAAAGCAGAAAAGAAGAAAGATGAGAAGATCACTGATGATAAGAAAACAGAGCAGAAGAATGATGAGAAGAAATATGTCGACAAAAAGAAAGAGGAAGAAAGTAAAAATGAGAAAAAGAAGGCAACGTGAGAAGGAAGATGACCTATCTGATGAGCTAAGGGACGAACAAGAGATCGTAGAGGCAAATAAACGAAAATATGAAGATCATAGGCATCATGAATACCTGGAGCGAATTAGAAAAGTGAAAGGGAAAAACAAACCAAACAAGCAGAACTTCAGCATGCAGACAAGGGCTTGTTCTCAGAATGGAATTCATGGTTTGTATAGCTTTCGTATGGAAGGATCCAGACTGAATGAAATGTTTGAGAATGCTGGAAGATACAGATTTATATTTTCCTTGTGATATGAGTTCTAACCCAGATAAAAAGGAAAGGATATCTATGGAAGGCTTCTCAAAAGCTCAAGATCCTTAAGGGTGCTGCTGATCCACGAAAAGACTTATATGCAACTTTGGAGTATATCCCGTGTGAGGGATTCAATGGTGATCTAGGAGAAGCGGTCACTTGAAGGTCTCGCAAGCGACGGAAGCGAGAGAATGACAATGAGGGAAGGAAAGATAAGAGAGACCTACGAACTAAGTTTACAGAAGCCGATGCCAAAGATGATAGAAAGCACATAGGAGCAAAAGTGAAATTGATAGCATAGAAGACCCCTTGATTAGTCAAGTTATGCTTGAGGCGGCACAAGAATATGTCGAAGCTATGGACAAAGATGTCGTAGGACTCAGGGAGAGATTCGCAAGGACTTCACAGGAAGCCAAGTAGAAGCTACAGCAAGAGAAGCCAACTATTAGTGGCTCAGGGACGAGCCACAAGTAAGTGTTAGGGGATTGTTGGAGAAGGGCCCCGTAGCTATAGGAAAAGCTGCTATATCGGAGCAAGAAAGTCAAAAGAAAGAGTACCTGAAGCGGCTGAGAAGAGAGCTCAACCACTGCATTGAAGGCAGTGGAAATGACAAGAAGGCTCAACTACCCTCATAAATGGAAAAGGAGCAATGGGCCAAGGTATTAAACACAAAGGATAGAAGGGGAGCAACTGAGGAAGTGGTGCCCATACCTGAGATCAGCGCCGAAAATCGCAGAAGACTACAGAAAGCTGCAGTGTGACTAGTAAGCGGCAGTTCAAAGTATAGATAGGCCAACTGTCACAGATAGGGTTTTGGGTTACTATTGGGATAGGCCCATAGTGTTGTATCACGGTGAGACCTTCGGGCCACCTATTTAAGCATGTATTTTGTATTATGAAATGTTAGCTAGCTAGACATTTAGAAATTCAGTTAGACATTTAGACTGTTGGCTAGTTGTCATCAGTATTGTAAGACATTAAGGAAGAGTCGAGCTCTGGTTCTGTTATTAATTCTATAGTTATCTTACTGTAACCAATAGCTAACTCCTTGAGCATGAATGTAACAATCCGTAGGGATTGAGAGAAAGAGAAAAGAGTATATTGTAAGAAGAAAGCAATATAGGAAGAGAAGAGATCTAAGAGAGAAGGGCTCCCAGCTGTGTGCGTGGAGTTTCCTAGAAGATCTCAAGCTGCATAATAGGTTGTAGCAGAACTGTGTGTACTCTCTAAAGATATAATAAAACACAGCTCCTGTGGATGTAACCTCCCCCCTGGAGGTGAACCACGTAAAATCTGTGTGTTGTGTGACTGTTTCATGTGATTGTGTTTACTTATCGGCTATCTGTTATCCGTTACATGAACGTTGCTTATCAGTTAATGAATGTATGTATGCTATCCTTCAGTTTACAGTAGCATAGAAGGTTAAATGCAAGTTGAATGTATCAAGTATTCTGTATATGAGTTTAACAGTGCTTGATTCACGATAGTTAACAACTGCTGTGTTAAGTAACTCTTGTATATGAGTTCAGCGAGTTGAGTGTCATTGAAATTAAGTGTGTTAAACTATGTAAGATTAAGAGGAGTTGGTTAACATCCTATGAAGGTTAACTGAGCCATTATGCCTAGA
The DNA here is from genome assembly GCA_001517045.1 of Pseudotsuga menziesii. Lineage (NCBI taxonomy): Eukaryota > Viridiplantae > Streptophyta > Pinopsida > Pinales > Pinaceae > Pseudotsuga > Pseudotsuga menziesii. Next base: position 223,817 of record LPNX010612441.1, read on the forward strand.
GAGGAAGCCTTTGGACCTTGAGAGTTGATGCGCATATTGAGTCTTACCGTAGGAAATATCACAGTGGACAAAGGCGATATCTCACTGTCGGAGGAGTTGCGGTGTGAGATATCATAGGTTAAGAGTGAGTAGAAAGAGAAGGGTTGTGCATCGTCTAGAAGCAGCGATGCGATAAGAGCCAGTCCCATAGTAGAGCCAGCGAGGAAGAGAGAAACAGCCTGCGCAGAGAGAGATCCCACTGGTTAACTAGAGTCGAGAGAGCCTAGGATTCTACAGAACCTGGTTGGGGAAACATGATTCTTCAACCACCCCATCTAGGATCACTTCGGGTGATACTTCAGGCCACTCTGCGGTCTGTCACCGAAAGGGCCAGTCAGCTAGGGGTTTTGTTGGTACACTACAGTAAACCCGGGTCCGACTAAGCATGACCAACACCGACCGATGCAATAGACTCGCAATCTCAACAAGCGCATCGAGATATTTTGCTAGAGATAGATAACTTTCAAATAAATTCTGTAGGCTACCATGCTGTCGCGATGGTCCTACTCCCAAAGTTGAATAAAAAATAGGTGGCATTTCATAAACAATAAACTTACCTGGATCTCTTCTTTCTTGCATCATGCACTTGAGAGAATGTTTCCCTCTCGGTGTCGATATATAATTGCACCTTCTTCTTTATGTCCAACCATATTTGTGGAATTGGTCCATCATATCCTATCGTCGTACCTCCGTGGGTAATGAAAACAATGTCAACATCCTGCATTCTGGGTTCTACTGAGATCTTTGCAATTGTTGGTCCTTGGTTCTGGTTCGGTGGTGGATTCACTGGCTGGTTAGCATTCTGATTTTTTTTGTTCTGAATATGATTCTTCTTTTGGTTCTAGTTCTGCAACTACGGGACGTTCCTTGCTTGCCATGTCACAATCAATTGCGTCCAGCTCTCAACAGTGTGATCCGCAGTGATACTATAAGTACATTATTCTTTAAGTTCAGTCAATATCTCTGATAATGTCCCAGTTCTTTGTAATTTTGACATTACACAGGTCTGTGACCTCATCCTCCTCCTTGACCAAAACCTCCACCTCAACCTCCTCAGAATCCTCCGTGAAATCCTTGTTGCTGCTGATACTGCGGTTGATTGAATTGTTGATTTGGTGGGGGATTTGGCTATGGTTGTGCATATTGCACTTGTGTGTATTACTATTTTTGCATGGCATACTACATTTGGTTGTACTGTGGCGGCTACGGAGAAAACTGTGGCTATGGTGCAAACTAAGGTTGTGTTTGCAACTTTGGTACAAATGGTGGCTGCAGTTGTGGCTGTACCACCTGTAGCTACTACTGCGGTTGCTACTATGGCTATACCATTCGATGGTCTTCTCCATTCACATAGTACATTGCATCCATCATCTTTTCTTGAAGAAAATAATACGCTCGGCAATCCTTATCTTCATGCCCAACATATTGACAAAACATATAATACAGATTTGTCGGCTTCATGACCATCTTTTGCATAAACACACAATCTTCATGTTGATGGCCATGAACTTGGAAAATATGGCACCATGGAATGCCACCATGACTTAGTGGATTCAAAGTTCCTGATAATAGATAATTTCATAATTTTTGGGCACTGATCCTTATGATGTCCTTCTGCACGACATCGAGTACACCATATTTATTCGTGGTTCTACCTTCCCTTCTTAATGTCTTGCAATTGGATCGTTAGGTTCACCAATTGGGATTGAATATGATTCATACCACTCCAGTCTCACCAACTTGTGAATCTTCCAACTTTATTTTGATCTCCAGAGCCTCGCTTTGTGTCGTAATATTTTACTGCATCAAAGGTAGCCTGATGTGTGGTACTAACACTGTGATGAACCATTCCTTGTGTTGTACATCACTAATTCCAAAGATGAATTTTGCCATCAGTTTCTTGAATCCTTGATCAAAATCCCAAATACTCTCATTTGGATATTGCTTGATCTCCTTCAACTCTGTGATATATTGCACTTCAAACTTAGGCTTTCTAAATTCTTCAATCAATCCTTTTATGATCTCAACTAAAGTCTTCGCTGGAGTCCCCGTAGGAACTTGTGTAAAATTCATGTATCAGGCCAGTGCGTGATCTCAAAAAGTTGTTTCCAATTGACCCTTATTAACATTATCATCTAGTACTTCCTTGACAGTCTAGAACACTTCACATAAAAACCAGTGTTGCTCAGGATCCTCAGTCCCATTTCCCTGAAACAGAGGTAACTTTGCATTAACACCTACCATTCCGAGCCTTCTTCCTATGTTCATTGATCCACTACTATTAGAGTGTTGATGACATGTCAGACAATGTGGTGTTGAGCTAGTCTGTCTTCCTAAGTGTGACACAGTTTACATAGTTGTGGGTACATTTTTTCTCTAGTTTTGTATTTCCTTGGGCTCGGGTGTATCCAGGTCATCTCCTTCATTGTTATAGGGTCGCTTCATCCCTTGTGATATTCTCTCATAGCCTCTTATCTCGGTCGTAGAAGGAATCTCTCCTGTCCTCTACTTCTTCTCTTATCAAAACCTTACTCCACTTCACAGAAGATCACTTCCTTCCTCATCTTCCCTCACAATCTCATCGTAACTTCCATCCATCTACCCCATATCATTCCATCCAACCCTCATCTCCACGATACCCGCATCCTCCGCACACCAGGGCTCTACTCGTCCGAGTTCATCTTTAATATGCCTTTTTTGGAGATGAGCATCTTAATTGACAATTGAAAAGATGACATAAACCTACCTCTTGGTCCTTTGAAGAATTACCTTTCCATGTCACTGTAAGATTTAACTATGTTGACCACAAACTCAGTGATGCAGCCTTCCAAGATGATTTCAAGACACATCTCAATAGCCCTCGATGCTCTGTTGTCTACCTCCTGCAGCTGCTAGATCATTTATGGGGTCTAGCAAGTTGGTTTGCCTCCTTGAAAATTTGTCTTCCGATAGGTCAACTGCGCCAACCACTCGTACAGGATGATCGGGAACTCAAAAAATAAGTACTCGTGTAGATCAGAATACAGGTACCACCCCAACCCCTATTCTTTTGTCAATCCAGGGTTCTGATTCTCTACCATTGCGAATTCCCATGCCTTCTGGTCGAAACAATATTGAATCTATGGTCTTGTCAGATGCCACAACATGTCCTCCTTCTCCTTCGCACTACGGTCCCGAAAAAAGAACCATTTTTTGACACTGATCCTTCGACAAGGGTTCACTCTCCATCGACACCCTTAATGCAACGATCTCCCTGAGCACTGGCCCAGACAGATTTTACCCTATCCAGCAACACCTGTAGAGAAGATGAGGTCTCACCGGAATGTTCAATATAGAATTGTCGGAACCACATTTCCACAGTAAGAAGGAGGGTTTTGTGCATCTACTATTCTACTATCACACGATTACTTCATAGATCCAAGCATTGATTCATAAATTCATAAATTCATATCATCATTCATCAGATCAGACCAACATATTCAGATCACAGCAGAAGTATTGATGCATAAATAGATCTACCAACATAACATCATTCAAAACAGGAAAGCATCGCATCATTCAAAAATAAACATCATATTGCAGTATTCATCCACATCACATCACAGGAAAACAAGAAAACATGAAGAAGTAAAAAGACACAGTGTTTCTATCAAATCTTCGTGATGTCACATTAACTTCGCACCAAAATACAGGTTCCCAAAACAGTTCCCCAATTTAGATGTCACATCAAAGATATATCATAGATGCGCAAAAATTTCTCCACAATGTTGATCCAATGATAGACAAAGACTGATCCAGAATCTCAAGAGGCTCCTCAACATTATAGTCCTATATCTATTTAGAGGATTGCTCCTTTTACAATGCGGTCCACTTAAGTCAACTTTCTAACTAATTGGACCAAAATCTACAAAATAACAATCAAAATCTACAAAATATGACCACAATATCCAAAATGTTACCAAATTGCCTTATGTGTCATCTTCTGCCTTGCACAACAACTTTGACTTTGTGCATTAAATTTGGTACTGTGCATCTAATTATCTCCGAAACTGCCTGCCAACACTTATCTGCTACATGACTTAACTGGACCATATACCACTACATAACATATCTGAGCTATGTCCAACTGAGTGGGTTATCTACTACATGGCTAAACTGATCCATGTACCACTACATAGCTAATCTGAGCCATATATTACTGTATGTCTTAACTGGTGCAAAGTCATGTATCACTGCATGACTTGTCGGTGGGGAGAACTTCTATGTCATTTCCTACACGACTTAGTAGTGAGGATTTTAACTATCTATTGTTGCTTATGGAGACACATTAATAATCCCTCTTTAACTAAAGGATTCTTTCTGTACTACACCAAGCTTGTCCCATAAGTACTCAACTTTACTTTGGATAGAGGCTTACTAAGAATAATGGCAATGTGCTCATCTATAGATATGTAATGGAGTTAGACTTATCCTTTCTGCATCATGTCTTGGATATAACTTGTCCAAGACATATTTGAGTCCATATCCAATCGTACCATGTAGGTACCACAACACATGCTTTGTTTTACATGTCTATGTACTAACTACAAAGTATATATCCAACCTGGTGCGAACTAGGTACATCTCAATTAATTGTGAGATCCTACAAATATGAAGAAGAATAAACTTTAGATTCATCATCATATGTGTGGCCATGGACTTACAGTCCATCATCCTGAATCTCTGCATGATCTCTACTATGTATTTTCCTTGACTGAGCAAAATATTATCTAGTTTCTACCACACCTCTCATCCAAGGAATAATAACAAGATTCTTGAATACTCTGATATGCCTCCTTCTATATATGAGAACCATGCATATATCCTCTTAGTAGGAGGTACATTAACCGATTTTACTAGTTCATCAAGAGTTAACGAATCTGGCTTCACCTTCTCAACATCTAGATGAGAGAATGATAATATGGGTCCTTCATCATGAAGTTTTCATGCTCCTACATGTCTGTATCATACTGAAGCTCTTTTGGTGCAAACAAGATATCCAAAAATATTAAGGAGTCTTCTCTTCCATAGTATAAGGGATTCTATATATATATATATATATATATATATATATATATATTTGTTGGAGGCTTCTTCCCATAGAAATATAGGAACCTGCGGATATGCTCTCAGAAGCTTCCCGCTTTGGAGCATCCTGCTCTCTTTTGGGATCTGCCATCAGAATAACTCCACATTCAATGCTTGTCATTCTCTACTTGTAGGTTAGGGCATATGGTTTTTCCCTACAAACCAAATTTATTCTAATGGTTATAAACATTACATAACCATGAAATTGATTCATATGAATACTTCAATGCACCGATAATGGTTCACATAGTTGTGTACATATATTAGTCAACGTTTCAACATAACCCCATTCATATATCATGAAAATTTATGCAGCCCCATATTATTCTTTACCTAATCATAACATGTACTTCATGAATTTTATTGTTTTCCAATAAAATAAAGATCATAACATATGCTCAATATGTTATACCATAACACAATTCCTAATTCTAGGAATACATATATCTATATAACTATAATTAAATGCATACAAAACCCTTTAGATCTGATTTATAAAAGCATTTGATAATCAAGATACAAACACTTAAATTTTATTATTTTCTATGGGCTCCCTTTTGATATCTGCTTCCTTGTGGGGATTACTGGAGTCCCTAGGTCTTGATCCTCTTTCTTCACTCATGAATTTGAGTTCATGCAGGAGGTAGAAAATCTATTAATGGGAAATTAGGGTCCCATGCAAACTGGAGTGAATGCTCTTCCGCACTAAAGGAAATAATCCTTCTAAATGTCATCATCTTTTTCCTTTGATGAGTTCTTTTGAGTAGTTTCATCTTCTATAGCAGTAGAAGCATGGAATCAATATTTACCCTTTTTATTTTCTTTGCACTCCCTTGCATACTGACCTTTCTTTTATCAATTGTAGCATCTAACCTTAAACTTGTCAAATTCTTTGTTAAACTTCTTTGGAGTGAATGGTTTCCTCCCTTTCTTCATTCTTGTCGTGAGCGCAATATTTTCTTATTTGGTGCACCTTGACTTGCTCTATATTCACCCCTCCTCTTGGAGGAAGTCATGCCACAAAATCTCAAAGTTAGGTTGCTTCTCTTGGTCATTTACAACATCCAAGAATTTCTCCCATGTGGATGGGATACCATCAATAACGTTTTGGAGAAGATCATCTTCATCCACCGCAACTCCAATACTAACAAGCAGATCTCTTACCTGAGAGATATTGGTGAAGAATGAGGCCACTGTCTCGTCCTTCTCCATCTTTAGGTTATGGAGCTTATTCTTCAAATACCTCTTTTGACTCGGGGCCTTCTTCTCATATAGGTTTGTCAGTGTATCAAAACACTCCTTGGAGGTCTTCAATAGAGTGATCATAGAAATCAAATTGTACTTAACTGAATCATATGATCCTTTTGGCATTAGCTTGGTTCTTCTTGAATTTCACTTGACCTGCATTGGTTGTATTCTCCTCCACCACTGTGGATACATAGCCATCCAAATCATGTTCCTCCAAGAGGTTTAACACCCTCACCTTCCAAGTGTTTTAATTGGAAGTGCCCTCAATATGGTCTTCCAGTCAAACAAAGATCAATTATATGGTTCTCAATATTTTTTCTCAACTCCTCAGGATCTATGCAGGCTTCTAGTTGCTTGCAAAACTCAACTCCTTGACGCCCTGAGCTTTGATACCATGTTGATTTTTGAGAAAATATGAAGATATTTTAACATTAAGACTTTATGTGTGGAAATAAGGAACACCTTAATCAATTTAATTACATAAATTATTCAACCATAACACATTATGTACCCTAGGGAAAATCCTCAAAACAATGAGGATGAAAAAACCGAGGATATCTTTAGAGTATAACTATGATAGATTTCAGAAAATGTCTTTTACACAATAGCAGATTGATTTTGGCACCCTAGGTGCTAGAAAATATATAATACTTAGCAATAGAGAATAGATATCAAATGTAACAACTTGCCACATTCACAACACATTAATAACAAGCCAGAAACACTTCCATGCAAACTATAGTGAATGGTTGCATGGGAATTTGGTGCATCACCTTCAAAACTACAAATTGTATTTCATGAATAATTAATATGGTGCATTGGATTATTCATCATGCATAACATATGTACCATGCCATTTATCTTTGACATTAACTAACGCTTAATTGACTCTAGAGTGAACTCACTATCTAACTGAATTTATGACCACTTAGTTAGAATGATAACTTAAGTGTCGTAGTGCTTTAACTCAAGTGCCATCATGCAAACACTTTATTCACTGAAGTGTTGTCTTTTGATTAACTTAAGTGTCATGTTTTAGTTTAATGGAAGTGTAATCAATGCAAAACACTTTAGTTAACTAGTCTATATTTATTGACACTTAGTTAACTATTATTTACTAAAACCATACTGATTGATTTACTGAAGTGACCATTGTGAGTTCTTCTTTAATTAACTGATGTATCCATTATTGCTTTAACTAAATCTTAACAATATTTAACTAAGTTATACATTGTTACATCAACTGAAGCTTTAACCAAAGCTTAGTAATTTGAGTTCATCTTAGTCAACTAAATTCATCTAATATGCAATTCGAATTCTCTTGTTCTCTATGCTTTATCTCTTTATCTCTTATCTTTACTGCATGGTCAATATGTTTTAACTTTAATTATCTATCAAAACTATACTAGGAGGATTTCTCTAATGTAGTGATCATATTATATTACTTCAGAACAAATGATCAAATGCTAAAGTAATTCACTCTATAGGTGGCCAGTCTCTAGAGGAGACTTAATAGCTTTATCCATCTTGAGTGACCATGGTTAGTAATATATCACACAACATTAATGCTTCAACAATGACCACTTCAAATGCGATTCTAAAATCATTTGGACATTGTCAAATATTGATCCAATAGTAATTATCCAGTATTATCATTACTATAATGTCACTAAAGTATTAGTATACTTACCAACATCAAAATCATGACAAGGACATATAGATCAGTAGTTCAATTTAGTATTGTTTTTGTTTCATTGCTAGAAAACAACAATGAATTTAGCACCCAAATGTAGTTGTCATGAGAGGGATTCTCATGTTTATAGTTTGTTGGTTCCCCTACATCGGTTGTTACCTATATCATGAGCTTGGTATGTAAGGATTGATAAGTTGATTTGTGCGCATTTCTATCTTTGTGACTTTAATAAATTCCGTCCACTTTTGTTGGTATTGTATGGAGATGTCATTATCTTTGTAGCACATCCAAAACTACTCATGATGTGGTCTCCAAATATTTTGACATGTGATGCAAACTTGAGGGATGATAAATTTATATAAATTGCTTATGATATATGGTTATGTAACTTCAAATTCACAAGTGGTAAAAATAATTTAGAGGTTTGAGATGTTGTGATAGAATCTTTTGATGGATACGTGACAATTCCTTTTCAAGATATAGAGATTGATTATGATCATGTAACTGCAACAAGTACATATTTATAGTTCGTAGGTTAAGTGGAGCTATAGAGGGACTCAACAAGTATTGGTAAAAACATTTTTCTTGTAAAGGAGTTATCTTTTGGGGTTACTCCAAATGTTTTTACACCGTGTTTGGGGTGCTTCATGATATTTGGGGTACTTGGTGTATGATTTGTCCCTAGCTATGTTGGAATGTGTAATATTAATATTGCAAGTGTAATGATGTCTAGTATGATGTAGTAAGATGTTATGATGTCTTATCTAGCAAAGGAATCCATAATTCTCTTTATCTTATGTAAAAGGAGTTATCCCACATGCATCATGAAGTAATATTCTCCTATTACCATTCATTATACAAGGAGGTGGAAAATCATTTATTGCACATGTATTATGGGATGTAATTCTTCCATACTTATAGTTATATAATAGAGGTGAAGGAGACCCTTTGGGTATATTGTTGAGATATTGTGAAACATTGTAAATCCATGATAAGCATATGTGGGTACAACTCAAGTGTAAGAATGGATATTTAGGAAGAATAAATAAGATCATACCTCCCCATGGATGTTTCCCCAGTTGGGGTTTTACCAATTATATCTAGTGTATTATTTATTTTTATATTATCTCTTACTTACTATTTATTTTTATTGATTTACTTATTAATAAAGTCATTGTCATATGTTTATGCATATTTCTCAATAATCTAACATGGTATTGGAGATGGTTACTATTCTCTACATTCTTTAGTAATTTTTTGTCAATTTTTTTTTTGTTTTAAGTGCCAAGTTGTTCATTTTTTGGGTTCCCTCCATATCTAGTGTAGTTTCCATCATATCTAGACAACCCTTGTTGTTTTTATTTATATATGGGAATTTTTCTACATGTTTGATATTTTTTTCCTCAAAACCCTAACCCTCACCATTTATTTTTCATGTTTTTTTCAAATTTTCCTTGGTTTTTCTGTAGATTTGAGTTGAAATCCATTGTATACTAACTTGTTATCAAGCATCTATCTTTCTTGTAGTAGATCTCGTTGTTGTCTGTTTCAAATTGTAATTTGTCATAGGTTTCCATCTAGATGGATTCGAATTTTGTGTATTTTTCAATTAGGCAGCCTTAACATGCATATACACGAGTTGTAGATAGATAAGATGCGTACCTATGTAACCTACCTTCATAGAATGAATGTATCTATTATCACAAAAATCTCGCACACATGCTACATTTTTGCAATTTGCACAGTAAAGTATCATCAACATACAACACACATCCAACTGAATACACCTTCACAAGGCCAAAAGAACAACCTAAGTACAAAAATATCTCAAGGTAGTCATAATAGACAATCACACAGGTAATAGTCTATTTATGAGTATGACAATGTATGTCACCAATACAATGCCTTCGCAGATTTTCCTTCGATACATGTGCTACTAACAAAAATGATAAGATATCACCCACTAATGGCACATTAAAGTATCAAGAAATCTCCATTACCTCCAAGAATTATAATTTTGGATCTTCACACACTTGGTTTCCTTAAATGGTCTCTCTCGTGCACTTTGGAGCTACATCATGGATCATTGGGTTCACGTTGGGATATTTTTATTTATTTTCCACCTCTTGGACTATAGAAGAAAGACATGTGAATGCTAATTGTAAGAGAAAATTGAGAGCATGGTTATGCTACTAGAATTGTTCATGAGCTCCCTCACAACTCACCATTTCCCCCTTGTTTAGAGTTCACCAAGCTCCCTTGGCTCCTTCCTCCAAGGGGTAAGTGTTATCCTCATATGTTCTTCAAGCCACTTGACATTTAGTATAGACTAAATAGACTTACCTTAGGAGGAATTTTATCCTCCATTTAGACCTCACATCTCTCATGTGTTCTATATTCTTAACCATTGGGCAATATAAGAAGTGGTTTGACATCTATTGGTTGTTGGAGCTTGCATCTCTTACTCCCTCTTGCATTTTGTTTTAAATTGTTCTTATTTGCTTTGTTTTGTTTTATTTCCACTAACAACCATTTGCAGAATCACTTGGATCAATCAACCACCCCCCAAAAGGGGCACCTAATAATGAGGCCTTGTTGCAACCTACAAGGCTTTGCCCCTAACCAAGTGGGAACAAAACAATCTTGTGTAATATTTTCCACAACATTATTTATGGCAACTCCACTTTGTTTTACTTCATTTCTCTTTCATTAGGTTGATCTTTGTGAAGTGGATAATTTTTGGTGTTTTATGCTTTGCAAGTGAAGAGGACCATCCTTTTCATCCTAGGAATCCCCCCCAATCAATCGTTTCAACCATTTTATCAGAAGCATGGATAAAAAAGCCTCGACCACGCTGACAATGCCGATATCCCTTTGGTAGTCATGTGACCCATGCATATAATCAAATCCCCACCCATGCAGTTTTCTAACTCATGATGGTGATTCCTTTTCACCTTGTAACTACGCGAGAGTGCTCTAGTGAGTGTTTCTTCCATTTTGCAGCGCGTTTGTTAATTATTTTCCCATGCTATTGTATTGATTTTCTCTTTTCCTTTTTTCAACAATAATTTTGTAGCCCCATGCTGCTCACTAATTAACTAGGACTGAGTTATCTTGAAATAGTTTTTCTTATTAATTATCCCATCTAGAATGAGATTAGGAAGTAAAGGGGCCATCCCTATAAATATACCTAGGTAACTACCCTTGAGGATTTCAATGGGATTCATTGGTGTCACTAAGATACAAGAGAGCTTATGCTTCTTTTCTTTACTTAAACATGTTTAGTTAAAGTAGTGTAAAATCCACTTTTTGCACATAAGAAAGGACCTAAATACTCTCCTCTCCCAGAGTATGCTCTTCACCTCACAATTCATATGATATTGGTGAATCATAAAAGAGAGTGAAGTGTTAAATACCTCTATTGCACACTTAGCATTTTTTTTTTCTTTGCAAGAATAATTAGTATCTTTAGAGATAAAATTGCAATTTCTTTTTGTTTTGAGCACTTAAGTTAATTGCAAACAATAAAAGTTGCTTACATAATATGTGATTTCCCACTTTCACACATTAAGGGACCTAAAGAATCTTTCAATCCAAGTATGCTCTTCACCTTGCATTCCATACGATCTTGGTGAATCGAAAAGGAAGGGAATTGTGAAATACCTCCCTTACACACCTTAATTCAATCAACACCCATAAAATCAACCATTGTAAATTAATACCAACTTAAATCTTCCATAGGAGGTCACAAAACAATATTTTAGTTTGGTAGGATTGATCGGGCTATACATCCAAACAACACCCACCAATCTAGTTTTATTAGGCAGTTTTGAAACATAACATTTTTGTATTTTGGGGTGCTATTAAACCCTGCTATAAGAAAGTGTTAAAAAATACCATATTAGAGTGTGTCGTGACCAAAGAGGTGAAAGTTTAGGTATAGTTTCCCTTCCCTTCCATACAATTCACTCAGCTTATTGTAGGGAGGTGACACTATACCATGCAGGTAGAAGTAACGATCCACACTTGACGCAAGGTATCTTAGTGGCCAAACTTAGGACATCACCAAGGAGAATTTGTGAGTGTAGGTGAATCCTAAAGTTAGCTGTTGTTGTTGGGAGGTGTTACCAAGTCTCTTTGATTGGAACATTGGTTCCATCTTCGGTAGAACCGGCTCTTTGTTACATTCACTAGTTGTTTTTGCATGGATGCCATTGTCACTAACAATTGTGCTTTTGTAAGGCCCAATTACATTTGAGAGGAAGGACGTTAGGTCTTTTAGGGAATTTACACTTGATTTTATTTATAAATATAAGTTCACTTAACTCATAATTTAAAAAGAACCTACATGTGGACACCTTTGCACTAAGCCCTCTTTGCACATATCACTCACTTATTGCACCATTTTGCATTTGTTGTAGTTGGAATATTTTTGCATTTTTCCACTTGTGTTTATTCACCACCCACCACTCTCACTTTGATACTATACTTCCACCATAGAGGAACAAATCCCCCCAAAGGCAGTCCCAAATACAATAAGGCCTTTCCCCTCTCTCAAGAGGATATTTCCTATTTTCTCCCTGTGGTACATGAGGGAGATCACTTGGTCGGGGTTTCTTGCATGCCATGTTGATTGGATCCTATAGGCGAGGACATGCCTTTTTTGAATTATTCTCTCCCCTCAGAGATAGTTTGGACCCTTTTTACTCCTCCTCTTATGGAAGAGGAAAAAGGGTAATTCTCACCGTTGTTTACCCCCCCAATAGGGAATACCCCACCTTCTTCCCACCTTTCAGGAGGAGTCCCCGCTACATATTCATCTTCTCATAGAATAAAAATATCACCACCACATATTCTAAGTTCTCCCCCACATAGAAATAACACATAGAATACAATGGTGTGCCCCAACCCAACCCTACCATACATGGAAAGTTTAAATCTCCCTGATCTAGCTAAATTGGTTAATGATCTCATCGCTCATGATTCCACTTGGCCTGATATGTCTAAAAATATCCCATCGGGCATCCTTAAGTTAGAAGGGAAATGAGGAGATAATCCTACCAGCCATATCATGATGTTTCATCTATGGTGTTCCTAAAACAACATAGTGTCGAATTTGGTAAGACTCTGCCTCTTCCAAAGAATACTCATCAGTACGGCTACNGAGATAATCCTCCCAGCCATATCATGATGTTTCATCTATGGTGTTCCTAAAACAACATAGTGTCGAATTTGGTAAGACTCTGCCTCTTCCAAAGAATACTCATCAGTACGGCTACAAAGTGGTACATGAATTTGACCTAGGCATCTCACACCACATTTGATACAATCATCACAAAATTGCTCTCCTACTTTCAGTTACCAATATGACATGACCTAGGCCTTGAAATTATCACATATAATTTTGACAAAACATTGCAACATACATCGAATATCACATCCATGAATGGCGTCGTCATTTCCCTTTGTGAAAAATCAATATTAAATGTCCTTTCATTTTGGATTGGTTCCTCAAATATATCCAACCATCTAGTACAAAGGATATGGCTACCTCAATACCTCAAAATGAGAAAGAAGTGATTCTCAAATCCCAACACCTTGACCTCATTTATGCCCAATTAGGGTATTTATGCACCATACTACCAGATGCCCCTTGACGTCAATCATTATATTCTCCTATTATAGGGATTCCACATTCTGTGGATGGGCTTATTAGGTCCATTTCATCCCATGGTGATGTTCCCTTGCAACCAAATATTGCACCACCCCTTGCGATGGTGCAATACTCACCCATCCCCATTGTGTCAGCTCCCCCCACTACTATTCCAAATCCCTCATTTGGATAGTCCTAGTACATATTGTCCAAATAAACACCAACAAACCCTCATCAGGATCCTCTTGCACCAAAAACCCAACAAGTTTTTTTGCAACAACCCTTTTCCAACCAAAGTGTGGTTACCCGGCAACCGGATCCCCACTCCCAAGCGATGGATCCTACCAAAATATATTTATGAAATTTACATCTATCAACCCTCTAACACATGCCAAAGGGTATATTAGTGTTGACCCCTCACCCATCATAAAATATACTTTTGTCCCTTCAGAAGGCACTTTGTATATTACGTGCCCCATCACAGACCAAATTTCGAGGATATTAAAAGCACCACTTCGATGTACCCCTCAGAACCCTTATATGAAGGTTTCCAACAATTAAATTATTGTTGACAACTTGTCACAATCACCAACCACCATGTCCATGCTAGAAGTGCTTTAGTATCGCCTCACACAATGCAAGGAACTATTAAACGCTCTTGTCACCATCTACCTGTTTGACTCGTGCCTTATGAATTTTGACCTAGTTAAAGGAAAACCTTGACTACCCTTGTTTGTCGCTTTCCAAGCCCCAGTCAATGTGAAGAACATCATCATTCATCGACATATCATTGATGAAGGTGCATCCACATGTGTCATGTACTTTAATGTTCAGAAATTATTGGGATCACCTAAGTTGGTCCCCTCCTCTATCGCACTCCATGCATATGATGGAGGACCATCCCAACCATGAGGATTTTACCAAAATGTATCCATTGAGAAAGGGGAAATGGTAATGATCGACGTTGAATTCATTGACACCTATATATAATAAAGTGTCCTCTTAGGTCACAATTACCTATACACCATGAAGGAGGTCACCTCCTTGGTCTTTTGTATCATGATGCTTCCCTTTAAAGGGAATGTTACCACCATCGAGCAACTTAACTACTATGATCCCCATTCCTCTACCAATCCTGAAAACATCCTACCCTCCACCTAAAATCCTCACCTCCATGGTCTCACGTGAACCATTTTCACCTATGAGAATGAGTCTCCCCACTCAATGGAATCATCATCAACAACCCCAACCAGTCACAGTGTAGAGAAAGTATTGAGACCTATAGTAACTCCCATGTTCTAGATACCCTTTTTTTACTCTGAAGTTGGAGTGAAAGGAACACCATTCATGGCTCAATTGACTCTCCCATGTCCCACATTTGGAATCCCTGTGTGGTACCTCATGCCAACATACCCTGAGATGGCCTCAAATCCCATTGTGCACTATGAAATGGTGCTAGCATGATGAGTTACTCCCATGGTACCACACATTGAACCAACACCATCGGTGACCAAGACACCACCGGCCATTACAAAACCACACAATGTGGGAATCATTCAACCCAAGAGGAAATCCCCCACCAACATAAGCGATAATAAAACAAATTTGAAATCCCCAACCACTAACACCCAACATCCCAAATATTCATAGATATTTTCTCAACCTAAAGAAGGGGGCATACTTCAACACACATTGAAATCCCCCATCATGCATGGTACACCCACTATGAGATTCACACCTTTGTGCACTCTGTGTGGGTAGAAAGGTCATGTGACAAACCTATTCCCTACCCTCGGGTAGATTGGGAATTTTCTAAACACACCGGTTAGTGTCACACATGCATGATAAGCCGCAACTAGGGGCACATATAATTCCCATAAATATAATTCCAAGTCATTACGTGTTAGGATTAATTAATCCTCCTTTGTCCAATATAGTCCATTTTCTCTATTTGTCTAACTTAGGGGGTAATTATTATTGTACTAGAGTGTGGGGAGCACATATAGAGGTTATCTTCCACTTACTGAATGTGCATGCATGAGTTTATGTGCCTCTGAGACCAATCCCTACATTATAGGATCCCACTCTAAGTGCCACCAGCATCGTCCATTAGTTGGTTATGGTTGGTAAGCAATTATACTAAGTTAACCTCCAATTACAATCAGTTATATCACTTTCAGTTAGCCTAACACCAATTTTGCATATATGAAGGGAGAGTGGTGCCTTTTCCCCACCTACCTCATCAGTTAACTGATTGTATACTGATTTAGAAATCCAAAGTTATACTAGAGAGCTCTAAGATTGATTGAGACACACTGAGTTAACTATTCAGTCAACTTGAGCTAGTAGATCCAAATCCTATCCATGGCATTCAAATTATATTTATTGTATAATCATTATATTATTGATTAATGAATGAAGATTAATGTTGTGATTATATGATAAATTCTTGTCCGATTTATTTGAAATTTGTGGCATCAATTTCCTATTCAATGTACATTCTCTTTGATTATTCCACTGCATAATTCCCTTCCTACATCTTTCATCGTTTCCTGTAGATCAATGGTTCACAATTTTAACATGGTATCAGAGCCTTGTTCAGGTTAGCAACAAGTCTTGTCCCATCTCCATTGTGCACCAGAAGCAGATGAGTTTCCACATAAATCTTGTAATCATTGCCTTGATAACTCTGGATTCATCCAGAGAAGTCTTTGCAGGTGTGACAGACTCTGAGAAAGTGCACATGTCGAGGTGGAAAGGATTATACTAACATATGACAATGAATTGAATTAGTTTCGCAGTGTTATTTGCTGGTAGCTACGTAGCTTCTTGAGGAATTGACTGATCAACATAAAAAAAGATGGATTCTTTAGCTCTCATACCCAGAATCCTTACACCCTTTAACTAATCTGATTGGAGGGAAGATATACATTTAGCTTTGTGCAAGCTAGGTTTGTTTAGGATGAAAATGGGAAGAGAAACTAAGCCCCAATGGTATGTTGAGAAAAACAAGTTTTTGAATCGGCTTGATGAATCCTTTGGCTTCAAGTGCACTCCTATCTCCTGGGATCTTTTGTTCCACCTTAAGGGACTAAGGAATCCAAAGAAATCTTGGGATAAGCTTGAATATTTGTTTAGAAAACAAGATGAGCTTCGAGCGAATATTGTGGAGAATGAGCTCATTGCACTACAACCCAACAGTTTTGAGACTATCAAACAATTATTTACAAAGTACAAAGCACTAGTACTACAATGAAAATAATGCATAACAGAGAGGAAATATAAGCAACTGGTTTTATAAGTACTGAGAAATATTGGCTCATAATTCTCAGTCTTTGTATCTACATTCCACTCCGGAAGAGATTCCATCCCTAATTGGAATATGCCTTCTCTAGATTCTTTTGATGAGTCCTTAATACAAGAGCAAGATAAATTGGTTCGAATGGGAGTGATTCATACCTCCAAGAATCAAGCAATCTTAGTGAAAGACTCAAACAATGCACAAGAAAGAGGGAAGCACAAAGGGAGGGAGACCAAAAAAAACTGTTTTGAAGCCAAAGAAGAATTAGAGATCTTTCGATGGAGCCTTAGGTTCCAAGAAAAAGAAGAAATTTGAGAAGACTAGGTGTCTCTACTGTATGAGAGGCTTCCATCTAGAGAGCTAGTGCATGAAGAAGACCATCAACCAGTTTTCAACACTCCTTGAACAAAAACTATTTCCCTTCCACAAGGAGCAAAGAATTTTGATGTTGGACAACTGATAGAAGACCATGAGATGTTCCATGCCTTGAAGGAAGACCTCACTCAGTCGAAGGATTACTTGATATATTTTGGAGCATCCAACCACATGGTTGCTTCTAAAGAATCCTTCAACACTCTAGATCTCTCAGGAGGACCTATCATTCATACGGGAGATGACTCTCAAATCCTATTTGTTGGGAGAGGTGCTATTAAAATTCAGAATGGATAGTTCAAGAATGTACTCTATGTGCCCTCTCTTGCAGCAAATTTGTTATCTATTTATTAGATGACACATATTGGCTCGCCAAAGCAAGTTGTATTTGTTCCTGACCCAATGGAGATATCAGATATCTAAACTGGGAATATTATATCAAATGGTGTTGCAAAACATGCCTCCAAGGCATATGGATTCTCACACTTTCTGCCATAATCAACTCCAGAACAATCTCAGCAGCCATTCAAAAGGGAAGGGAAAAAATATTTTCATCTCCATTTGGATATAATGATATGTTGTATAAAATTTCAGTTTTAGAATATGAGGAACAAGATCAACATGATCTTGATCTTGATATTGAGATTGTACCTCAAGATGATCTAGATCCAGATCTAGCTCCTATTCCGAATCATAAGCCTAAATGGGCCCAAAATATCATTGAAGCATTTGGGAATGGTGTTGGGAATCTAGATCATAGAAGAAGAATGAGGTCCCTCTATCACAATGAACATGTTGCACTCTCTCACACAACTTCAGTACCTACAGAGTGGTGCAACAAAATTTCAAAGAGATGCTACTTGATGATGAATATTGATCTACAATTTGGCCCACTTATGAACAAAATGGATCATTCCATTACTCCTCTAGAAATAAGAGACAAAAGAAACATTAAAAAGTTTGGAAGAATATGGAAAGGCTCACATGCACAGTCCCATGATGCTGATGCACAGAAGAACCATGATTCTGCATGGTTTCTCCATAGAGTTGCAGATTACAACATTTTTTTCACAAGTTTTTTCTCAAAGAGAATTTTTTTCTCTTAAGTATAGCTTGTTTCCTGATTCACTGCTAATTTTGAGGGGGGGGGGGTGTCCCATGAGTTTTCCCCCATTTTCCTTATTTTATTAAGTAGTATTTTATGTCGTTTAGATTGTATGGGTGACTTTTTTCCTAGTTGCCCGGGCCCAAGTTGTCCAAAGTTAGGATTAAGGGGGGGTGTTAGGATTAATTAATCCTCCTTTGTCCAATATAGTCTATTTGGTCTATTTTCGTAACTTAGGTGGTAATTATTACTATACTAGAGTGTGGGGAACACATATAGAGGTTATCTACCACTTACTAAATGTGCATGCATGAGTTTATGTGCCTCTGAGACCAATCCCTACATTATAGGATCCCACTCTGAGTACCATCAACAACCTCCTTCATTTGGTTATGGTTGGTAAGCAGTTATGCTGAGTTAACCTCCAATTACAATCAGTTAGTTCACTTTCAGTTATCCTAGCTCTGGTTTTCCATGCATGAAGTGAGAGCGACACCTTTTTCCAACCCACCTCATCAGTTAACTGATTGTAGACTGATTTAGACATCCGAAGTTAGACTATTGAGCTATAGCAGTGATTTAGACACAATGAGTTAGCTATTCAGTCTACTTGAGCTAGTAGATTTGAATCCTATCCATGACATTCGAATGATATTTATTGTATAATCACTGTATTATTGATTAATGTTGTGATTAGATGAGAAATTCTTGTCCGATTTATCTGAAATTTGTGGCATGAATTTCATGTTCAGTGTACATTCTCTTTGATTATACTACTCCTTAATTATCTTCCTACAAATTTCACATTTTCCCATAGATCAATGGTTCATAAATTTAACATTACGTACTAATAAAGTGTGTTCAATTTGCTCATAGTTTGGGCACTACACACACCATTTCCTTGATCTCCCACCATTTGGAATGCGTCGATGACTATTCGTCTCACACAACTGAAATCCCTTCTTTCTCCACTTACCAAAACAACATCCATCAATGTGGTTACCACGAATGTAGTCACACAATTTACTTCTCTGGATTTACCTACTCCTAAGACCCCTACATTGCCACAGTAAAATCTCGTTTTTGTCGACCATGATATCTAAGGTAACGGGTGAAAATCTTGCGGGAACCACAACCATATGATTCCTAGTTGTAGTAGTCCAACCTCCCTTTCAACTATGACACCACTCTTAACATCAAGATTCCTACCAATCACGAGATCATTCCCATGTTGAGAATGTGGCAATACTTCCTACTATTTGTTTCAGTTCCCCATCTTACATGATGGATGAGAAGTTTGCCTTGAGCATATGCACCTACAAAACCAATTGCTACAACTAAGTGTCTCCCCACAAGAAACACTGTTGGAGCAAATTGTTCCCATGTTAGAAGATACCATTGAAAATGTATCCCCCATGGTTGGGCTACTCACTAGTGAGGATTCATCATTATTTGATGAGGATTAATCATCCCCTGACAAAAAACCTCCTCATCCATTACCTAACTAGTCATAACAGGGGTCCCACATTTACATTTGGATTATTTACATACATCCAAGTCTCCTACCTCCAAGAAAATACACACACCCTCGACATAAGTAGGAAACCCTGAAATGCACCGCTTGACCCCTTTGTTCATCAATTTCACATTTGCCAATATTTCATCTTACATTTTAAATATTTCCCCTGCAAGCCTCTTTAACCCTCCCAACCCTATATATACCAAGATAAAAATGGACAAGACAAAGGTTTGGATTACCAAGCTCTTGCTCCTCAAGGAACCATTGCTCCACACTCTCAGAAACTACTGATGTAATCTCATGAGTACGTAAGTCAAATTGTACAAATGATTTTTGGAAAGTGTGCCCCACCCAATTTTAAAAGAAAATGACCCCAAATTAAAACCCCCTCCACAACTAAACCATACCTCCGTTTGATGAACCGTTCACACTACCATGATAAACACACTGAGAACTACACAATGACACATCCTTTTCCTTGATTAACAAAACTTCATTTAGTATCCAATTCCCCACATTCCCCACATGTGCACCATGCTTTGAGTTGTTGTTTTTTCATTTTCCATACCTTTTCCATGTCCTTTACTATACTTGGGTATGCGCAGAATGTATGTAGGAGTACCCCCAGAACAAGAATATTTTATCCACCATTAGCAATAATGTAAGAATTCTACTATAGGTATTATCATAGAACTATCCTCTCAACACCACTGTTTCATTTGATAACAATATCCATGACACCATTTTTTGCATTATGAGAATAAGACTCCATCCCATATGATTATCAATATTCTAGTCTTGAGGTTACATCAACCTCAATATTATGAACCACTACATTCCCTCATGGGAGTTTTCTCATAACAATCCCTTCCATGATTTTACACCCATGACGTCGACCCCCTCCCAAGGAAGTAACCCACTTGAAGACACTTATTTCATAGTGTTAGAGTAGTAATACATCCTTAGTACCATAGTTTTGACCTTAGGATATCTTCATTTTCTTTCATGCAGTGATATCCTATGGTTTATACTTAGGGAAGTTGATTCAACAAGATATCTAGTTATTTTTTCCTGTTCACACCTACAACGGTACTTTAACTTGGTCAACCTAGCACATGTGCACCCTCATTAATGATAGGAGCACTCCTGTAGCAGGGATTTCTCCCTTGCTACAGGGCAGGAATGGCTACCTTCCTTCTATAGGACAGAAGGATAGGTTCCTGGTGGTGGATGCAAAGAAAAATAAATAGAACTGAAATACAGAACATAAATCAAAGAAAAACGAAACCCCTCTGCACACAAGGTTATGGGTTAAAGACCTCCGAGACCCTGCATACAACAATGGAGACCTGCAAGCAAATAGATGTTACGAAAACTCAAATAAACAAAAAAAAAAAATTATACCTTCCTTAGGTGGAAATGGGCCACCATGCCCTAGCTTGGAGAAGCACCTCTTGGCAATGGGGGAGCTATGGCTCAAAGGGAAGATGGATGAGAGGGAGTGTGGGTGGCTTGAGAGGAAAATGGCCTCAAGGCATCCACTTGGGCAGCATAACAGTATGCAAGGGAGGAGTGTTTTGAGAGTGACCTCCACCCCTCTATTTATAGCTTTTCTGGGGCTTTTTAGGGTTTTAAGCCCCTAGTTGGGGCTTTAGCCCCTTTTTTGGGCTTTTAGACCCTTTCGCCCTATCTTTAGCTCCTTTTGGGGTTTTTTGCTCCTTTGAGGGGTTTTTAGCCCCTTTTTGGATGCTTTAGCCCCTAGGAGAGCTATTTAGGCTCTTTTTAGGGGTTATTAAGCCCTTTTGCTCATTCTTAAGCCTTTTTGAGGGTGTGGGGGTCCAATGGGGTGAAATGAGGGTCGTGCATGGGTGTCCTTGGGTGGTGTAGGCCATGTAGAGATGAGTGAGGGATTTTTTGGGTTAACAGATTGCCCCCTAATGTGTGAGGGCAGGAGCTCATCGTATGGCCGACGAACATCATAGGATTTTCTGCAGAGAGGTGGTGCTTCTTGGGCTAGGGAATTGTGGTTTTTGGTTTTTGTATTAATATGGTTCCCATCAATGGGTGAGATACAAATAATGTGTGACATGTATATGGGCGAGGTGGGCATCCCGATGCTCATGACAATGACAAAAGAATAATGTGATCTATGCTCTAAAATACAAGAACCGATCATATACAAATGATGATACATAGTGGTTGCCTCAATGCGAGGCTGAATACAATACGGATCTAAAGAACTGCTACATTGGACCCATGGAATTCTCATGGAATTATATATCTTCATGAATGATAGCTTGCTGGATTTGGGACGGTACATAGCTGTATGGACTCACTGATGGAGAGTTAGAGTCTATATGGTACAAGTATACTGCATCAATAATAAATCTATATAGAAGCGTTGTTGGGGCTTCTGAACACTGTCTCCAACGCAACCCAGAAATCACAAGGGACATAAACATATTTAGGTCCCTCGAATAGACTCATCAATGTGCTAGAGTCAAGTGACATCCGGGGTCTTCGACCAAATACTGCACGGACCTATACCCTGTACGAATCTCAACGGTGTGATGATGTAGTTAGAGGCGAGCACATGAGAAACAACCATTGTGAGAGGCACTAAGGACTCCTCTCAAGTGGTCCAAGGAACTCATCAATGAGGTTAATGAAACCAAGATACAGGGAACTCTGGGTCTATCCTCTGGAATATGTGTGTTGTCTTCGACAGATGGAGACCTGCCCCTGGTCAAGGCAATGAAGTTTCCTTGACCAGAAGCATGAGGGAGATAACCGAAAGATGTGAGACATTCTGCGGACTGACCCACTGAATGGGGGGGGGGAGGGAAAGAGTTGAATAGGGGTAGGGGGAGTGTAGTATATTCAAACTTCCTTTGTTCAGAGTATAATGGCAAGGAAGACCAGGTAGCGAATGAAACTGATGCATGGGAATGGGATCATAGCTGTAATACCGAGAATGCCACTGCAGATGGGAAATACTTGGGGGAGGTAGATACTTTTGGTACTGATGGGATCCATTGCAGAGTACTCTGAACAAAGGCGACCCAAAGTGGGAATGCTGCCAAACTATTTTCTGTGGGGTGGTGTCTAGAGACACCGTTGTGATATGATCTCATGGATTTTTTACGAGCCTGAGAAAGTAAATGCTCGATGGTGCTTTCAATTTTTGAGAGTATGAAAGCATGAAGAAGACTCCAGTGGGGGCTCTTTTTCGTTGGTAGTCTCCTATACCCAAAAAATGATAAAAGTATGAACAAGAGAGCTTGTCCATCCTTTTTTAGGGGATGGGAGACTTCTTTACCGTTGGTAGTCCAGTCAGGCTGGAAAAGGTTAAACCTATACTGACTGGACGGTCATTCAAATACTTTTATGAGATCAATCGTGTCAAATTTGTATGTCAAGCTGGTGGTAATGATTTTTGGACCCTAGTTTCAATGGCTTCCTATTGGCTGTAGGTGGTCACTCGACCACCAAGACTGCCAGAAGACAGAGCTTGGATTTTTCCTCATGGGAGTGCTACTCAATCGGTGGGGGTCGTTGCCTGTTTCGCTTGGAAATTCCTCTCAGCGACCAACTAATTTGGAATTCCCGTGGTACTCCTCACAATGAGTTTCTGGGCTGAGCCTAAGTACTTCCCATGGTTAAGGCAGTCAGGGACTGATGTCCTCAAAGACTACAGATTTTTAACTTAGTGTAAATTGTAAATTTTACTGGCTCACTCAGCGTCATGAACTAAGTTGGGTTGATTTATATGGTATGGTGTGTATGCCTTTTTTTTTCTGTTATATCCGGTGGTTTCTTAAATAGTTTATGAATATTCCATAGAGTTCATAACATTGTGAATGAAAGTAGTAAATAGTAATCAGAAATGTTTTTAGACATGTACCATTTGCAATACTGAATTGTGATAGCCTGACTAGGTGAGTACCTTGTAGCAGGGATTTCTCCTTGCTACAGGGGTAGGAATGGCTCCCTTCTGTCTATAGGATAGAAGGGTAGGTTCCTGCTTGTGGAAAGACTGAAAGGAAAAAGAGAATGTAAAGAACAGTAATGAAAACAGACAGAAATAAAATCAAAGACGGAAGAGAAATATGGAGAACCCCTCTGCAAACAAAGGTTAGGGTTCTGCTTCCAATAACCTACAAACAATCATTAAGGTACAGTAAATCTAAATACCTACAAAACAAGTTAGGAAATAAACCTGCAAATGAAACCATGGATTTAAAAGCAAATAAATTACTAAGCAAATACAACAAATAACAAGCTATACCTTCTCTTTGGGTGGAATGGGCCACCATGCCCTAGCTTGAAGAAGAGCCTCTCTTGGATGGGGGAGCTATGGATCAATGGAGATGGAGGAGAGGGAGTGTGGGTGGCTTGAGAGACAAAGGGTCTCAAGGCATCCACGGGAAGCATAACAGTATGCAAGGGAGAAGTGTTTTGAGAGTGACCCCCCACCCTTCTTTTATAGCCCCTTTCGCCCTAATTTTAGCACCTTTTAGGGTTTTAGCCCCCTTTTGGGGGCTTTAGCTCCTAGGAGAGTATTTTAGGCTCCTTTTTGGGGTTTTTAAGCCCTTTTATTCATTCTTAAGCATTTTTGAGGGTGTGGGGGTCTAATGGAGGGTCGTGAAGTGGTGTCCTTGGGTGGTGTAGGTCATGGAGAGCTTAGCAAGGGATTTTTTGGGTTAATATATTGCCCCCTGATGTGTGAAGGTAGGAGCTCATCATATGGCCGATGGACATCATAGGATTTGTTGCAGTGAGGTGGTGCTTCCAGGGCTGGGGCATGGTGGCTTTTGGTTTTTGTATTAATATGGTTCCCATTAATGGGTGAGATACAAATAATGTGTGACATGTATATGGACAAGGCAGGCATCCCCATGCTAGTGACAATGTCAAAATAATAATTTGATCTATGCTCTAAAATAAAAGAGCCGATCATATACAACTGATGATACAATAATGGTTTCCTCCATGTGAGGTGACTACAATACTGATCTGGTACATTAGACCTATGGCATTCTCATGGAATGCTATATCTTCATGACTGATGGTCTGCTGGATCTAGAATGGTACATAGATATATGGACTCACTTATTGAGAGTCAGAGTCTCTTTGGTACAAGTATGCTGCATCAATCATAAATCTATATCGAAGCACTGATGAGGCTTCTGAACACTGTCTCCAATGCAACCCGAAAATCACAAGGAACATAACCTGTTTAGGTCCCTCGAATAGACTCATCAATGTGCTAGAGTTAGGTGACATCTAGGGTCTTCGACCAAGTATTGTGCAGACCAAACCCTATACGAATCTCAACGGTACGATGATGTAGTTGGAGTCAAGCACGTGAGAAACAACCATCCCGAGAGGCACTAAGGACTCCTCTCAAGTGGTCCAAGGAACTCATCAATGAGGTTAATGAAACCAAGATACAGGGACCTCTAGGTCTATCCTCTGGAGTATGTGTTGTCGTCGATAGAGGGAGACCTACCCCTAGTCAAGGAAATGATGTTTCCTTGACCAGGAGCACGAGGGAGATAACCGAAAGGTGTGAGACAATCTGTGGACTGACCCACTGAATGGGGGGGGAGAGGGGGAGGGGAATAATTGAATAGGGGTAGGGGGAGTGTGGTGGACTCAAACTTCTTTTTTTCAAAGTATGACAGTAGGGAGAACCAGGCAACAAATGAAACTTGACTCATGGGAATGGGATCATAGCTATAATATCGGGAATGTCACTGCAGATGGGAAATACTTGGAAGAGGTGGACACTTTTGATATTGATGGGATCCAAGGAAGACACATTACAAAGTACTCTGAACAAAGGAGAGCCAAAGGGGGAATGCTTCCAAACTATTTTTTTTGGGGTGGTGTTTAGGGACACCATTATGGTACGATATCGTGGATTTTTGGCGAGCCCGAGAAGCTAAATGCTCGATGGTGCCTTCAATTTTAGAGAGTCTGAAGAAGAATCCAGCAGGGATCTTTTTCGTTGGTAGTCTCCTGTGCTTGAAAAAGGATAAAAGTATAAACAGGAGAGCTCGCCCATCCTGTAGGGGATGAGAGACTTCTTTACCGTTGGTAGTCCAATCAGGCTGGAAAAGGTTAAACCTATACTGACTGGACGATCATTCAGATACTTTTACGATAATGAACAAAACCAAGTTTGCTCAGCAATATTTTCTTGATGAGAAGGCTGGAAAACAGCTTAACGACTACCCGTGGTGAGCTTTTTTGTAAAGTGTGGCCCCTCTTCCCGAGAAAGCATAAAAGTATGCAGAGGGTAATGGTCTTGGCTTGAGTGTGCCAAGGAGGTCCTTTTCAATTGATGGTCTACATGCTCTACAAAAGGAGGTAAATGAGACGATGTAGATGCCCTTTCCTATAGTTGAGCGAGCGGGAAAGGAAGCAGCTGCGCTCGACTATCTTTTCATTGTTTTTAGGAGTAAAAAAAGAGCTTAAACGAAACTCTAGTGTGGTTAATCGATTGTGGTGGCACACACGGTGCTCCATGTAGAGACGGTAGACAGAGGTCCAAAGTTCATCCGCGCATTATGGGCGGAGCAGAAGGCTCTCAAACATACCAATACATGCACATGATAGATTACGGTAGAGGCTCACGAGTCAGTGCGACAGAGGCATGCAAACTAAGGTGGGTCTCGAACAGAGGTCAAGAGAGCGTGTGTGTGTGTTGTGGTGGATGGAATTGACTACATGCGATGTGAGTGCAAGTTCGGGGCACTCATATGCCAAATACATGCAAGAAAAATAAATCGTTTTGTGGACAATGGTCCAAAAGTCTGCGTAAGGTGCGGTGGATGGAAGAGACAACTATGTGTTAAAATACAAAATAAAAGTAAAAAATAACATTACTTAACTGGCAGTGGCACGAAAACTCACATGAGTAGCGGTCGAGAGGTGTGATACAAGTATAGGTCTGTAGACACTTGCATCGTTATGTCATGGCTCATGAATCGAGGTGACTTGTGGGAAATGGTCCCAAAATTTGTTTGTTAAACATGAGATGATGGTCTCATTAGGAGATGGAAATTTGAGACCATAGGTGTGAGAGGTGTCTTAAACTGGTTCCAGGTGACTTTGGATTAGCAGCTGATGGTGTTTCCCCCGACTTGTGCTAAAAAAATTTGAGAAACAAGAAATGGAAAAAACTACACTATGGGACTCATAGTGGTTATATCAGGCATAGAATCTCTTGAGGTGGAGCTCGTTGCGTGGCTTCTTCAAGAGTTGAACATCTGAGTAAGCGAAGAGGTATGACCCCTTTCCAAGACAAAGGTCATTGGCAAGGTAGGATGACGAAATCTAGTCTTTTATGGGAAGAATCGATTCCACACTATGGTTTAAAGGGAATGGGGTAAAACCGGAGGTGGTCTTACAGATATCCCCGTCATCGTGTAAGTGGTTCCGGGGTAGATCAGGTGGATCTTCCATGGCCGATGAGACGGAAGGGTGACTAGTGCTAGATATCATGAAAATGGTGTTAGTTTTGGTTTTTGTGGCCTTGCCCTCAGTATTTGTTGGAGGAAGAGGGGTAGGCCTAGAGACAGGAGGAGTCTTTGATGGACCTGGAGGTAGGTGCAACATCATCTCAATTGGATGGACATGAGTCAACACATCTTGCGGCCTCAGAGGTAGGGTAGGTGGTTCAAGGTACCACACAGGACCTCCAAGTGTGAAATCCTGTAGATTGTGGGTTTCCAAGACAAACTTACTCACGATCCTCGATGGTAGGAAAAGGAAAAGGAAAATAACAAGGAAAAGGATCGTGTTGATCGGGAATGAACCCCATTGTTTCCCTAGTAACTGAGGTTGAGGTTGCAACTGAGGTTGCGGCTGTGGCTGGGGAAACAATGGAAGAGATAGGTCTGATGGAACATTGGTGATGGTGGAGATAAGTGGGTCAGTTGAATTGGACATCATGTAAATGGACATGGTGTCCGAAGAAGGAGGTGGGGGATGGACTTCTTCGATCAAGGTGATCTCAGACTCAAGGGAATGTTGACGGAGGTCAGCTAGAGCCATTCGAAACTTGGGTAAGTCTTGGCAATGGTGAGAGTAATGTCCATACAAACCGCAGAGGGTGCAAGCATGGTTTGTTCTCAATTCCTTATTTCTTACTACTGGCGCACTTGGAAGCTCAACAACGGGGAGGTTTTCGTTTGTATCCATGGCATCCAAATGCGTGCGGATCATTGGTATCTTAGGGAAATTCTGAGTTGGATGGCCCTGTTGCTCGCAGATAGTACAAGGCGGGATCGACTGAGGTTCTGCGGTAGTTTTGGCATTCTTTCCCCTGGCCCTTTTCGGGTGGGGCAGTGCGGGTGCGGGTGTGGTGGGTGAGACTCGACCGCAATGGGTTGCACTGGGGTTAAGACAAACTGGGACATTAGTGGTTGAGCTGGTGGATCAAGATACCACACTGGAATTCCCAATGTAAAGTTGGGTAGGCTTAAGGTGGCCATTATCGGCTTGCTCATGAAACTAGGTGGGGGAAAGAGGAAGGGAATCATATGGACTGGGGATGAGCCCAGATAACTCCCTGCTAGCTACATGTGGGGATGTGGTTGTGGTTGCAACTACGTGTAATGCTGTTGTTGTGGGTGATGTTGCAGTTGCTGTTGGTATTGCAGCTGAGGACAATGTTGTGGTTGTGGTTGGGGATTCGGTTGTTGTTTGGGTGCAGCGGTGCTAGATGAGACCATGCACAAGTCCGCAGTCTCATTTTTTGTCAGTGGCGATGACACAGAGGGGAAAGGAGCCATCATGGTGGGATCAAAAAACAACCTAGGGAACACATTCAACAAACCATGGTGTTTATTATAGGGACGACATTGGCATGTGTAGTCGTCCCTTGTGGCTCAATGGTGGTGATGGTAGGGATCACGTTGGCGGGTGCCGTTAACCCTTACAGATCATGATAAGTGAGTTGATCAACCATCACAATCTTCCCTTCATGGGGGGACATCATGATATGGAAGATAGTTGATGTGACCGCTCTCATGGCGTACATATAACTTCTTCCGAGGAGAAGGTTATAGTCCAGTTGAGCATTGATGACCTCTATGTCGATCAACACTGTCTTCTTGGCTAATGTGATGGGGACATGGGGGAAGATTCCTTGGGATTTAGTAGGATGTCCATCATAATCCCATAGATTTGTGCAGGATGGTTGCATAATTGGTGATACGAGTTTCTTCCAAACCAGGGTGGACATAACGCATGTGGATGCCCCCTCATCCACTATGCACCGGTGCACAACCAGGTTTCGAATAGACACCGAAATTTGGAAGGAAATGGTGGATGGCATGCATGGTTCTCTGTTCTCCATGTCGAATGTGATCGACTTGGAGTCGGAGGGGTTTACTACCCCAAGGGCGGCTAGTAAGGATTTTCGCTGTGTTGGGCACATTTTAAGTACCTCAAGAGCGGACATGGTAGTTGGTGTTTGGGCCAAATCATTCACAA
Organism: Pseudotsuga menziesii; assembly: GCA_001517045.1. Classification (NCBI taxonomy): domain Eukaryota; kingdom Viridiplantae; phylum Streptophyta; class Pinopsida; order Pinales; family Pinaceae; genus Pseudotsuga; species Pseudotsuga menziesii. Next base: position 253,381 of record LPNX010612441.1, read on the forward strand.
TGCTATAGCTGGTAGCAGATCTAGCAGTGGAATTATTGGAAACTCTACGTATGGGGGGGCATGTGAACGGGGGTAACTGAAGAGGAACATTGACCGATTTGGATGTGGATGCTATTGATGAGTCAATAGGTTAGGTGTTTGCTTCGTACTGATTCCATCTAGTTTGTAAGTTGACCTCTTCAGTCATCATGGCTAGAAGGTGGTGAACACCTGTTTCGGTTGCGGGAGGTGCCTCCGGAGCATTGGGATTGGATTGGGGAGGGGGTGTGGTTGCCACCAACCCTTGGGCTGGCAGTGGGTTTTGAAGCACCATAGGAGGAGGTCCTTGTGGTGTCGGGTTAGGTTGTGCTTGGTTTGGAGCGTTGGCGGCCTGTTGGACCTCGTTCTGAATGGATTTCTTAGCGCGACCCATGAGGAGACACTCGAATGTGTAGTGCCCATAGACCTCATAGAGTGTGCATGGTTGGTTTGTGCGCAACGGGGCATTGTGTCTTGGTGCGTTTTGTCATGGGGGGTTTTGGGATGGCCGGTTTGCTGCGGTATTGTTGGGAGGATTTGGTTGCTGACCACCTCCTTGCGGTTGGTTATTGGCTTGGTTCCGAGGCTGATTATTTCTAGCTTGACCTTGTTGGTTGTTGGGGGTAAGCTGGTTGGGACAGTTTTGTTGCGCGAACACTTGTACCAATGGAGAGGGTGGAGTCGAGGTGGGGGCTTGAATCACTTGCACTGTTGGTGCATATTAGATTTGAGTGGAAGGAAGTGCCACAAATGTGGGAATTTGCCCCACATACTGCTGTGTTGGCAAATCCATGGCCTGAGCCTGCTGCGGTGGCGCGGGTTGTGCGTAGGAAGTTGTTGCTCCAGACTGCGACATCATTCTAGCGTAGTCCAGAGCTTGGTTCTGGTAAGCAAAATTAGTAGTGTTGCTTTGTTGTGATGGAACTGCAGGTGGTGTTGGTTGGTGTTGTGGCTATTGGGAAACTGATCCTATGATTCCATTTGCAACATGGGATGCCCCCGGTGCATTGCAGTAAGAGGTGCCTGTGCGGGGAGCGTCTGGGATGACGGTGTACAGTTATCCAGACTGAGCATAGATGAGGTCAAACTGTTGAGCTTTCAGTATGGCCTATTCTTCGGATTGGGGACATTCAGATGCAACATCCTTTGCTATGGGTGGGAGCAATGTCTTAAGGAACCAATACAAGAAGATCCTATCATCAAGTTGTATTTCACATAGGCTATGGTGTCGTCGCCACTCATGGATATGGTCAGTTATATGAGTGGCAATGTTTTGACGGTAGGCTAACATGATCTCCACCCCCTCGTCATATCTGACAGGGATTTGGAAATACTGTAGGAACATGAAGGCTAGGGAGTTGAAATCAGGGTACTTGGCTTGTGGCAGCTCAATGTACCATTTAGTCGCAGCGCTTGTAAGGGTGCATTGGAATAGCCTCAGCCTGATGGAATCGTCTATGATGTTGTTGGATGATCACTATAGATGGAATGTCATAATATGGTTTTAAGGACATTCCCCTGCCTTGCCTTCAAACTTGGGGATGTCTGATGGCAGCTTAGTTGGCATGGGTGGACAAAAAGCTTGGTGGCGGATGGGGTCGCTTGTTAACCAAGCCAAATCAGGTAGGTTAAGATGAGCCATGAATGGCATATTTGACCCTAGGTTGATGTGGGATGGAGCTGTGATGGTGGTGGGATTTGCAAGTGCATAATGCATCTGCACAGTTGGGGGCACTTGTGGTATCACCATTGTGGATGGGCCAATGCCCCCAAGTGTTTTCGGGGGGACAGTATGGGTGGCTGGGACATTTCCCCCATGTATGATAGTAGGGGAAATGTAAGTGGATGATCCACTACCCCCCTGTGTGGTAGGAGGGGCAGTGTGTGTGGAAGGGCCATTGCCTCCATGTGTTGCAAGTGGGCCAGCTTGGATGGTCACTATAGGTGGTGGCAGCTAACTGATGACAGTTTTCATGACTGTGCTTGGGCCACTTGTAGGGTTATTGGTGATAGGTTGTGGTGTGGACATGGGTCCACTTGCTATGGTTATGCTGAAAAATGGATCCGGGTTGGCACCAACCATGGGGCTTGATGGTGCAGTATGGAGGTCTGGTTTAGACTGATATGGGTTTGAATCTGAATTAGAGTCTGTGTGGCCTTCTAATGGTGTGGGAGATTGCTGAGAATGGTTTCGATGGTGCCAGTTGAGTGTTCCGAATTCTGGTGGTTCACCTCTTAGGCGTGAGGAAGAGCGTGAGGGATCAATTGTGTTAAATGTTTATCAAACTGATGTGAGTGATGTTTGGACCCCAATTTTAGTGGCTTCCTTCTAGCTGTAGGTGGTCACTCGGCCACCAATACTGCCAGAAGACAACGCTTGGATTTTTCCTCACAGGTGTTTCTACTCAATCGGAATGGGTCATTGCCCATTTCGCTTGGCAATTCCTCTCAGACGCCAGCTACTTTGGGGTTCCTGTGGTACTCCTCACAATGAGTTTCTGGGCAGAGCCCGAGTACTTCCCACAGTTGAAGAAGTCAGGGATTTATGTCCTCAAAGACTACAGATTGTTTGAACTTAGTGTAAATTGATAAATTTTAAGGCTCTCTCAGTGTCATGAACTGAGTTGGGTTGATTACTTGGTATGGTGTATTTGTTTGTCTATCTTTCTGGTATTTGGTAGCTGCAAATGGTTTATGAATTCATCATATTGTGGTGGAGTTCATGTCATTATGTATGTAAGCATTGAATAATAAAAAATTTGTAAACAAATACAGTTTTTAACCTTGAATGTTTATGGCCTACCTAGATGACTACCTCACACTGATATTCCTCTTGAACCAAGAGAAGGTGCTAGGCTCTCAACACAATGGGACTAAACCCATCCGTAGATCCACAGGTCACCTCCCGGATGCAGGGTTGGTCAACAGGGAGGATGCTTAGCAATGTGAGAATCCCTCCTTCTCTACCTCCTCTACCTTCTAGGTCATCTGGTTTTAATGGTTTAGAAAAATATTCAATGAAGGGCCTAGGTCTATATGAGCTTGCCCTTCGTCATATCCCAGAATACCCTGGAGGGTGATGACTGGGTAGAGGAGGAAGGGTAAGAAATACAGTTAGTTTTAGGTTGATTTTAGTTAAGCTACATTCATTTAATTCAGCCATTAAAATTTACTTTGAATTTACACTTTATTTGTTGATGCAATTACAAGAAATTAAAACAACAACTAAAATTAAACTAGTATGATGGACAAAGGCGGCTGAGCCACACTGACAGTCCCTATTAAACTAAAATTTAATCCCTATTAAGCTAAAATTGAACCTCTGATTGACAGACTGCACATTTATGATCAAATTTGGTGAGGGGGTCACAATTTTTTTTCAGAAACAGGCAAGGGGGTCGCACAGATTTAATAGACAGTCACATTCTATGTTTCTGAGTGAATTTGAACCTTTCAGGAGATTAGGTGCGCCCTGGGCATGCCTGTTAGGCCATTAAGTGCACCCTCATGCCCTGTTCAGGCCCGATAAGTGCGACCTGCCTTGGATTTGGGGTTTTTCTGATCATGAGTCAGATCTGACCGATAGTAACCTGTACTGTGGCCAAACTGACTCGAATTTTCCTAGCAGAGGCTTCAACAACACTAATAACTGGAAATAAACTAGATCTAAACTGAATTTGAAATGAAAATTTAAAAACTAGGGCAAAAATTAAAAAAACTTGAAATTTTAAAAATCTGAACCAGGGATCCTGTGGGATCGACTTGGCATGGTCGCCAGTTCTGTAGCAGGGATTTCTCCTTACTATAGGGGCAGGAATGGCTCCCTTCTATCTATAGGATAGAAGGGTAGGTTCCTTCTTGTGGAAAGAATGAAAGGAAAAATGGAATGTAAAGAACAGTAATGAAAACAGATAGAAATAAAAGCAAAGATGGAAGAGAAATATGGAGAACCCCTCTGCAAACAAAGGTTAGGGTTCCGCTTCCAGTAACCTGCAAACAATAATTAAGATATAATAAACCTAAATACCTGCAAAACAAGTTAGGAAATAAACCTGCAAATGAAACCATGGATTAGAAAGCAAATAAATTACTAAGAAAAAACAACAAATAACAAGCTATACCTTCTCTTTGGGTGGAATGGGCCACCATGCCCTAGCTTGAAGAAGCACCTCTCTTAGATGGGGGAGCTATGACTCAATGGAGATGGAGGAGAGGAAGTGTGGGTGGCTTGAGAGACAAAGGGTCTCAAGGCATCCACGGGCAGCATAACAGTATGCAAGGGAGGAGTGGCTTCAAAAAATATTAGGTGAAGTGCCTATTAATATACAAGCTTCGCCCTTCGTCTTATCCCGGAAGACCCCAAAGGGTGATGACTAGGTAGAGGAGGAATGGTTAGGCAATATGTTGATTTTAAGTATGTTTTAATCAGACTATGTTCATTAACCCATTAAGTATTGATTTACACTTTGATTTAATTAAGCTTTGTTCTGTAAATGAAATGGACATAAACAGAAATAGAAACAGAAATAAACACAGTTTGGATGGACAGAAGTGACTGAGCCACATTGACAGTCCCAATAAAAGCAAACAGTGAAGCCCAAAAATGGGTCACGCACCTGTAAAGGTCCTATTTTTGCGAAGTGGATTGTGATCAAACCGTGAGGAATTACCTCAAATGGTTAAAAACCCACTTCGGAAACGGGCCATTTTACTACTAATAGGAGGAATATTCGCAACTGGATCAATTGTTTGGGCAGAAAACGAGCCTGAACATAGGTGAATTTTCAGAAATTCGGTTCGACCGTTTTTGCAAAGTTGAGTGATTTGCAAATCATATAATGGCCAACAATAACTGGTACCGTGGCCAAATGGGATCGGATTGGCCTTGAGGAGGCTCATCAGTAACTAGAAATGCAAATAAACAGATATCTAAGCTAGATTTTAATAGAAAACTAAACTAGGGAAAAAAATGAACTAAAAATTGAAATTTTGAAAAAATACACCCAGGGATCCTGTGGGATCGACCTGGTATGCTCACCAGTTCTGTAGCAGGGATTTCTCCCTTACTATAGAGCAGGAGTGGCTACCTTCTGTCTATAGGATAGAAGGATAGTTTCCTGGTGGTGGATGCAAAGAAAAATAAACATAACTGAAATATAGAACATAAATCAAAGAAAAACGAAACCCCTCTACACACAAGGTTATGGGTTAAAGACCTCTGAGACCCTGTATACAACAATGGAGATTTGCAAGAACATGTTAGGCCATAAAAATCCAAGCAAATAGATGTTATTAAAAATCAAATAAACAAAACAAAACAAAAATTATACCTTCTTTTGGTGGAAATGGGCCACCATGCCCTAGCTTGGAGAAGCACCTCTCTTGGCAATGGGGGAGCTATGGCTCAAAGGGAAGATGGATGAGAGGGAGTGTGGGTGGCTTGAGAGGAAAATGGTCTCAAGGCATCCACTTGGGCAGCATAACAGTATGCAAGGGAGGAGTGTTTTGAGAGTGACCCCCACCCCTCCATTTATAGCTTTTTTGGGGCTTTTTAGGGTTTTAAGCCCCTGGTTGGGGCTTTAGCCCCTTTTCTGGGATTTTATCCCCTTTCACCCTATATTTAGCTCCTTTTGGGGGTTTTATCTCCTTTGAGGGGTTTTATCCCCTTTTGGGGGGCTTTATCCCCTAGGAGAGCCATTTAGGCTCTTTTTAGGGGCTTTTAATCCCTTTTGCTCATTCTTAAGCCTTTTTGAGGGTGTGGGGGTCCAATGGGGTGAAATGAGGGTCGCGCATTAGTGTCCTTGGGTGGTGTAGGCCATGTAGAGCTGAGCAAGGGATTTTTTGGGTTAACAACTCCCATTCCTTTTTTGTGGATTTTGGGTTGACTAGGGGTGCTAGGGGTGTTTTTGGACCATTTTTGGGATTCTTGAGCATTTATTGCTCACCTTGAGCCACTCCCCACCTCTACTTGCTCACCCACACATGCCTTAGACTCATTATTTCTCTAGCACACCTCACCAATGTTCACAACAGGTTTCGTGACTGTTTGGGATGAGTTGGAGCTTCATTGGTCCACTTAGGGGGGATTGAGGTAAAATATTGCCATGCCACATGTACACTCCCAATTGGCTTCCTCAGTCTCATTATTTCTTCCTAATGTAATATATCTTTGATATAAATACATTCAGATGCAAGACAATTCAATAATGTCCACTTTGTGTTCACATGTTTATGTAAATTTTGATACTCTTTCAAGCTTTTTGCTGGTTTTTGCAAAGTAATACGAAATGTGAGAGTCTCTTGTGCTCCTAGATCCAGTTGAAGATCAAATTATCACATGGTCTCAGAAATTATTGGAGTTTCCTATCAATCTATAGTGTTTGAGTTGCATATTGAGGGGTTTTCTAGATGGATTTGAATGTTTTTTGTAGGTACTTTCAACAAATTCTCACCACTAGCGCAAGCAAAGATGGATAAAACTCATGTCTTGCTAAATCGATTCAATTAATTCGAATGGAAGGCAGAGATGGTCATCCAATGGAGATCCAAAGGTCTCTACAAGGTCACCATGGGGATATAAGTAGAGCCAAATTTTGCAGTAGAGAAGTCTATATAATTCAATAGACTAGATGAAGCTTTTGGAATGCTATGTCTCAACATTTCAAGAGATCTCTTATTTATTGTTGACATTTTGTCCACCCCAAATGAAGTTTGGCTCAATCTCAAACTTGTCTTTGGGAAAACTGATGAAATAAGGGGACACTAGCTTGAAAATGAGCTCAATACCTTGAGCCCAACGCATTTTGACACCATCCAGGAGTTCTTCACCAAATTTAAGTCTTTATTACTTCAATTCAAGTAGTGTGGAATCAAGAATAAGTAAGAGCAACTAATACTATCAATCCTTTTGAAGTTGGGGCCAAAATACTCAGTGTTTGTTAGCACATTCCATTATGGCAAGCTAACCATTCAAAATTGGAAAATTCCATCACTAACAAGCTTCATGGAGTCTTTGACCCAAGAGTAAGACAAGCTAGTGCAGATGGGCACCATCAAAACAAGCAAGGATAAATCTCTTGCTGTAGGTGTTTCAAATTAATCCAAGGGAAAGAAGAAAGCCAAGGATTTGAAACAACCAAAGAAGAAGAAACAAGACATACCCAAGATTCCTGATGGTGGTTTGAATCCTTTCAAGGAGAAGGACAAGAAGCGAAATGAGAAAAACAAATGCACCTATTGCCACAAGGGATGGAATCCAAAGAGTTCTTACATGAAGAAAACCATTGATATGATCGTGCAGTTGTTGGAAAGAAACAACATCCCAGTCCCAGACGGCGCAAGGAAGAAGGATGACAGTTCAAGTTCTGACAATAAGGAGAAATGTCATGCTTTGGTTGCAGGTTCTTCAGATCCCTCCATGTCATCATTGATTTGAGAGCATCAAGGAATATGGCCTCTGTCAAAGGTTTCTTAACATGCATATATTCGAATAGTGGCCTAAGTGTTCGAATGGGTGATGAATTGAGATCCAGGCCAAGGGAGTTGGCAGGATCGACCTTGACAATGGATATTACAACAATGTCCTCTAAGTACCATAATTGGAAGCAAAATTGCTGTCAGTATACCAAATGACACATACTCAAGAATCCAAGAGAGTAACATTTAATCCAGATGAGGTTGATATAGCTGAAATACCCTCCAACAAAGTGGTGGCATTGGGGTATGCTGATCACCAAGCTAGGATGTACAAATTCTCCAAGTTTCTTCCAAATTCCAGTGGGAAAGCGCTTCTGTGTCATGCCAATGAAACCAACAAGACATGGCATGTGATATTTGGCCACATGAACTACAAATAACTCTAGTAATTGAACAAGGCTGACATGGTGGAAGGGATTCCTCCTATCAAATCTTCCAATGGTTCATGCATTGGTTGTGTGGTGGGAAAGGATTTATAGCACAACTATGAGAAGGGGAAGGTAAGGAGAGTTACACAAACACTTGAATTGGTGCATTCATATATCATTGGTCCTCTTCCTACTTCCTCCTATGGAGAATCAAGGTATGTTCTCACCTTCATAGATGATTTCTCAAGGTTCTGTTGGGTATACTTCCCAAAGCTCAAATATGAAGTCTTTGAGACTCTCAAGATTTGGAAGGCCCTGGTTGAGAATCAAAGTGGGAAAAAGATTTAAATCCTTAGGAACGATAATGGTAAGGAGTATTTTAATACAAATTTTCAGCACCTATGTGAGGAATGTGGCATTCAAATGCAGCGTTCGGTCCCGTACACACCACATCAAAATGGTGTGGAAAAGAGGAAAAATAGGGCTCTCAAGGAGATGGCTACTTGCATGATTGAGGCTAAGGATTTGAGTCCTAAGCTATGGGATGAATCCATTAACTATGATGCATACATTCAAAACAAGGCTCTACACAAATAAGTGAAAGGGAAAACACCTTATGAGGCTTGGTTTGGTCACAAACCAAATATTTCACATTTCATGATTTTTGGCTCAAGGGCATGGGCTCGAATTCCATCAGAAAAGAGGAAGGAGTTGCATACACAAAGAAAAGAATCCATCATCATGGAGTATGGTGAATACACAAAGGGATACAATCTCTTTGATACAAACACACACAAAACCTTCATTGAAAGAAGTGTGCAATTCGAAGAGGAAATTATACCAGATTTTGAACTAGCACCGAGGGAATGCTCTTCTCCTCAACACCAAGATGATGTAAATGATGATTGCCTTTCTGATATTTCTGAGATTTATGATAATGATATGGATGAATATAATTTTTCTGTACATGACTAACCCTCAAGGACCAAGTCGGCAGAGAAAACCATACAAGTTGCTGGGGATTTAGCAGGCAATCCTCTAGATTCTAGGAAGACAAGATCACAATTTCACAATGATTATTTTGTAAGTGAAGTTTAACTTGCTGAGAATTGATATATGATGGTTGAATATGATCCATATTCATATCAGAAATCATCTCATGACCAAATATGGAAATCATCCATGCAAGAAGAATTCAATTCTCTACAAGAGAATGAAACTTGAGAATTGGTTCCCTTGCATTCGAAGAGGAAGATTGTGCAATGCAAGTGGGTCTATAGGAAAAAAGTTGCTTATTATGGGTATGATATTAAATATAAGGCTATATTATTTTCCAAATGATTTTCTCAAGTCCAAGGAGTGGACTATACAAAGGCCTTTGCACCGGTTACAAAGATGGATTTGATCAGGCTAGTTTTATCCATTGTTGCTAGTAAGTCTTGGGAGGTCCACAACATGGATTTCAAAAGTGCATTTCTTGATGGTGAGATATAGGAAGAGATATGAATGTAGTAAATTTAATGTTTATAAGAGGATTTTCCCCTTGTTTTTAGGTTAAATAAGTCACTCTATGGCCTCAAGCAAGCCCCAAGGGCTTGGTATGCCAAGATGGACAATTGTCTGCTATCAATTGGCTTTGTCAGATGCAAGTATGACCATAATGTTTATTTGAAGAATATTGGTGGTGTATTATAGGTAATTTTGTTGTATGTTTATGACCTTTTGATTATAGGTAGCGACACCAAAGAATTTGGGTCAATTAAAGCATCTTTACATAGTGAATTTTAAATGACTGATCTAGGACTGCTAAAACAATTTCTTGGTTTGGAAATTAAGAAATATGAAAGTGGCATCATGATAAGCCAATAGAAGAATGATTCAGACCTATTATTAAGGATTAATATTACTAAATGTAAGGCATCCAAGTGACCATTCCTTTCTGGAATCAAACTAGGTGAAATTGGCGACTCTCCATTGGTAGATTGCTCATTGTACGGACATCTAGTCAGGAGCTTGTTGTATCTCACTCATACTAGACCTGATTTAGCATATGTTATTAGTGATGTATCTATATATATGTAGTAACCACATGAGATCCATTGGAAGACATCCAAGACGATCCTTCAGTATGTTCAAGGCACCAGGAACTTTGGGGTACACTATGCTGCTAGTTCTCCACTGGAACTGGTAGGATTTTCTGATTCGGATTGGGATGAAGATCCCAATGATAGAAATTATGCTTCAGTTTTGTATTCATGGTTTCCAATGGTCCCATTTGCTGGCTAGGTAAGAAACAACACACTATTTCCCTTTCTTCATCTAATACTGATTATAGAGGAGTAGTGAATGCAGCTACACAATGTGTGTGGTTGCAAGGCATTCTTTGAGAACTTGATGTTGCACTTGATTCACCCATTGCCATTTGGCACGGCAATAAAATTGCAATCAATATTTCCATAGATACAATACATATACATAGGAACAAGCACATAGAGATTCATATGCACTACATTTGGGGCTTCAAGTGCATGATCAAGTGATAGCCTTGCAGTATTTCCCTTCCACTGAGAAAACTGCTGATATTTTCACCAAGAGTTTTACTGAGAAGACTTCACTTACTTGAGATCACTACTTGGAGTGAGTGATGCATGGTGATGGCTTCCATTCACCATCATATTTTTGGCCCCATGTCCATTTTAGAGGAGAGGTATTGTTCCCATGTGGTTTTCCTCTTTTCCTTGCTTTTCATGGACAAATAAAATTTTGTGTTGTATGAGGTGATTTAGCCTTTGTTGCCAAGGTGTTGGGCCAAGAAAGAGCACAAGGAAGAAACAGAATTGCAAGCGCAAGGAAGGAAAAATAGGCACGCGATGAGGTAAAGGAACAAAAGGAAGCGTAGAGGAAAGAAAGCTGCGACAAGGAGCAATTCGATGAAGGTAAAGAGAATCTGCAGGCAGGTAGAAGAGTAAAGGATAGAAAGAGACAGGTTAGGAAGACCGTAGGTGCTCGAGTCAGCAGAATATTGAAGGACATTTTTGCGGCTAGTTATGGCATGCACAACATGTATTGAAAGACGTTTATGCAGATAGTTATGGCCTATATAGATGTAATGAAAGATGTTTTTGTGTCTATTTATGACTGTAATAAATGTGTTGTACCCACTTGACCCTGCGTGGTATTGTAGAGTCTATAAATAGGAGGAACCCATTTTGTATAAGGGTTGGTTGTTAGAAGTTTGGAATAGTTAGAAATATTTGAAGGGATCAGAGAGAAGTCTGATAGTAGTAGAAGGCTATTGAGCCATGGATCTGCAGCTGTGTGCGCAAACCATTTTGTAAGAGTCAGTCTGCAGCTGAGTGCATAGATAGTAGAGTCTAAGAGTCGATCCAGGCTATGTGCAGATCAATAGGAGTATAAGAAAGAATAATAAGAATAGAGAGCATCAGAGAAAGAAGAGTCTGAGATGAAAAGACATATATCAAAATAGTCTATAGTCAAGTCAAAGAGTCCAAGGTGCCATATATTTCTCATGCCAGATGAAGAGAACCCTGGTGGTTTTTTCCAGTTGGGTTTCCATGTTACATCTTGTGTTGAATGGATGTGCTTGTTGAATGGTTGTAATTAGTTATTGTTTATATTGCATTATTTATAATTATTGTTTAAATGAATGTCACAATATTGATAAAAGCAGTTGAATGAATGAATGACAAAAGCATTGTCGAAGCATTGTGTACTATTTCATGTTCATTTATTGTTAAGTTGTAATACAGTCACGCCACTGCCATTTATTGTCAAGGAGTCATCTGTGCCCCATAGTTGCTGTAGTTGTTAAGTTTTTAAGGGAAATTCTATGTCACACGTTGGTTGTGTTGCACTGTTGTTGAGTTAGTAAAAAGAATCCAACCTTTTTGACTCTATCGAGCTCCTTAGCTACGTGTCAAGGGGCTGTAATCCCTCCCCGACTATGGAAACACGGTTCTAGTAGTTACACATTAAGATATCTCGGGTGATACTGTGCCTACCTTGCAGGTGTTGCTGATTGAGCTTTCTCTATTGGGATGATATCTTTGGGTGTTTTGTCAGTATTGTGGGTTTGTTGAACCCGGGTCACGAGAGTGGGGAAATGTAGCCAACAAATGGTTCCGTTTCTGGGACCTTTAATCATTTGAGTTGAGAGAAATGTTGTGGCATTCGACAAAGAAGGAAATTGAGGATTTGCTAGAGTCTAAGGCATTAACATTTGCACAAGAGGAGAGCGCAAGATCACGGTTGAGCATAGAAAATTGGTTGGACCGATACCTGTACATAGATATTCATGAAATATTCTTTGCAGAGTTTCCTATTGTGCTGCATGAGTGGTTTTCAATATTGGAGACTCGACAGACAAAAATTAAAAAAAGGGAAGTAGTCGAGTGGAGTGCTCAGCTGATCCATGAGTTAAGGAGTGTAAGTAAGCCCATATCTAGAGCTATTGATTTTTGGGTCGACAATATTTTGCAAGGATATATTAATGAGTTTGTAGTCGAGACGATAATCTCATATAGTGAGGTTGAAAGAAATTTTTTCCAAGGACCCTGTGGGAGGTACCTGAATTCTATAAAATTATGGGTAAAAATGCTCGTCTATGAGAAGGGAATTTTGTAGTTGAGTAGTTGATTTGCATATCCAGGAGGAAGGATACGTCGTAGACAACTTGTAAATAAAATGGGAAATGGTGAAATGAGATGTTCCCAAGAAGTATAGAACCTGAACTAGAAGCTGGATTTTTAAGAAGTGGAAGGAGGTTTCGGTCAGGAAAAAGAAGAAAGACACTAGGAGGAAGAAAAACTCCTAGTATTTTTTAAGAAAGCGAGTACGAAGTTGATTCATGGCTAGATGAAGGGTCTTGCGATGAAGAGGATGAATATAGCCCAATTTTTGAAGGAGCAGAAGAATCAAAAGAATATGTGGAGTGACCAAAATCAGAATGTCACTACACCACACCAGGAGTGTCACCAGAGGTAAGGTCTAGAACTTCATCTCCTGAAAGAACTATCAATACTAGTAGTACTAGTGCTACAACTAGTGCGCAAGGAAGTCCACCTTCACCAAATCACCCATTAAATATCCCCGACACCAACTCAATGGCTGGGGCAGATATCAAATTACCTACTGTTGTAATCTCACAGATCACATAAGGTTACCGATAATACATACTAAAACATACATAATTATAAACAGAGACAGAAGACAAGAACAGTATGGATAGAACAGAATATTTTATTACAATGAGTTCATACAAAAGCACAGAACTGAATTGAGTTCTTGTGTGGCTCAACAGCCTAATATATACAAGTTACAAATAGTTACAGAATAACTACCTGTCGGTTCGGTGAACCGACACGACTATTAGTTAGCCGACTTAATTAACTAGTTTAGTCGGTCGACCGACGTAGTCGGTCCATCGACTTAGTCGGCTGACTAAGTCGATATTCGTTCAAGTCGACTTATGTTGACTTGCTCCTTCTACATCTCCCCCATGAACAAAACGTTTCTTCGTCCCGAAGAAACAGGGAGGTACAAAAAATGTTTGTTTTGTCGAATCCTGCAATGGCTACTGAGGTGGACTGTGCAGACGGATAGTCGGTCTTCGCTGGACACATACTTCGACTATTGCTGGTGTAATGATGGTAAGTTGGTGCTGGAAATCTGTCCAGGTCTGCAAGGCCTTCTGGATGTCGATCGTCAGAGTAGTCAGATTTGAAAGTACCGACATCTTTCCTTCCATGGGCATTTCTGCAATGTGCTCCATGTTGGGACCCAGCATCTGGTTCTGTTCTTCTGCAGCATGAAGGAGTCTTTGCATCTATGGGCAGATGTTATCGACCTTTTCTAAGTTTGGAAGAGCTTGTTGAACCCACTGATGAGCTTCTCGTTCTAGCTTCTGCAGTTTGTTGTTTTCCATCACAATCTGCTCATCAATGGTCTGCCTCATTGCTGCCTCTGTCGACTTACGTCCCTCCAAGGCCTGAATATTTTGTCTTGTCTGCCTGGTCTGATGATAGACTTGCCCATAATGAGTAGGCCAGTCTCTCAGGACTTCCTCAGTAACAATGGATTCCTGCATATGGTCCTGTAAGACTTTGTAGGCTTCGGAAAATGTAGTGTGCTGTGTCAGGAGTAGTCGGGCAGTCTCTTCCTTTTTCTCTTCCTTAGTCTCTTGGAGATGTGTCTGTATAGTCGACACCATGCTTTCAAAGAGCTGGTATGCCCTTTCCAGAGGTCGATCTGTAGCATCTTCGACCGGGCCTGGGACAACATATTGTGCAAGAGACCTGGATTTGCCGAGAAACTCAACCTGTTCTGCCTCCTTGTCTTTGAGCTCTTTACTTTTGGTGACCGTCCTCTTCTTTGACTCTTTGGCCAAAGTTTTAAGTAGTTGGCTGACCTCTGAGTCGGTTAGCGAACTTGCATCTTTTAAGCTAATCTTCAGGCCAGATTTTCTATGATGGTCTTTATTTTTCTTCTGAGTGTCTGTCTGTGGCTCTTGGGTACCTGCAGTAGCTGAAGTGGGATCTGTAGTTGGTGGAACGGAGGCCGAGGGTTGCTATGCTTGGGGAGGTGGTAGAGAAGTCGGGGGAGTTTCTTTTTGAGGAGGAGGGGGTATGGGGGACGGTGGTTTTATTGCTGATGGTGAGGCTGATGGTGGGTTTGGCTGTGAGTCAGGGGGTGGCGGAGGTGGTGGAGATGATGGTGGCGGAGATGGAGTAGGGGACAAAAGGGTGACGGGACTGTTTGGTGGGCTTTGTTCAGAAGAGATACCTACTTTCGACGGTGACGTGGGTGGTTCGTTCTGGGCGTCGGTGACAATTAGCTCCGTGACAGAGTGGATGGCTCCAATCACGTCGCCTCTATCATCGATCCTAGTGAATGTCATTGTTTCTTGGGTGTAGATTTATTGGTGTGCTTTAAGAGGAGTTGTCATTCGTATTGTCTGTGTCAACTGGAACAGTGTAGGCAGCATCATGAAGAAGGCTCTAAGCTCAGCATCTTTGTCAACTCTGGCTCTTAGTGCCTTCGGAATTTCTCTTTGATAGTCTTCCATGGGATCGCCCAACTGTTCTGCCGGTGCTTGTTCTTCGACCACACGCGTCGGGGATGGAGGAGGGGGGGTCGACACAAGGTCAACGACGTTTTCAGACGTCTGTTGTGTTTTAGCTTTCTTGGGCCTACCTTCTGGGGCACCTGCCTCAATATATCGTTGAAACTGGGTTTCAACCGACACTTTATTAGCACGGGCATCTTCGACAATGTCGACAGCCGCGGCTGCGAGTTCCTCGTCATCATCGGATGAGTCAAGAATAAGCTTGCACTTACCCCTGCCTGTTTGTTGTTTTTGTGTCTTGAGTCTCTTCCTGGAAACCGCTATCTCCTTAGAAAGCTTCTTGATGTTTCTCTTTGATAGGGCATACTCAAGGTCGTCCTCTTCTACTTCACCTTGGGGTTCTGGAGTGGGTTTGACGATTGCAGGAGCCGGAGGAGTTGTCTGTTGCACTGTTGGCTACATTTGTATGGTTGGTCTTTGTTGTTCTGTCGGCTGAGGGTCGACGGCCTGTGCAGTCGGAGGTTTGATAGTAATATGCACCCGACTAGTGGTCACGGTTGGGGCATCCTCCGAGACGAAGGTACTGATATATAGATTAAGCTCGTAGTCCTCCTCCTTCTCCTGGTCGGTCAGCGGTTCGATGGTAGAGAAGTCGACCTTTTTGGAAGCCTCCGGAATTGGTACCTTTGTTCCTGCCTGTCGGGTCAATTCTCTGAAAATTTGTTCAACTGTCGGGTAGTAGTCGAGGTCTTTTGCTTTGGGGTCTTGACCTTGCATGTACCATACTGATGTATGGTCAAGTGCTAACTGGATATGTGAGTCGGCAGGGAGGTTTCGTCGGATGTTTTGGGGCACCCTCCACCTCGTCGTCCGAACCTTTAACTACTGGAACCAAGTCTCCAAGAAGACTTTCCCCTGTGCTAGCTCATGCAGGGTGCCTTTTTGTGAGAAAGGTTTGAAACGATGCATTTCAAATCTAGCGGCTCACGGAAGACTGGACTGCCTTTCGGACAGAAGTGATACATGACTATCCAAATAATCAGGGAGGGGAATTTGATAATACCTCCCATCTCCTGGCAGCGTTCACAGATGGTTTTGACCATGTCGACGACATAGTCTCCCCATCGGTAGACTTTTCCATTGGTGGTGATGGTGTCGACCGCCTCCAGCATCTCTAATTTCAGGTCAGTTCTATCCTTATACGGACAGTCTGTGCATCTGTGCCCCTCTTTATAGCAAGTGAAGCACTGGCTAGGTCAACGAGGGCGTATGTCTCGATTCCCAATGAATCAACCTCTTCCAAACCCTTGTCGTCGGTTGTCATACCGACGTTCGTATCGTCGACCGTTAGCTTGTTGCCCATTTTGATTGTTTGGATTGCTTTGCTCATTAGTCTGTGCTACTGCGTTTGTTTGGTAAACGACCTGATAGTTCTGTCTATTTTTCAGGTTCAGTTGACAGTCGACCGTGTTGTGGCTTTTTGTCTCACAAATGGCACACCAGGAGGCCTTTCCATTCTTCATGTTGCATGGACAGTCAGCTGTAGAATGGTCTCCACGTTCCTGGAAGATGTCACAAAACGCTTGAGTCTGCACAAAACGGACATCTTGTCGGTTGTACTGCTGTCGACAAGTATCTTTTGAATGACCGGCCGTCGAACATTTTGTACACCAGATCTCTTGATTCTTCAAGGTCAACTCTTTTAAATACTTCTGGACATTTTCTAGCTGTTCCTCCAGGCGGTGGTCTGTTGGATACGCAGGGATGTCTTTGTCCATCTCGACCTGCAAGGCTTTTGTCAGCGCGTCTTCATATGTCTTGAAAGTTTCTAGACTGATATGTCGGTGAAATTTCTGTGATAGACCTGCAAGGAACCACTGAATTAATAATTGTTCGTCAATAACATAATCTAGTTGGCTCAGTAAGTCCTTCCAGCGTTTGTCATAGTCGTGGACTGTTTCCCCTGGCTTGTGTTGGGTTGTTTTTAGCTTTTTGGCCGCTAGGTGCTTAGCGTCTGGAGTTTTGAAAAAGGATAGGAACTGCGCCTTTATCTCTGCTTTGGTTGCTTTGGGGGTCCTTTCTGTGAATGTCATGAACCATGTCAAGGCTCTTTTGCGTAGGGCCCCTGCGAACTGGGCCATCTGTCATTCTTCATCGGTGACCTGGTTTGCTTCCCAGGTTGACTCGCAGACGAACCAATGTCATCTGGGATCTTCATCCCCCTCATAGAGAGGAATGTGAGCAGTGCCGTGACCCATGCTTGAATCACTATCACTACTTTCAGAAGTTGGCGGGGTGGGTGGTGTGGGTGGTGGTGAAAGAGGTGGGGTTGTTGATACGGTTGAACCTGTGGGGGTGACGATGGGGTTTTGGTCGATGGAACTTGTGCTTCCATCGGTGGTCGATTCTTTCTCACCGTACAGCGGATTGTTGATAATTTGTCTTCTCGATGGCCCACTGTCACTTTGTGTGCTCAGTTCTGACTCTTGGTTATCTTCTAAAGTTGTATGTGGCAGGGGGGGTGCTCCTTCATGTGTCGGTAGGAGCAAGTGGATACTGCGAAAGGAAGGTGCTGTTTGAAAGGTCACCCAGTTCCCTTCGACCGGTCGGCGAATGACAAGGTGTCGGCCCGGGTATGGTTCATCACCGAGTCGACTCCAAATTTTGATGTCACCAGCTCTTAGTCGGAGGTCGTCTTCAATAATAGTCTGTATTACGGTATGTGAATTGGCTGGGGACAGGGTTACTTCGTCGGGAATCGTTATTTGGAGAGCTTCTTACTGCTCTATCCACACTTCTTCATCCTTAGGGGCCGTCTCTTCCTCTACGCCTTCTTCTTGTCGGTCATGACCCGATTCTGGCGGATTCTCATCTCGGTCGGTCTCCCTAGGGTTTTGTTCTCGACGCAACTCGTCGGCTCGTCCCTCTCGATTTTCTTAATGTCCGACATACATTCATACAATGCTATTCCTACGAGTCCTCTTTGGTCGACTATTCATTACTGGTTTGGTCGACTGGTATCCACTATGCTCCCTCTCCGACACACGACCAGCTACCCCCCCATAGCCTACCCGACGCTTTTTAGAAATCTCGGATAGTTCTGTCTATTTTCTCAGGAAGTATTCCCACTCCCTTTCAACGATGAATTTCTCCCACTTCTTTTGCTTCTCCGCCCAATTAGTGTTTGATGGCAGTTCGTACAATGGTGGTCAAGGTTTGACGATATGTCCGGCTCCTTTCTCTATCAGGAATTTGAACAGCAGCGTTGGTAAGGAGCACAGAAATTGGTCAGTGAAATCTGTGTAGAATTTTGCTTTTACAGTTTCCACTGAGGTTCTATCTTTGATTGCTTGCTCTTCACAGAAGTCATCGGCGATCTTGTCACACCACTCCGACAGATTTGTCCTACCCCCTCGAATAAGTTTCTCCAGCAACTGTTCTTTTTTAGTTGCGTCGGTCTTTTTCATCCAGGAGTTGCTTCAGTAGTTGTGGCACGGATTCAACAAACTTCTCGTGTGTCTTGGTGAAAAATCTGGCTTTGGCTTCTGCAACTGTTAGTCTGTTCCTACGTGTGTAATTTTGTAAGTAATTGGCAATCTTACGCTCCCACCAGTCCTTTATCTCCTGCTCTGGTACCATATGTGAACAGATATTCTAGACATGTACTACCGGCAACGGAACCAATGTTGTAATCTCACAGATCAAATAAGGTTACCAATAATACATACTAAAACATACATAATTATAAACAGAGACAGAAGACAATAACAGTATGGATAGAACAGAATATTTTATTACAATGAGTTCATACAAAAGCACAGAGCTGAACTGAGTTCTTGTGTGGCTCAACATCCTAATATATACAAGTTACAAACAGTTACAGAATAACTACCTATCGGTTCGGTGAACCGACACGACTGTTAGTTAGCTGACTTAATTAACTAGTTTAGTCGGCCGACCGACGTAGTCGGTCCATCGACTTAGTTGGCTGACTAAGTCGATCTTCGTTCAAGTCAACTTATGTCGACTTGCTCCTTCTACACCTACATTCAATCAAAATGGAGTAGAAGATCTAGAGCAACATTGGTTCCTTTATGAAGCTGTTTGGATGGTTTTCCAAGTTCACAATGCGGAAATAAGGAAATCGCAGATGATCACGACTCTGCGGGGTCGTGCGCTGGACTGGTTTATGAACTTTTTCGTAGTACCAGTAGGAAACCCACAGAATACCCTTAATTATATCTGACTCACAATGATTTGTGATTTCAGAAAATGTAAATCTAAGTCACAGTGTATCACAGAGATCAAGGAGATAAAGCAGTTACTAACAAAGTCTGAATGGGATTTCGATCAGTGGTTTAAAAATATGATGGCCAAAGTGAGTTTTCAAATGCCATATGTACAACATAAAGAGTGGTTTATTTCTACACTATTACCACACATCTGGCCCCCTTTGATGAAACAAAAGATTGTGTCACAGATGAAAGCGCTAGAAATAGCGATGAAGTTGGAATCCTTGCTGATCAGAGATGGTGGTGCAGGAATGATGCAGATTCAGTCACAGTTGCATAATATGATAGTGCAACTTCAGGATATTAAGAAGGGAAAATAAGTCTAGGAGGGTTTATGGTGTACAAGATGTCAAACAGAGGGACACCACAAGGATAATTGTTCGTCATACATGAACAATATCTTGTCATGTGCGCCTAATCCATTGAGTACTCAATGACTACCTTGGTGCCGAATATGCCAGAATAGAGGGCATCATGATGAGGACTGTCTATACTTGCAGAATATTGTAAGTACCCCGACCATCCTTTTCTGTAAATTTTGTAAGTCAGTAGGACACGATGAGAAGGAATGCAGAGCATACCAGCTCTTGAAGGAGAATATAGTAGACACCAACTTAATGAAGAATGCTGGGAAGATTTAGGATGAACAAGTGCAAGCACACTACCGACCTATGCATTTCCCACAAAATCAGTATTAGAATCAATATCAACCTCAATACCCACCGAATCAATATCCACCGCAACAACCACACTCTTACGGAGGGGGGGTGGAAATTTCAGAGGTAGAGGAGGAGGAGGATTTGGCAGGGGAAGAGGTTAAGTTTTATGCTATAATTATGCGCAGCTGGGACATTATTCTAGAGATTTCTAGGAGCCTGCAAAGACGTGTTCATATTGCAAAGTGCAGGACCATAACGTGGAACAATGCCCCCAGTTGATTGCAAAGTGGCAAGCTCGGGCCACCAGAGTTCGTAACCCCGCACAAAATCCAAATACAAATCCTAACCTAAATGTTCAAATGATTGCTACTAAGCCGAGAGAACCAAGTGTTGCTATCGTAACATGAGGAGGTTCTGTGACTGGAGCTGATCATAATAAAGCGCATGAACTGCCACAAGTGTGACCCGCAACGTAGAAGAAATTACCATTTGATGTTAAAAAACAAAAGTAAGTATTCTTGGACATGCGACTGGATTTTGTAGATCCAGAACAACCATCGACCTCCACCAAAGTCAAGGATATGTCTCAACGTTTCCAATAGATATTTCGGAAGCAAGCTCCAAACAAGGTTAGTAAACTCAAGTCATTTCTATCAAGTTTCTTAGCATTGATCCATGATAAAGATGCTGCCTTAAAATTACAAGCGCTTATAGAAGAAACCCCATCGCAACCCGAAAAAAGATTTAACCATGTTAAAAAGAAATTCAAAACTGGGCATGAGTTGAGAATGACTATGCAGATAGGAGACTACGACATGGATTACATTATCCTAGATATCGGGTCGTATGTCAATATTTTGATGTGACAAACTTGGGAGAGCATGGGAAAGCCACGCTTGGAATGGTCCCCTGTCCAGTTGAGGCTTGCAAATCAAGTGAAGGTCCTACTGATTGGTAGGTTGAGTCAAGTTCTTGTCGACATTGAGGGGCTGTACACCTTTGCAGAATTTGAATTTATCAACATTGTCGATGACACAAACCCATATCCTGTGCTTCTGGGGATAGATTGGGCAATAGAGAGTTAGACGATCATAAATTTTAAGAAAAGAATCCTCTCATTCAAGGATGACGATATGAGGATAGTGTCTCCCATTGATCCACTGGAAGGACAACGATATGTCGAACCAGTCTATAGTGAAGGACAGGGTGATTATCTGGATCGTATCTATAATATCAGTGCCTTAAAATATGACTATGCCAATCCTACAATATATGGGAACCTGAGTTGGAGGAGTACTAGCTCATGCACATCAAATTCATGAGAGGCATTGGATAATTGGAAAGATAGACTACATGAGGTCTCTATGAGGAGATGCACCAAAGTTACAAGTTCTATGCGATGGGTGGAGAATCAATCAAGGGAGTTACGCACATATGAAGGGTTACCTAATCTTGTGACCTTCCTAAGTGAGTTTGAAGGACTGGTAATAGAACCACAATGCTTGTTCGTGTTAGACTATGTGTTGAAAGCTACGCCCACTAGATGGTGGGGTACGCATAAGAAATCCATATCAAAATGGACACAATGAAAAATATTTTTGGAAGTCAGATTCAGTGAAGAAGTCACATTAATCTTTAATTAGAAGTACACAGGGCTGTCGAACCATGTAGAACACCTCAGTCGGTGTCACACAGAATTTGCAAAATACTTGTGATAGGAATGGGTCCATCATTTCATACACACATTGGAAATGGAACCCAAGAGCTGGTATACATACATGGAGTTGCGACAAGGAAATTAGGATTGGGATGAGGTGGTTAAATAGTCTGCGCACACCTTTGCATTTGTTGATGAGCAGCCGATAATTGATGTTGCGCTTCAAGTGATAAAGGAGAAAATATTTTCTAAAATCCTTGTAGAAGTGGTAAATTCCCACCAGTGCAGTGAGACCGTCCAATAATGGATGGCTTGTTACAATATGGCTGGGGACCCAGATGATGATCCTACCAATATTAACATACTAGAATCAGAGGGTATGCGCAATGTGGAAGGAAGTGGTATTTCGAGCGAACATCTCCTCAAATCGCTCAAAATAAAGAAAGTTAACATTGATTCACCAGAAAACCCAAAGTTTGCCAATATAGGAGACTATTGGGATGATAAAACAATAACAAAGATCACAGACTTGCTACATGAATTTCAAGATCTGTTCCCTACCAACTTCTTAGAGATGAAGGCAATAGTGGGAGATTTGGGGGAGATGAAAAAAACCCTGAAATTAGATGCAAAACCAGTTAAGAAATGACCTTATAGGTTGAATCCAAGGTATAAAGAGAAGGTGAAAGCTGAGCTGGACCGAATGCTCGATGCAAAAATCATTGAACCTATTGAAGAATCAGAATGGATCATCCCTATAGTCATTTAGGATAAAAAGAAAACAAGTGAATTCTGGGTCTGCATCGACCTGAGGAAGCTGAATGATGCATGATTGCACGATCCATTCCCAACACCATTCACATATGGAGTACTTGAAAGCATAAGAGGACAGGATATGCATTCATTCACCGATGAATTTTCTGGCTATCATCAGGTTAGAATAGCGAAGGAGGATTGACACAAAACGACCTTCGTCACCAAATGGGGATGTTATCATTATAGGGTAATGCCCTTCGAACTTAAGAATGCTCCTGCTATTTTTTCAAGAATAGTAGTCTCTCCTTTCAAATATTTTATACATAAATTTCTAGAAGTTTACTTTGATGATTGGACTGTGTTTGGTCTAGTAAGAGACCATATTGAGAGTCTACGCATGATGCTGGAACGCTGTTGCTAGTATTAGATCGCACTTAATTCAAAGAAATGTATTTTTTGCACACCATTTGGTGTATTGTTAAGACATGTAGTGTGTCGCGACAGAATTTTGGTCAACCCAGCAAAAGTTGTGATTATCCTTGACCTACCACTACCTACATCAATCACGCAACTCAGACCAGTGCTAGGACACACTGGCTATATAGAAAATCTATCAGAGGATATGCAGAGATAACTGCTCCAATGGAGAAAATTTTGAATAAAGATGAAAAGTTTTAGTGGACATAAGCTTGTCAGGGAAGTTTAGACAAGTTAAAAATCAAGATGGCCACTACGCCAATACTGGTATTTCTTGATTGGAAGAAGCAGTTCCATGTTCATGTCGACGCGTAGTCTGTCACACTCGGCATAGTACTAACGTAATTGGGAAAGGACACGCTTGAACACCCTATTTCGTTTGTCAGCAGAAAACTATCGATGGCAAAGAAAAACTACACTACGACAGAAAGAGAGGGACTCGCCATGGTATATGCGCTATAGAAGTTCCGATACTATCTGTTGGGTGGAAATTTTAAAATGTACACTGATCATTCGACATTAAAATACCTAGTCAACAAGCTAGTGTTGGGGGGGCATATCTGTCGATGGCTCCTCCTGTTTCAAGAATTTGATTTTGAAGTCATTGTTAAACATGGTCAAATGTATGTGGGGCCTGATCACTTGTCAAGAATAGAAATCAGTGAAGAACCAAACATCCTGGAGGATAACTTGCCCAACGCACAATTATTTGCAGTCACCGTGGTTGATAAAAAGTTTGAGGCTATCATTCACCTTTTGAGTATAGGTTATGCGCTTGAAGGGTTCACCACTACGCAGAAGAAACAATTGATTTTCAAAGCCATTGATTTCATGTTGATTGCAGGACAACTATACAATATGGGCCCTGATGAAATATTATGTCGGTGTGTTTTCGACCACGAATGATATTGGGTAATGAGTGAAGCACATGCCGGTGTCGCAGGAGGATGCTATGCTGGAAAGGAAATCGTGTGCAAGATATTTCAATTTGGATTATGGTGGCTAACCATACATATGGATACCAAGAGCTTTTTCCAAAGCTTTGATGTTTTCCAGAGAACAGGAAACTCGTCGAGATGCGATGAAATTCCATTAGCACTGCAGATAACCCATCAAGCATTTGATAAATGGTCCATTGATTTTGTTGGTCCTATTAGTCTACCAGGAAAATGGACTAGTGTGTGCTATATTATCACAGTGACTGACTACTTAACCATATGGGTTGAAGCTACACCTGTTAAAGATTGTACTGCTGCAACTACGACGAAGTTTTTATTTGAAAATGTGGTGACCAGATTCGATTGCCCAAAAATTCATCGAAGTGATCAAGGTATGCATTTTGTTAACAAAATGATTGATGAGCTTATTGCAGAGTTTCAGATTCATCATAGGAAAATGACACCCTATCATCCTCAGGCGAATGGAACGATTGAAGCATTCAACAAGATTCTAGAAAATGCATTAACCAAAGTATGCAATGCGTGTAGAGATGATTGGGATCAGAAAGTCTCAGCTATGCTATGGGTATACCGCACAAATTACAAGATATTGATAGGACACACTCCATTTAGACTGGTGTATGGACATAAAGCTATTGTGATGATGGAATATATTGTGCCAAGCCTAAGGATTGTTGCACTAACTGAAATGAAAAATGTGGATGCTGTCACGAAGAGACTGTCGCAGCTTGTTCAAATGGAGGAAGAACACTTCATTGCAAGATTCCATCAAAACACAGAGAAGAAAAGGAAGAAAGCATGGCATGGTCACCATATCAGAACTAAGCATTTCGAAGTTGAAGGACTTGTTTTGTTGTAGGGATTTTTTTTTTGAAGCATCCAAGAAAATTAAAGACTTGTTGGCTAGGGCCATATGTGGTCGCACACATCACTGATGCAGGCGTAGTGAAATTAGACAAGTTGGATGGGATTTCGGTTGCAGGAATGATAAATGATAGTTGGTTGAAGCCTTACCATGATGGCTATGGCACATAAAAGAGATAGAAAAAAAAGAAAAGAGAAAAAAAAAGAAAAAAAGGAAATTGTTCTCTCGCACATTTGCGGAAGGGGTATGCAAATCGCAATAAGAGAGAGAATAAAGCTAGACGTTATTAAAGAGTGCATACCAAAAATATTTAGGCGAGTATGAAAGAGAAGCGTCATTAATTTGACAAGTCTGAGGAAAATGGCGACATGATTTTTGGTCCCATCCGTCGTCCTCGCCATAACTATCTTGATAGGTATAGGTCAAAGCTCAAGTGAGAGAGTTAATTTTGGAATACATCGAATGTGAATCCCATGTGATCGACAAGATGTATCTCTACCATCAAATGATTACATGCAGGACAAGTGCATGCCTATAAATATGAGCCTTCATCATCAAGAATCCTTTTACTTGCACAGAGAGAAGAAGAGCGAACCAGAGTCTGTAACCTTGAGAGCCGAAGCTAATGGTCATTTCGATTTCCAGTACTAGCGAACAGTCTGACATTACCATCGCCTAAAATTTTCCCAATAGTTGAAGAGATTTAATCACCAAAGACATAGTAAGTACAACAAGAACCATAAAAAATGGTGCAGTCACCTCCCCAGACAGTTCCTGCTGCTAGTTTAGCCCCTAGTTTGGCCCTTGCGTCGGCCCCGATTCAGAATCCACTAGTTAATATACCAGTTGCAGGTTTGTGACCATTTGTGTCAAGTGTATACCTTCCAAGAATGCTAGGGCCTCGAGTTAGGGTGCCAAAGTTCACAAAGAAGTGCAAGTCCATGGGGGACACACCAGCTCTACCACGACGAAGAGAAGCAAATGCCACCGTAGAAGAGTGGAACCTTCTACCACCATACATTTGACTAAGGAGAGCACAAGTGCCTGAAGTGAAGTTCCTGATGAAAGTGCGCTCCTCCTTGGTGGCACCCCAGATCCTTGCTGATGTGTTGTTGTTAATTAAAATAATCCTGAAAATGGTGAAACTGCAATTTGAACATAATGATATGTGTAAGAAGGTGGACCTAGAAAGACACAACTACATGGTCACTCTTCCATCCATGCCACCTGCGCCACAACTTGTAGTCCTAATGGAGTGGGATCGAGGTATAGAAAGCATGGACCTAATTAATTTACTGCTCAGGCCACATTTTGGCTGAAGTAAACAAGTGAGCACATATGTGCGACAAATCTTGGTCTGCTTCCATGGAGGCTACTTATGGCTCGACAGACCATATTCTGTCAATGTTGAGCTCATTTCGTCGATAACGGGTCTTCCACGATAAGGAGCCAACCCTGTGCCATATCTGCACACAAATAGAGATGCCATAAAGATGAGGGAAAAGTATGACCTTGTGCGCAAAAATAGAGGATTCTTGATTTCCTCAATAATTGATAATACAGTGAGGTTCGTCACAAAAATATTATCTTGCAAGTTATTGCGCAAGATTCGGCCCACTGAGTGCACTGCTAGGACAATGGAAATAGAAAAACAATGCGCAATAGGAGTGTTGTTCAATTGGTCGTAGTATTTACTAAATGAGCTCCTAGAGGATGTAGAGAAAGCGTAGGAAGAAAGTGAGACAAATTTACACTACTTCTGGTTGCTGATTTTGATTTCTTTTATCGTTTGTTTAGACCCACCGGACTACCAGCCACTAGATGTCCCATTCTTTTGTCATGGCGTGAAATATCATAACCTATGGGAAGACAAGGAAGAAAATATCCAATAGAAATATAATAACATAGAGTTGTTTCTACATGCAAAGGTGTTAAGAGACATCGTGTGACACCAACACATACTGCGAGCTATGACAGTCCAAAGGTATGCACCTTTCATTAAATTCCAGGATAATTCCCATAATATCATCTTGTAGCCACGGCAGGACCCAAAGAAGTAAGTGCACCCGACGCACTTCGTGGTTATTGAACAGTATGTTGAAGCAACCATCTAGAATTGGCCTGAGGAATGGCACGTCCCAGTCGACGAAGAGGTGGACCAGGGTAATGACCAAGGAAATGGCCAAGGTAATGATGGGGGTGACACGCAAAGAAACCAGTAGCTGATTTCAAATGAAGAAGACAACAATGATGAATACTCTGATAAGGATGATTCAGAAAACACACCCACTGACGAGGATGTGTAGACCCAACAGAGAGAAAAGGAACAAGAGAAACACCATCCACATCACAAGAAGCACAAAGCTAATAAAATGACTAACACATTCAACTTAGCTGAGGAAGACATGAGCCTACTTGCAGACATAGTCGCAGAAGTGGCGAAGACCAGATTTAAAGGTATAGGTAAACAATAGATGAAATTAACCAACAAACTCATCGAGCATGTCAATAAGCTCACTGAGGCTATTAATGAGGTAAAGAGCACAGCCAAAGCTGAGACATACGGTGTTGATCCTGATGATACATTAGCTGCGCCACTGTTGTTGCTGCCTCTCAAGATAGAATTCAAAGCACAAGCAGTGCAAACAGGAACGAAGGAGTTCGATGATGTTATCCAGGCGATGGGGACACTATCGCTAGATTTTTCCAAACTAGCATTGGGAGAAGTATATGTTTTTCAACATGCGACTGCGACTGAAATTAGAATAAGAAAAAATTCTCTAGCTTGTCAAGATAAAAATGTAACTAGGAAGGTGAAAGATCTCAAGGTCCTTCTTAGGAAGAAGGAGCAATAGATTCGGGTGCAAGAACAAGGCAGGCTTACGTTGGAGGAAGCCATAAGTGATGCAGTCATATATTTCTCCGCAAAAGAAGGCAAAGAAGATGTAGATGCACTCACAAAGGTAGCTCGACTATCCAGGATTTCCATGGATCTAAAGAAACAGGTGGAAGAGCTTAAAACGCAACAACAACCAAGTACACCCCTTGATGTCCTAGAAGAGTGCAAGAAAAAAACATCTGAGGCTTTTGATCGGATTAAGGAGGGACAAAAGCTTTGCAATGAAGCAATCGACGGTGCATCTGCGACATGGGAATTGCTCCTGGAAGATGAAATGACGACAAAGTTCGTAGAGGACGTGTGCCAAACCGAATTGAAAATCGCAGTGGTTAAGGAAGACATGAAGAAGCTGGCCATCCAAGAAAAGCTCGCAAAGGTAGCCGAGCTGAAACAGTTGCAGCAACAGGTAAAATATCTGCGTGACAAGGATCAGAGCCGAAATGATGACGTTACAAAACACCAATCAGAAGCAAAATGGGTTTCAGGGCTCATTCAGCCTGCATAATGGAAGCTATAACATATAACTCAGTCATTGGAATATGTACCATCAAAGAATATCAGTTTCGATCATGTTGAGCAATTGGAGAAGCAAGAGGAGTAGGTACATGAAGAATTTTTTCCAGGTGCAAGGAATTTTGAAGGAATTTACTGACAAGGTCAGTATCGTGGTGCAGCTAGTGTCAGAATGATAAACCTACTTAGTGGCTTGGGGTGAGCCACATGTGAGTGTTGGGGGGAATTTTGGGCCAGGAAAGAGCACAAGGAAGAAAGAGAAGCACAGGAGGAAGGTAGGAAAAATGGGCACATGATGAGGTAAAGGAAGGAAAGGAAGCACAGAGGAAATAAAGTTGCAACAAGGAGCAATGCAACGAAGGAAAAGAGAATCTACAGGCAGGTAGAAGAGTAAAGGATGGAAAGCGATAGGTCAGGAAGACCATAGGTGCTCGAGTTGACGAAAGACTGAAGGACGTTTTTGCGGCTAGTTATGGCTTGTATAACATGTATTGAAAGAAGTTTCTACGGCTAGTTATGGCCTATACAGATGTAATGAAAGACATTTTTTTGGCTATTTATGACTGTAATAAATGTGATGCACCTAGTCGACCCTGTGCAGTCTTGTATAGTCTATAAATAGGAGGAACCTGTTTTGTATAAGGGTCGGTTCTTAGAAGTTCATAATAGTTAGAAATACTTGAAGGGATCATAGAGAAGTCTGATAGTAGTAGAAGGTTGTTGATCCACAGATCTGCAGCTGTGTGCACAAACCATTTTGTAAGAGTCAGTCTATAATTGAGTGCGCAGATAGTAGAATAGAAGAGTCGATCTAGGATATGTGTGGATCAATAGGAGTAGAAGAAATCATAATAAGAACAGAGAGTATGAGAGCAAGAAGAGTCTGAGTTGAGAAGACATATCTCAAAATAGTTTGCAGTCAAGTCACAGACTGCAAGGTACCATATATTTCTCATGCCAGATGAAGAGCACCTTGGTGGTTTTTCCTAGTTGGGTTTCCATGTTACATCTTGTGTCAAATGGATGTGCTTGTTGAATGGTTGTGAATAGTTATTGGTTACATTTCATTATTTATACTTATTGTTTAAATGAATGTCACAATATTGATAAAAGAAGTTGAATGAATGAATGACTAAAGAATTGTTGAAGCATTGTGTACTATTTCATGTTCATTTACTGTTAAGTTGTAATACAATTGCACCATTGTCCTTTACTGTTAAGGAAGCATTTGCGCCAATTGTTAAGTTTTTAAGGGAAAGTCTATGTTGCATTTTGGTTGTGTCGCAATGTTGCACCATTGTCAAGTTAGTAAAAATACTTCGACCTTCCGACTCTGTTGATCTCCTTGGCTGCATGCCAGGGGACTGTAATCCCTCGCCGACTATAGAAACATGGTTCTGGTAGTTACACATTAAGATATATTGGGTGAAACTGCACCTGCCTCGTGTGTGTTTCCGACTGAGCTTGCTTTGTCGGGCCAATATATTTGGGTGTTTTGTTGGTCTTGTGGGTTTTTAGATCAGAGGTCGCGAGAGTGGGGAAAAGCAGCCAACAAAAGGCATGCATGATATTTTTTTATAAATGTACCAATTTTGGATTAAGGGGGGGTGTTAGAGTAGTAATACATCCTTAGTATCATAGTTATGACCTTAGGCTATTTTCATTTTCTTTCATGCAGTGAAATCCTATGGTTTAGACTTAGGGAAGTTTATTCAACAAAATATATAGTTATTTTGTCCTGTTCACACCTACAACAATGCTCCAACTTGGTCAAACTAGAACATGTGCACCCTCATTAATGACAGGAGCACTCCCATTCCTCTCTTTTTGGAGTTTGGGTTGACTAGGGGCACTAGGGGTGTTTTTAGACCATTTTTGGGCTTCTTGAGCATTTATTGTTCACCTTGAGCCACTCCCACACCTCTACTTGCTCACCCATGCATGACTTGGACTCATTATCTCCACAGCACACCTCACCAATTTTCACACAAGGCTTACCATTTGGGTTGAGTTGGAGCTTCATTGGTCTACCTAGGGGGGATTGAGGTCAAATCTTTCCATGACACATGTACACTCCCAATTTCCTTCCTAAGTCTCAAAAATTGTTCCTAATGTATTATATATCTGATAAAAGGACATTCAAATGTTAGACAGTTCAATAATATCCACTTTGTGTTCACATTGGTATGTAAATTTTGTTACTCTTTCAAGCTTTTTGTTGTTTTTTGCAAAGTAATTCAAATTGTGAGAGTCTCTTGTTCTCCTAGATCTAGCTATGAATCAAATTATCATGCATAGTTGTGCATTTACTCCCCCACCTCACATAGTGTAGGAAACCAAATTACTCAATACCGGTTACAAGTAATATTTATCATGACCTTCACATACCTCCATGAGTATTCAACCCTCTGCCAGTATTCTTCATATAATTTCCCCATGAAGACATCAATGGGGCCCCTTCCCTCCTAAGAAACCAATTCTATTCAATTATTCTTGCAGGAACACTCTACATGGAATTGATTCATGGGGCAACCGTATTTGTGTTTGCACAACAACCCTCACTTAATCTTGGAAAAGGTTCCCTGACCCACTCAAAACCGTGGGAACCCCACCCATCATTAAATTGACTCCCCAACTAACAAAAAATTATGGGATTCCCACCCATCATCAAATTGGTTCTCCAACATGCCCAAAACCATGGGGACCCCACCAATTATCCTTTCTATACAAACAGTTCCCTGATACTCCCACACTCATGGGAATGACCCTTTTTTTTGGTAGCAACCCCTAGTAGCCTTTTATTGATGTAGTTGAGTATCTCTTCCTATCCTATTCAGTTTTGGTAAGTCATTATGCCCTTAGTATTGTGTCTTCCCTAACACCCTTCATCAATAGTTTGTTTCTCTCCATTACAACCTATCCATCCACTTTGAATTATGATACCATTGGTTACTCCCTAACTTTACATTGATCAAAAGAAGTTATAAGCCCCATGCTTACCATCCATTCTTATGTTAGGTTCGTTAGTCCCACAATTGGTTACAACATGGTCTTTGTTTAATAAGACCCTCATCTTATCAGTATTTCTTAGCTCTCATTGATGATAAACCCTCATATTCTAATAGTTGAAGCAGTTACAGTGGTACTTCTGGAATCCTTTCAAATAATTACAAGAAATTTCCTTGAACTAAGTAAGGAGAGTCCATCGTGCTCCTTAACTTAGTAGTCTCCCTGATGCTCGACACTAACACCTCTAATCATATCAAGGGGATTTGTACATTTTGAAGGGAGCAGGTTCACGTTTGAAAATCATGGTAGTAGCAGATCCTGTCTAGTGTAGTATTTAGTGGCTTCACCAGCATCCTAGACACCCACCCCTATGGGATTCTTCATATTATCGAAAGTTCCACTTCTTCGACACTAGTAAAATTAGTTCCAGATTCATGTGCGCTCACATGGTTTGAAGCCACCTTAATCCATGTCCTAGCATTTTATGAGAGATCTCTCAGTATTTTCATTTTGTATCCATTTTTACCATCTTCACAAGCATGGTAATGCATGTCTCGTTTGTATAAAAATAACACTTTCAGTTATCACTGCACCAACAACCTTCTCCCTTAGGAAAGGTCGATTCATCCATTTATGTTTCCAATGCTTTCATGAGTAACAGAGAGAACACCAAAATAAATGATGATACATTATCGTCTCTATAGTACCCTCTGAACCTCATACATTAGGGTGCATCTATTATCATGGAAATATCGCACACATGCGACATTTTCACAATTTGCATGGTAAAGAGTTATCAACATACAACACGCATCCAACTCAATACACCTTCACAAAACCCAAAGATCAACCTAAGTCCAAAAATTCCCCAAGGAAGTCAACATACACAACTGCATGGGTAATAATTTATTTATGTGTGTGACAACGCGTGTCACTAGTACAACACCCACACACATTTTCCTTCAATACCTGTATGACTGACAAAATGACAGGATCTCACCCACCATGGACACATTAAAGGCTCATGAAAGCTCCATTACCTCCAAGAATTTGATATTTGGCTCTGCACACACTTGGTTTCCTTAAATGGCCTATCTTGTGTACTTTGGAGCCACATCATCGATCATTGGGTTCGCATTGGGATCTTGTTATTTCTTGACCACCTCTTCACCTATAAAATAAATCCATGGGAATTCCAACTGCAAGAGAAATTTGAGATCAAGGTTATGTTGTTGGAATTGTGCTTTAGCTCCCTCATTGCTCACCATTTCCCCCTTGTTTAGCATTCACCAAGATCCCTTGCCTCCTTCCCCCAAGGGGAAAGTGTTATCCTCATTTGTTCTTCAAGTACTTGACATGTAGTGTGGACCAAATAAACCTCCCTTATAAGGAGGATTTTTTTCCTCCATTTGGATATCACATATCCAAGGTGTTGTATATGTTTGACCATTGGGAAATATAAGAAGTGGTTTGGTAGCTATTAGTTGTTGGAGCTTGCATCTCTTACCCCCTCCTGCATTTTATTTTATTTTTCCCTTATTTCCTTCATTTTTTTTATATTTCCATTAACAACCATTTGTAGAATCACTTGAAGAAATCAACCACCCCCAAAAAGGGGTACCTAATATTGAGGTGTTGCTACAACCTACAAGTACTTTCCCCTAACCAATTAAAGCACTCTTGTGCAATCTTTTCCACAACACTAACCTCATGAATGACCTTCAGAGAAGGCAAACTCAATTTAGAAGTGAAACCACTGCTATCAAGAGTTTTTTGTTATTCTTCTATGGTTAGGTACTGCATGGTTTTGTCATTAGTGAGAAACTTCGGTGTTATTAATTGTTATCTTCTAGTCATTATATTATTGTCTTTTGTTTGCATTAGATTTTAGTTTCTTTTTTTATCATTATGAATTTAGAGGTATCTTTTATTCATGAGTTAGTTGGATCTAACTATCTTGCTTGGAAGAAAAATATGATTGATGTTTTCGGAAGTAAGAATCTACTGCACTTAGTTAAAGGTGAACAAACAAAACTGGTTGACGCTAAAGACTTAGATATATGGGAAGATTGGCGTGATCAAGCAAGAGGATGTATTGGTCAAATTCTTTCTGATAGTTTATAGGAACATATTGAGGTCGAAGATATCCTGGTTGAGGTATGAACAACTTTAGCTTCTTTATTTTATAAATTTGATGATGTTTATGCTTACTATATTGAAATCAAGATTCATGAGATAGATCCTAAATATTTTTATATTATAGAATAATTTATTGCTGAAATAAAAATATATAATGAAAAGATAAATAATTGTGGTAAAGATTGCAAGAAAAGTGATAATGCCCCCTTCGTTGTAGAGAAAAAGTTACCTTATTCCTTTGATTTGTTCATACAAACTAGGAATGTGACCATTGAAATGTCTAAAGGTCCTATTCCAAACTCATTTTAGGACTTTGTAAAGGTTTGATAGGTGATAAAGATAAATTAATCGTTTATGGTCAATTAACTGATGGTAAATCTCTAATCTCACATGGTAAAAAGAGTCATAATAAAGGTTTTAATAAAAACCCTAAACCACGTACTAAAGGATCAAACCATCACTCTTCTAAAAAATAAAGTGTTTAATCCTTGTAAGTATTGTGGGAAAACCAACCACCCTAAGAACATTTGATTTAAACAAAAATGAGAACTCTCCGAAGCCAAGAAGAAATCCTTCGAGGATAAATAGGTAATTCTTTGTGCCTATTTTATTCACCTAGATAACTCATTTTCTTATGTGGAATGGATAATAGATTTTGGTGCTTATAATCACATGTCTAGTACAAACACTAATAAGCACACAAGACATAATGTTTCAATTAGTGATGGAAAAAAAAAATTAGTCGTAGCTTCTTGTGATGTTAAAGTTCCCCATGGTACATCAGAAGATGTTTTTCATGTTAAAGGCATGCCCATCAATTTTCATTCTATTCATTGTGTTTGTTAAAATGTTTATAAGTTTGAAGCATGTCTAGATAAATATATTCTTAAAGATACCAAACATGAGTTGTTTCTTCTAGTCTTGTTGATCATATTGTTGGTTTATATAAGTTTACTGGTTTTAATTCAATTAATAATTAACCGATTTATTCCTGTGTTCCCCACCTTGATGAACAAAGTAAATTATGGCATGAAAGATTAGGTCACTTGAATTATGGTAAAATTTAAATGTTATCTAAAATGTTACTTGGATTACCTTGAATTTCTTCCATTGAAGGTGTTTGTGAAGGTTGTGTGCATGGTAAAAATCATAAGGAAATGTTTGATAAAGGTAAATATTGATGTTCTAAAGAAAAATTGCAATTAATTCATAGTGGCATATTATGTCCTATTGAAATTCCTTCTTCTCCACCAGAATACTTGCGTAGGTATGGAAGGATTTAAAATATGCAATTTTGGGATTCCAAAAGGTCATTAATCCCCTAGAGAGCCCATAAACATCAATTGAAACAACCTCCCATCCTAGGAATAATTTCATTAAAGTCTCACAAGAACCAACAACAAAGCACATAGTTTCTTGTAGGTTGAGTATACTAGGAGTTGTTTTCTCAAACAGTCTTTTAAGGGATTAAATCTTTGAGGCTCCCCCAAAATATCGAATGTTGAATGACATCAGGATCATAAATAACCACTCATAAAGGGAACATGATCTCTAAGAACTCAAGTTTCAAAGAAAGAACCATCTAATGTGGTGTTTGAGCTAGCCTCCTTCAGCCTGGTAGATAAGGGAAAACATTTATTACGAGAAGAACCATCATTTATTCATTTTATGGAGTGGCCTCCTTTCTTCTTATTATTTGAACATATAATGAAGTTCTAGTGTCTTATATTATTAACATGGATAACATAGTTTATATTGGAAGGAGAATTTGAGTAAATTTGCATTGGGGTTTAAAAAAATAAGTCTTTAGTAAGAGGATGTAAATTAATGGACTTCCCAAACCTTGACTCACCATTACATTTATGAACAAAACTATGGGGGGGGGGTATCTTCACAAGGATATTCAAGGAATATGAGATCCTACTAGAGTTAGCACCAAGAAAATTTGACACACTATAACACATCTGACTATAACTATGTGTGGAGTGTAACTTTACAATAAAACCCCCCATATTAGGTGTTAATGATACATGCTTTTCTTCATTAAGTGAGTTTGATAAATCCCTAACCTACCCAATATTGGAATCAACCACTTCAGGTTCCAATGGGTTCTTATTTTTACAAGGATATGGAGTCTTACCGGATGCATCCCTCAAGTCATTAATTAAATTAATAGGCTCATGAAAAGAACCCACACCCAAAAACCCAACACTAGAAATTTTAGAATACTCATTTTCAACCAAGTTGAGATATCTTAGTTCAACATATTTTCAACGTTCATATGGTGTCAACGAAGGATATTTAGACTTACCTCAGATGGAATGGACAAACTATCGATGTTATGACCTAAATAATTGAATGCTCCAAAATCAAAATTGTTTCCCGACATATCCATCTCCAAGTCCAAGTAGGAACCAAGACAATTATGGTGCAGGTGGCAAGTGCTCTGGCATAGATGAAACCTGAAAGGATTTTTTTTATATTCCAACCTATGGGTGATTACCTTATCGCCCATATAATATCGAAATTAGTCGATAATCCACAATTAACATCAAACTCAACCAATACAAAGGCCATTCACTTATCCTCATTTAGTAGCATATTCTCATTAATTAAGATAAACTTCCCCAAATGGTCATTTAGAACCATAAAAATGTTTTTAGTCCACAATTAAAGTTGAAATCCTGGGAGTAAAAGCCACAAATGGAATTTTGTAATCTTTTATCTTATCAAATTGAAATCCGAATGCTAATGCAATAGAACTAACGAACCACTCCCAATTACCCATAACCTGGAGAATATTTTAAGAGCATTTTACTCCGATAAAAACACACAAAAAACCATCCATTTGGTAAAATATGAGCCCGGGGATGATAATCAAGTTCAATTCGCCAATGCTTAGATATCTAGTCGATCATTTCAATCGTATTCAGTCTAGCATATTCATGTCTCCCAATGAGAACCATGAGAGATAGGTTTTCCACCTGACCAAGGTTAATATCCTTTCCAACAACAAAACTATCAATATATGATCTTACCTTAAGTTCCTTCAGTTTTCGTCAGTCTTTGCCTTTAATCCCAAATAGTTTCATAGATGCCTGATGTGAGACATTATCATTCGGATTCTAAAAAGAAGAAACTGCGACCTTCAAGGAGGTACTAGGATTATTTTCTCCCCAAAATAGGTCCTAAAACCCACACCCATTTTTGACTATTGATTTCAAAACATGCTTAACTTCATCTATCACTCTTTCTAAATCTTCTGATAGAGAAAAACCATCTCCTACAGAGATAACATATATTTCTTTCAGAAAATGAAACCCTATATGGTCATCGTCCACATCTTGTTTCATACTACCCTTTCTCTAACCTAAAACTGATTTCTAATCACACTTAGGGAGATCTGACTGATGATTCGACTGAGGATGAGAGGTGTCAAAAACTGGTACCCCACTAGTTGGCAAAAGATTTATTTCCCTGACAATATGATTTGACCTATTGCGAGACATGTGAATTGTTTCATAGCGAAAACCATGGGGTATGAGAGTGAGGTATACAATAATCATCACCTAAATAATAATAAAAACACCTTATGATAAATGGCCAAAAATAAATACAAGCACCCAAGTATTGTTAAGTTTTCAATGGTTACACAAGAGCTAATAACATTTAGCATCATAACATCATAACCATATGCAAAAGGATCACTAAAAGAAAGACAAGCACAACCACATAAAAGAACATAGAGATTTATCCTGGGAAATCCTCATGGGGGAGAAAACCCAAAAAAACTTCATCGATATAGTATTCAACCAAGTACAGTGTAAGAACCAAACAATAAGACTTATAAGACCCCAAGATTAATACTAGACTACTTCCTCTCTCCCATATGGACTGCTCTTTCTCTCTCTAGTGTAACTGCTGAGTTATATTGCTTGCCCAAATGAGGGAGGCACCTCTCCTATTTATATTGATTAGCTGAGAGGCATAATAAACCAACTGGGCCGACTTCTCCTTGCTTCTAGGGTCGAATTGCCTTGGAAGACTCAAAAATACATTTTAATAATAATTTTGTGGGTACTGCTGACCCAACTTACAATAGGAAAGTATTGAGGTAAAACCTCTGTTGTAACAATACATAACAATACATATGTACAACTGACTAGTGAATCTATATGCCATAGGTATTTTTCACAATTACATCATAATCATCATCATAACTAACATATATATCATATGGTATTGTCTAAAGCATCAACATAATCTCGGACATCATCTCTAGAATCATCTCAAGCATCGTCATCTCTGCATCATATCGAGCATCATCCTCTATGGCATCATCTCGAGCATCATAATCTCTGGTATCATCTTGAGCATCATCATCTCTTCAATCATATTGAGCATCACTTGCACTATCATTATATAAATACTGATCTAAATCACCCACAACATAATTAAATGTTGGAACATCATCATCTGCAACTAAATGCAGGAACTCGTCCGTAAGTGAATGCAGGACCACTCTCCATAAGAGCGTACTATCATCGTAGGCCATCGTTATCATGTCACTGCTAGGACCACTCTCAATATAGTGTTATTGTCTACAGGACCATCCTCAGAGAGGATATTGTTGTCTGCAACTAAATGCAGAACTCGTCCACAACTAAATGCAGGACCATTCAACATATGATAGTACTATCATCTGTAGGACCATCCTCATCCTGTTAGTGCTAGGACCACTCTCAACAAGATATTTTTCTTGTCTACGACACCATCCTACAAGTGAATGTAGGATCACTCTCTTGAAGAGAGTACTATCATAGTAGACCATCCTCACCCTGTCATTGCTAAGTCCACTCTCAAGAGAGTGTTCTTGTCTACGACACCATCCTAAAAGTGAATGTAGGATCACTCTCCAAAAGAGAGTACTATCATCTACAGGACCATCCTTAGCTGGTAAGGACTAGGACCAATCTCAACAAGAGAGAGTGTTCTTGTCCGCAAGAACATCCTCAAGAGAGGATACTATCGTCCACAAGTGAATGTCGGATCTCATCAACATCTGGAGGCACACTACCCTTTTCTGCATTTCCATCACTGTCATCTCATCATTAATAATAATCTCATCATCACTCCCTCTTTCCAAGGAGGTCCTTTCTAACTACACCAAGCTTGTATCGAAAGTGTTCAAACTTTACATGAGACAAAATTGGTTTAGTCAACACATTAGCAACTTGTTCCTCTATAGGAACATATTGGAGCTTTAAATCTCCTCTCTGCACCATATCCTGGACTTTATGAAATGCCAGGTTCTCTATTAGCTTGATGCAACTCTGGTTGTCACAATAAATATCCGTTGCATCTATCTCGACAATCCTTCCAATAGTTTACGAAGCCATACTACTTCGCTACAGGCTGAACATGCTGCAATGTACTAAGCCTACTTATGCTAATCCATGATATCACACTTGAT
Source organism: Pseudotsuga menziesii (assembly GCA_001517045.1). Taxonomy (NCBI): domain Eukaryota; kingdom Viridiplantae; phylum Streptophyta; class Pinopsida; order Pinales; family Pinaceae; genus Pseudotsuga; species Pseudotsuga menziesii. The sequence continues at coordinate 292,025 of LPNX010612441.1, forward strand.
CCCAAATATCCTGAAGTGCTATTATGTCTTCAACACTTCCTCTTTGTATCTATAATGAATTCATCATGTTAGATCATCGACATATCTCAGTATTCTGCATTCAACATTAAGGTAAAGGTTGGAACCCACTTTACTCTTTTTAAAGCCTTAATCCATCAGGAATATGTCAATCCCGTCGTACCATTTCAAAATCGGATATATTCTACAGTCACTCCCTCTGAAGCAGAGCATCATCCTTCCTATGCATTTGTACTCTATGTATCGAAACATTCTATACTAAAGTGACATGTAGCATCCTCTACTACCGATCTTCTATGTATCCATCTCAGGTCATTGGATACCAAGATCCTTTGTCTTGAAATTTTTGAAAAAGTTCCTCTTTCACCCATTTGTGAACTTGTCATCCCCTATAGGATTCCATCTTCAACCTTGTAGCAAAGGCTAAGATATTTATCACTCTAGGTATCTTCAAGCTCCTCATGTATCTGGATGTGCTTATCCATGGGTTCCTTCATACAAAGCCTTTTATATACATGTGATTCTTTGCTTGATATACACTTTTACTTTATTGGAGAACTTTGTCTTGGTAAATGGAGTATATCATGCCATAGTCTACTCGCTCTTTCTGATAGAAACCACAAACCTTTCTTTGTATGCCTTGATGTTGTCATCTGCTGCATACTTGATCTTGTATATCCACATGGAAGACCCTATAAACGTCTCTTCATGTCTCTAACCACATCCTAGACATCATTCCACATGACCAACTAGCACTATTTGATCATAGCTTCTTCCATTTCTACTTGGTTACTTATTCATAGTTGGAAGGGTCTTGTTGTCGGGAATTTCGCACCTTCTGCCGACAGAAGTTGTTCCTCTGGTCTGAATGGTTCAGATCCAAAACAAATAATTTACAACAAGGTTGGAAGACTTCTCCTAGATACTACAGACACCTATAATACAATCTTTGACGGAATGATGTGGTTCTTCACCTATGGAAAAATATCTCCAAGAAAATACCTGCATAAACACATCAAACACAAAAGATCAAAAGTAACAGAACATTCTCTATAGATCTATATTGGTGACTAAGGAATCCAATAATAAACATGCAATATTACACATAACAAGTATATGAGAAAGGAACCAACTTTGCATTGATGAATAATGAAAGAGTTTACAACCTGTGCCTTACTATTGATACCATTAGAGGAATTTTGGGGTCTAAAATGGGCCTCCTAAGGAAAATAATAAAATAATAGTTAAAATAATAAAATAATAGTTAAAATAATAAAATAATATTGATTAATTTTGGAGGAAGAAAGAAAAAAACTACTTTTTGTGTTCGTGTTTTCGACATATCTCCCTGTTTTTTTACTCAAATTTCGATCGGGAGAGCTCATTGGATGCGTAATTTGATTCCGCATCCAACGAGTACCCACACTGCATACTTTTGATGGACCCCGCTACACCAAAAACAAGAAATAACTGAAAAAATGTGATGATGACATCATCATCACATTTTTTCAGGTATTTCTTGTTTTTGGTGTAGCGGGGTCCGTCAAAAGTATGCAGTGTGGGTACTCGTTGGATGCGAAATCAAATTCCGCATCCAATGAGCTCTCCTAATCGAAATTTGAGTAAAAACACAATGAGATATGTCAAAAACAAGAACACAAAAAGTAGTTTTTTTTAATGACAAATATGTCAATTCAACCATTATGGTTGACTTATTTTATTGAAATTCTATTGGTTCTTGAATTCCAACTCACAAAAACTTATTTTGGCACGTTTTCTTATAAGGCCCATTTTAGACCCCAAATTTCCTCTAATGACTCCTCCAAAAAACCGATGTCTTATCCCCAATAGTTCCAACTTGCTCCTCTATGCTCACTCTAATGGATCAGGCCAGAATGTCAAAATGGCACCATGAATTTGCTCTCTCCTCAACCATGGGGTATGAGCCTATTTTTATAGGCCTCAAATGGATAGAGATGGTTGAGATTTTGGTGGGTGAGGTGGATAGAATATCCCCAAAGGATGGATCTCAAGCTCAACTGACCCAGGTGAATAGGGATAAGGCCTGCCACGAAGATTTTGATCTAGAAGCTTCGTGAAGTCTCTCTTTTTAACTTTTTACCAAGGGCACCGCTCCTTCTACTTGATGACAGGGCGGTGCTGGGGCAGAACCGCTCTTCGAACAAAGGATAAAGGAGGTGCAACCACCTATCTTCAACACAACTCAAGAGGTGCTGAAGAAGGTACCACTCCTAAGCTTAAGGGTAGAAGCGGTACTTGGTTTTTATATGCAAGTTTGACATCTGGATCAAGGTTTTCACTTCAATATTTGGGAATGAGGGAAAACATGGATGTTTAGGATCTTATCATATGTTGATGACGATATTTGGGTGTAATAGAATGCCCTCCAAAGCATGAGGCTAGAGGGATATGATAGGCAAGAGATTTGATAGAGCAAGTTATCACTTCGAGGAAAGAATTGGCTTGATCTAAGATTAACATCAACCGGGCATTTGTAATACATGAATACTTTTGACTCATGAGAAAAAGTGTCTTCACCATGGGTGTAGACTAATATAAGGCAGATCCATGGGAGATATAAAGAAACATGGCTATTGGAATACAATGTAGATCCATGTGATAGAGGACTCAAACTTGGACATAGCTACTAGACATAAAAAATAGATCTATGTCATACAGATGCAAATTTGAGCATAGCCACGACCATACAAATGTGGATCCATGTTGGTACTTCATACAATATACTCCATCACATCCTAGGGAGAAAGCTATGATTTCTTTATAACAAATACCCATGGTCTTCGTCTCTTCTTCCACAAAGTACAATTCTATCCATGTGATTACAATGATCTGAAGTCGAACATGGTAGAAACCACTTGATTACTGGCCAATGATGTGAACCGTTAACAAGTGTGAGGGAGATCACCATTGATGTCAATGATTCCCAAGGTAACCTAGTACAATATATCTGAGTGTGAACATATGTTTTGATGTCGAACACCTAATGGAATATTTCGATCAAAGGTCAATGATGTGAACCTATGTCAAAAGCGAGAAAACCTGTCATTGAGGCATACAAATCTCAAGGTACTAAACTTGTTTCTAAGACTATTTCTCAGATAATGAGCTGATTTCAACAGGAATAGTCTCATCGAAGGAGGGCCATGATGAATCCCACATTGACGACACAAAACTCAAAACAAAGTTCTGGAATGTTGTAGATAATGTAACCATAATACTGACTCAAAAGTACTGACACAAAGGTTGTTTTAACTGTAGAGGTAAACTTCTTATTTCCTTTGAACATTGGGCGGCACAACAAAAGACTTGGCAGCATTAACTTGACAAGGTGGAGCACAATATGACATTGGACAATGCATTCTTTGAAAGGGTCAAACGAGTGACATGACTCATGAAAGTGGATCGACTTAGAGAAAAGATGATTTTACCTAATTGACTGAATGAAATGCAGACAAGTGCCATGTTCAAAGGTGACAAACAATTGCCATTGATTTGCAAAATGATTCCCTTCCCTTAATTTTTCCATCATGATTGATGAGTGCCTCTTTTCATTTTTACGAGTCCAAAGAGGGTAACAAAAACTTGTTTTATCCCATCTGAAGACAAGTCCATTCTCATACGTTTTACAAACCTGAGAAAAGAGGGATTCGTTCCCTGAACGGGTCTCTCAGTGTTTAGTTTAACGAGTCCAATGAAAGAAAACTCGGTATTGTTCACATTTCATATTTCATTGACTAGTTCCCAAGGAGGGGATGTGACCACTCAGGAGCTGATAAACCGTCATTTTGTTCCTGGTGCTAGGATGTCGAGGAAGAAGACCCCCATAAAGGAAGTGGTGGATGATGCACTCCGCACTATTATTTTTACTATACAGAGATTGGCAGGAAGCCAAGGGAATCACCAGGCATCCATAGCACATTTACTATATTCCATAGAAGCCATGGAACCCATTTTCTTACCCTGGGCATAGGCACTACTTTCGGTTTTCAAGGACCAGCTGACTAAATGTTGGCAAGGGGAATTGAAACAGTTTGGCTATGGATCCATTCTAGCTTGTTTCTTTTTCGAGTGGGTGTCCCACATGAGGCCCCAAGTGATATTTACAGAGATGAGGGCTAGATACCCCTGTATGTTGAGGTGGGTAGAGCTTATGGCTCGTACGGGAGGTGGCAGAGTCAAAGTGAAGTATGATGCTAGATTTTTCCGTTGGTTGGAAGACCAGATCCTCATGATTGAGGATTACGCATATGCGGGTACTGACTTCAGGGGTGACCCCTATCTACCTCTTCCACCTGGTGCATAGTGGGGAGACATTGGTAAGAAACAAGACCCTAAAATGTTGATTGTGTTTTTTGTATTTTCATGTTTTATGTTTTTATGAGTAGTAACAAGACCTAAATTTTCTCATGCAGATGTTGGAGCTACACGACCTGGGGGATCATCCGAAATGAACAGGTGAGTGGGATCTCGATTTGATCACTGAGGTGATGACTAGCTGGGAGAGTTAGAGGAGAACCTGGAGAGGTTAACCCTAGGTATACCAGATGCAACTATTGATGACCTCCCGATGAGGTACTAGAGGCACACTGCGGGGGTTCCAAGCCATTTCAATCGACTGCTACGTAGAGTAGTATGGGATGTCATGTGTTATCATGATCATCACTAGGTGGTGTCTTACATGATGTATTACTAAAATCTGAGATATCTTCAGGATTTTGTATGATGTTGTATTACCCTAAAAGCCACCGTGCTTCAGATGAGGTCTTGTGACCATTTTTTGTAAAAACATTTCATATAAATATATATACAGACTTTATTGTTGGTGTTTATACATCTCAAATGGCAAGTGTATTTACATGAGTTTTATGTGTTATTTACTGTTTATTTACAATATGATGAACCATATTTGATTTTCATGTTATGAATGAGCAATATACCAGTATAGGATATAGTTTGCTAATAAATCAACAACTGCATTGTCTTCCCTAGGGATATGCCTATAAGTAATAACCTCAAATGACCTTTCCAATAGACGCACTCTCTAGAAGAGGTGGATAAGTACAGGGTTTTTGATGGTGTAGACATGGCTCAAATGACAAACGACTAACTGCGAATCCATGAATACTACCAAATCATGAATGTCCTGAGATGTAGCTTCAGTAAGTAGACCTATTACTGCTTGATACTCGATGATGTTATTGGTAGCTAGACCAATACAAACTGCTCCTAAACTGACTAGATCATGTGCAAGGGAATACACAACCCAAGTAGCTAAATAAAGGTTTAGGGTATGACGGCAAGCACCATTAGCGAAGCCATAAAAGGCCATTCGATCTGCATAACCAAAACATGGTATAAACAGTTTGGACACTAAACTCAAAACCATATTGAAAATACTAAAACACACTCAAAGTAAAAAATGTACATATATACAAGGTACCATACACGATTGATATAAGCGTAGTACCTCCTTAGGTACAACCCATATCGAGGTTTCCCGAAGGGGATTCTGTCATAATCTACCAGTTCATAGGCTCCTTTCTCTAAAACCTTGGAAACGATAAAAGGGCCATACCACATTGATTCAAACTTCCCTTTTCCTAGTTTATCATGTTTCTGATCGTAGGTCAGAACTAGGTCACCTTCATTAAAAACATGAGGCTAGACAGATTTGTCATACCGCGCCTTGACGTGTTTCTTATGTGCCTCATTAATTAAGGCATCATCTTTTCTAGTTTCGTCAAGATTGTTTAGATATAGAAATATTTCTTCCTTGGTGGAAGTATTGGGGAGAAGTTCGATGACAAGTTTCAAAGATGGAATCTGACACTGAATAGGTAGGACAACTTGTAGTCCGTAAACTAATTGGAAGGGTGTAAAACTAGTCATTGTTTTCATTGAAGTCCTATAAGCCTAGAGGGCAAAAAAGAGAGTCTGGTTCCAGTTGGATTTATGATCTCCAACCATGCGATGTAGTGTAGTTTTTAAGACTTTGTTTATGGCCTCGACCTGACCATTAGCCTATGGATAATAGGGAGTTGAGTTTTCATGGCAAAACCCATCTTGGAACTGAACTCTACCATCATTTGATTTTGGAAATGTGATCTATGATCAGTGACTATAGACTGTGGAACTCCAAACCTAGCTATTACATGATTTAATAGGAATAGGGTGACAGTCTTACCATCCTTTGCATATGTAGTCATAGGCTTATCCCATTTAGTGAAATAATCCACAGCTACTATGATGTAACCATGCCCCCCGGCTGAGGTAGGCTTACAGTGCATAAAATATATACCCCATTTGCTGAAAGGGCCAACGGCAATGATGGGGTGTAACGGAGTAGGGTGGGTGGGATTTTTAGGATAGAAATGTTGGCAGGGTGGGAATTTCTTAATCGCCTCATGACAATATTTGAAGATTGAGGGCCATAAATAGCTAGCGTGAAGGATTTTCTGGGCTATAGCCATCTCAGAAAGATGACTGCAAATGCTCCATAGTGGCAGTCATTGAGAACCTGTTCAACCTCTTCATGGGCGAGGAATTGTCGGAGAGTGGAATCTATACCACTTCTATACAATGTATCATTCAGGATAAGGTAGTATTTCACGTGGTGTTGAATGCGACGATGATCATCACAAGATATATGGGGCTGAAATCTTAGTGTCTAGAGATAAATGATTAAATCTCCATACCACGGGTTGGTCATGCTTATCAAGAACATAAATTCACCCGGGAATGAATCACTGGGCTCAGAATCCATCAAAACATAGGGAAGGTCACACATCAGCTCTGCAAATACCAATGATTTCTTTGAAGTAGCTTTAGCAAACTCAAGTTCAAACTCTTGCAAGATGACAATCCAACGAGAATATTTACCCCCTAGTGCCTGACAAGTCAGGATGTAGTACATAAGGTTTTGGTATGCAAGTACGGTAGTGGTGCGGAGCAAGATGTAATGACGAAAATTTTCGACAGAAATTACCATAGCCAATGCTAACTTCTCCACATGTGAGTATCAAGTTTCAAAATCGAGAAGATTCTTATTGGCATAGTATATCATGTGCTCTTGGTTGTTATGATACTCTTGAGCTAGAACCATTCTGATGGTAGTAATGGAGGCAACAACATATAAGATAAAATCCTTTGAATAATCCGGGGGTGTATCATGGGTGAATGAGTCAGAGTGTGCCTAATATTGAAAAATCCTTGTTGGGCCTAGTCATCCCATTAGAACGGAGTGTCCTTCTTGAGGAGATGTATATAACTGTGTGTTTTCTCAACAAAGTTACAAACAAAACAACGAAGAAAGTTTTCCTTTCCTTGCAAAATTTGGAGCTCAAGGATGTTGGTTGGGGAAGGTAGGGCAAGTATAGCAGCAATCTTTAATGGATCAATCCAGATGCCATCCTTAGAAACCACGAAGCCTAAGAGATGTCCCGTCTCAACGCAAAAAACACATTTGTGTGGGTTTAGCCGTATTTTGTAATGGCAACATATCAAGAAAATGTCTCTAAGATGTTGAGGATGGTCTTCTCGTTGCTATGAGTGCGTAGGAAGATCATTAACGTATGGCTCCATGATGTTTTTAATGTCATGAAATGCATAGGACATGGCACACTAGAATGTGGATCTGATGTTCTTGAGGCCAAAGGGTAACTTTCTATAGGAGAATTTTCCCCATGGGAATATAAATGACGTCTTGTGCTGATCATAGGGTAATATCTCAATCTAATTATAGCCAAAAAAGACATCCATGAATGAGAAGATGACACTTTCAGCACAGTTGTCGATAATTTGATCAATGTGTGGAGTCACAAAATTGTCCTTAGTACAAGCTTTATTCAGGTCTTGAAAATCGATGCAGACTCTAATGGTTCCCCACTTTTTGTTCACAGGAATGATGTTACATACCCATTTTGTCAGGGGTATAGGATAAATGAATCCTACCTTCAGAAGGTTTTCAACTTTGTCTTTGATACCCGCAGCCTTCTGGGGATAGATTTGATGAAATTTTTGCTTGACCAGTCTAGATGTGGGATAGGTTTTGATTTCGGGAACCACAATAGATGGGTCCATCCCAGGCATTTATTCATAAGACCAAGAAAAAATATCTTAGAATTCTTTGAAAAGTGCTCTATATTCTTAATTTTCTTCCATTGAACAGTTCTTCCCTACGTGAACATGTTCAATAGTTCATGGATTAACCGTTATGTCGATCGGAGAGTCATTTTAGTAATTTTGCATAGATTTCCTTTAGAATTTAGAATCTTGCAACAAAACAGGTGTTTGTGAAATGTCGACAATATCAGTACCTAAGAGAGATACAAAAACATTATTTGCCGAACTGGTGTTGGGGAGGAACAAGGATCTGTGATGATGGTCCTCCCATACTGATTCATTCATACTCATAATATCCATGATGGTTTCGTCTGACAGAAAAGTCTGGGAGAGATAATCCATAGTAGGAAGAGAGGGTTCTAACCAGTAGGGTAGGTGGTAGGGATCTGAAGCCACTGGATGAAGATCATCTGTATGGGCATTGGAAACAGATTGGATAGCACCATAAACTACTTCATGAGGGCCGCGGGAGGATGACTCAACAACTTTCTTACCCTTGGGATCATAGCCAAATGTAGAGATCATATTGATGGTTGCTGTCTCTGTGCTAGAAGGAGTTGATGGGAAAATGCCCATAAGGGAAGAGTCCCTCAGTATACCTACCCCAATCGACTGATAAGGAGGAGGGGACTGACCTAGCATAGGGATGTTATTTTCCATAGGGGTAGTAACATCTGACATATAGAAATCAAGTTAATCAATTGTCACAATATTTCCAAAATAAGGGAACTGGAGAGTTCTAAATACCATCAAAGTGACATTGGTCATAGCATAAAACCAATTTCTTCCTAAGAGAATATTGTAGTCTAACGGGGCATCCACTACTTCCACCTGAATGGAAACAGTTTTTCCCCCTAGCTCAACAGAAAGTACTAGCATGAGACCATGGGGTTGGAAACCTCTTCCATCAAAGGCTCTTAGGGTCGTCAGTGATTTTGCAAGCTCGGGAGAGCCAATGGATTTCCAACATGATAGAGAGAAAACAAAGGTTGAAGCACCTTCATCTAGAACAGTCCTAAATATATTTTCCCCAACTACTTTTGTTATGATCTAAAAAGTGAGTTGGTGAGGTAGTCTATATTTTTAGTTCTCCACGTTAAAATGGATCAAATTTGTGTTATCCGGGTTTAGGGCTCCTAAGGCAGTTAACAAGTTTTTGCGTTGCGTAGGACAACTTTGGAGCACTTCTAAGGTAGAAATTGCACACGGTACCTGAGAGAGGTCTTCAACAACATTATAGAACTGTGTAGCTCATGCATTGGGATTAAAAATAGAATTCCTAAGAGTGCTCTTGGGCATATGCAAAATCATGTCGAGGTTAGGATTTTTGATAGTTAGGGGACCATTAGATGAGGATGCAGGAGAACCAGTGGAATGAGCTTTATCTAGAGAATAATTTTCATTTTTCTTCTCCTGAGGATTGTCATATGACTGATTACGAGTTGTTAAACTAATAGTTTCTGACGACATCATTCAGACTTCCTCTGAAGGACCAGAATTTCCCTGATTAGACATGTGGTCTATCAGTTGTTGTTGAGAATGAAAAGGATCAGTAAGAACTGCTGGTGCAGGGTTACTTTTTAAAAACTTGTTAATTTCATCACGGTGGGGACATTCCTTCGTGAAATGATCACCACCACACAACAGACAGGGATATTTTGTTTCCTTTTTCCTTTATTGTCATTCTCCGAGGCCGTAGGCTTGGGATTTTCCTATTAGTTTTTGGGTTTTTTATTTTTACCTTTTCCCTTTTTCTTATTACCGGATGATTATGTACTTTGAATAGCATTCACCTCGACGGAAATAGTAGGATTAGAAGGAGAAGTAGTAGAAGCACTGGGTTGCTTGGTAGATTTTACCGTTGATGGGGGCTGGATTGAACTGATAACCCCATCGACAAAAGTTTTTGTAGGTGGCTTAGCCGTATTCGTGCTGGGATGAGGAGCTTGAGGAATAAGGTCATACAAAGTTATGTATTGGGAGTACACCAAGTCCAGATACTGAGCGCGACTGCTAGCCTGCTCTTCAGTGACAACACCGCCCATGGCCACATCTCGGGCAATGGGTGGCAACAAAGAATTATTAAACCAATTAGCTAAGAGTTGGTCTGGGATAGGAGCTTTAATGAGCCTTCTCTGCCTTCTCCACTCATATATATGATCATATATGTGCGTGGAGGTATTTTGACGTAGAGAGGCCAAAAGTTTTGTACCCATTTCATAATGAATGGGTAGCTGAAAGTGTGTGAGGAAGACAGTTTCCAATGCACTAAAATCCACAAATGAATGTCATGGAATTTTGATATACCACTTTGCATCCATACCGGTCAAAGTGCGTTGGAAGAGTCTCAGTCGAATAGAATCATCCATCAAGGAGTTTGACGAACACCATAGATGGAAATTCATAATGTGATTCTTGGGATCATCTCCTTGCTTACCATCGAATTTTGGAATGTCCGAATGCAGCTTTACTGGAATAGCGAGCCATGAAGGGTTGTGTTGAATGGGATTATTTATTAATTTGGATAAATTGGGTAAATCCAAAGTTTCTAGGAAAGGTAACTGACGATTGGGTTCCACATACTAGTAGTATTGATAAGGCATGTACCCACTAGTAGGACCATATGTTGACCGATATATAGGTCATTAAAACGTCTGATGAGATGGTGTACTTCCCGAATATTGACCTCCAAGATTAGGGCCGCCAAAGTCACCAGGACCATTGGGACCATTAGGACCATTAATTCCATTTGGAGAAGGACCACCAGGACCTCCAGGACTACCAAGACCGCCAGGACCTCTAGGACCACCAGGACCCCCGGGACCACCAGAACCACTAGGAGGAGGCTCACCGAAACCACCAGAAGGAGGACCACCAGACATTAGAGGAATTTTGAGGTCTAAAATGGGCCTCCTCAGGAAAATAAAAAAATAATAGTTAAAATAATAAAATAATATTTATTAATTTTGGAGGAAAAAAGAAGAAAACTACTTTTGTGTTCGTATTTTAGACATATCTCCCTATGTTTTTACTCAAATTTTGATTGGGAGAGCTTGTTGGATGCATAATTTGATTCCACATCCAACGAGTACTCACACTGCATACTTTTGACATACCCCGCTACCACAAAAACAAGAAATACATGAAAAAATGTGATGATGATGTCATCATCATGTTTTTTTAGGTATTTCTTGTTTTTTGGGTAGAGGGGTCCATGAAAAGTATGCAGTATGGGTACTCATTGGATGCATAATCAAATTCTGCATCCAACAATCTCTCCCAATCAAAATTTGAGTTAAAACACAGGGAGATACATAGAAAATACGAACAAAAAAAGTAGTTTTTTTATGACAAATATGCCAATTCAACCATTATGGTTGACTCATTTTATTGGAATTCTATTGGTTCTTGAATTCCAACTCACAAGAACTTATTGTTGGCACATTTTCTTACAAGGCCCATTTTAGACCCCAAATTTCCTCTAATGACCCCCAGGACCATTAGGAGGAGGACCACGAGGACCCCCAGGACCACGAGGACCCCCGGGACCACCGAGAGGAGGGCCACCAGCCCTCTAGAGGGAGGAAATACATAAGGTGGTCCTTCGATGCCTCCACCAGTATGAATAGGTATTCCTCCCATTATTGGCATGTAAGACAAGTTGGGTTTCCCCCACGGTGTAAACACGTTCCCAGGGTATGGAATTCTAGTGTAGGACATTCCTATAAGGGTACATTGATAATTCATATTCCATACATGCATTTGATTTTCTGGGTAACCATAACCCCATGAGGGTTGATTAACTGCAAGTTGTGCCCCCAAGGGCTAACCTGAACTTGAAGGGGGGCTTACCACATTTGTGTTGGTGGGAGGAACACATAATGTGGATTGTCCTACATTCGAGGTTTGCCTATTATTAGTAACAATTCCACTAGTGGGTAATGTAGGTCATGTCTGGGGTTTCCCTCCAACATTAAAATGTACAGACACTACTGGAATTGAAGGTTTCCCCCCAGCCATGGAAAGTACGGGATGACTAGAGACAGACCTAGAACTCAAAACTGTAGGGGTGGAATGGGAGGTTTGACCTGGATTGTGAGCAGTCTCACCATATGTTGGATCCAAATAAGATTTGATTTCAGCCGTAGGACCAAGGATCCGTATTACGGGGTCATATAGCTGATATAGTTTTAGTATGTGGTGCAGGTGCGACCAAAAATCTGTCTAGCCTTTGCCTTCTCTCTTGAAAATATTGTACATGATGAATAGATGCTTGGATTTGTCTATATTATTCTTCACCTAGAGAAGTTTTTTCAGGAGAGGTTCTATTAACCCCGAATGAGGAAATCTCCTAACCCATGGAAGTTCTCCAAAACAGAGCATCCAGGCCATATTCAGGTGGAGCAGGACTATCGGTATGACCTTCCATATGTGTATGAAAGGAAATATCATCCATAGGAGGCTGTTTAACCAAGGGGTTAATATAAGAAGTGAATTGGTCTCCATTTTCTACAACTATATTTTCTTCCTCGTGGGAACTAGTTGTAGCTCCTTGGTCGATGGATTCCATTGGAATTTCTCCTGTAACAGGAGGAAAATCAGGTGGAAAGCCCTGATTTCTTTTGGATCGTCTCAACTGAAACTCAGCTAGATTGGTATCAATTACTAAACTAACCTAGGGTCTCAAAACTAAGAACACACTCAAAAATTTCTCCTACTCAAGCTACAGGCCAACAAGCAAACTTAAATGATAGGATGAGCTCAAATAGTCGGTCTCTCACCAGGATTGTCAAGCAGGTGCAACTCACGATATACCATAAGGGTACGTGCGTAGTAATCTCCCTGAATGTTGCTTTCGGTGTATTGCTACAAACAATATGAAAAAAGGGATTTTCTCATATGGACAAGGTATCCTAGTGGGGTCTCCCGACATACTCAAGGTACGTGGGAGCTCAAATCGATAGTAGTGCTGTCTAATGCACAACTGTTCACAAGGGACCTTCCGATATACAATTGAGTACGTGAAGTAACTTTCTATATACCTCAAGGGTACGTGAAAGGCCATTCGATATACCGAAGGTACGTGGAAGAACCGCACGAGTCTCAGGTTGTAATGCAGAAAAATAATGACAGCTCCTACGTTTTACGATGCCTGAACACATCTCTAACCTATCACTCAAATTTCTATACAATTTTAGACCTATAACTATCGTTAATTTTAAAGTGGACGGTTAGGTGAATGCATGAAATTTTGGCAGAAAAGTACAACCATGCAAGCATGAGATGCAAGTTCATTCACTTTACCATTCAGATTATGCCTAATTATGGGAAGGAGAGAGTATATTTTCTTTTTCAATTTTGCTTTGAAACCAAATCTTTCCCAAACAACTATACCAAACAATTCTTTTCCAAGAAAGCAAGCAAACAACACTTCTTCAAATCAAATCTTTTGAAAGCAAGCGGATAGGGTAAGTTCTCTTTTCTAAGAAGAAAGACAAGAAGCACACAAAGGCATATTCGATATTTTTTCAATTTTTTCTATTAAACTGGAAAGATCTATTTTAAACTACCAATATTTTTTCTTTTGATGAGATGACAATATGAAATAAAGGGAAGAAAAATGGATATATGAAAGCTTATGAGGCTAATTAGAGGTCCAACAATTCGTCCTCAAATAGAAATATAAATGAATCTCAACCAAATTTTTTTCTTTTTTCAGAGTAAAAAGAAGTCCTTCACTATCTTAATGAAAAAAATGGAAACAAACAAACCGATCAAACAAGTATTTCTTTTCAGTATTCTCCAATAGCAGACAAAGATCTAATTGAGCTAAATCTTTCAAGCACTCCTTTCAAAATAACCAAACTTACAAGCAGTAATGACGATGAATCTAACCTAACCTTTTGATTCTAACAAATAATCATTTACCACATCAAATATTTCAGATTTGAAACACTCGGGTATTTGCAAACAAGTCTAGGCAATGCCAACTGAAGACAAAAAATTTCTTTGCAAAATTTTGAAAAACAGAGGTCTAGATAAAACCTACTTGGCACCACTTCCAGAGGGTTGTTGACATAGCAGTTATGAGGAGACACCGCTTCTTGCTAACTATTTACAAGCGGTGGCACCGATTCTTGCTATCTACTCTTAGGAGGTGGCACCACTTTTTTCCCACTGCACATGATCCACAGTTCCCTGTAAATGTCTAGAACACAATAAAGGAGAAAAACAAAGTTAAATCTTGACAAACTAGCATCAACAGAGATGAATTAACATTAATAAAGAGCATAGAAAGTCAAGATGACTCAAATCTGGAGAGATCTAACAATATTAAACCAAAACCTAACTAGGTCAGATGGGAGATCTGACTGAAATAATAAGAAGTTGGATCTTGGATTCAGACAAGTGTTCGAAGGCTAAGGAAGATCATATCTGTTGAAGCTCTTCCTCAGTGTGGTTGCCATATTTGTTTTCAAGAATTTTGCACCTTCTACGGATAGAAGTTGTTCCTCTGTTCTGAATGGTTCAGATCCAGAACAAATAATTCACAACAAGGTTGGAAGAATTCTCCTAGACACTACAGACACCTGGAATACAATATTTGACGAAATGATGTGGTTCTTCACCTATGGCAAAGGATCTCCAAGAAAATACCTGCATAAACACACCAAACAGAAAAGATCAAAAGTACCAGAACATTCTCTATAGATCTATATTTGTTTACTAAGGAATCCAATAATAAACATGCAATATTACACATAACAAGTACATAGGAAAGGAACCAACTTTGCATTGATGAATAATGAAAGAGTTTACAACCTGTTCCTTAGTGTTCATGCACTCCTCCACAAAACCGATGTCTTATCCCGAATAGCTCCAACTTTCTCCTCTATGCTCACTCTAATGGATCAGGCCAGAATGTCAAAATGGCAGCATGAATTTTCTCTCTCCTCAACCATGGGGTATGAGCCTGTTTTTATAAGCCTCAAATGGATAGAGATGGTTGAGATTTTGGTGGGTGAGGTGGATAGGAGATCCCCAAAGGATGGATCTAGAGCTCAACTAATCCAGGTGAATAGGGATAAGGTCTTCCACGAAGCTTTTGATCTAGAAGCTTCGTGAAGTCTCTCTTTTTCATTTTTTACCAAGGGCACCTCTCCTTCTCCTTGATGACAGAGCAGTGCTGGGGCAGAACCAATCTTCAAACAAAGGATAAAGGAGGTGCCAATTCCTGTATTCAACACGACTCAGGCTGTTCTAAAGAAGGTATCGCTCCTAAGATTAAGGGTAGAAGCGATGCTTGGTTTTTATATGCAAGTTTGACATTTGGATCAAGGTTTTCACTTCAAGATTTGGGAATGAGGGAAAACAAGGATGTTTAGGATCTTATCATATGTTGATGATGAGATTTGGGTGTAACAGGTTTGCATCAATGATGTCCCTCAACTGTGCCACATAACTAGAGTGTATCCAAGGCCTCTTACTTTAGTTGGAAGTCCCACAATAGTTTTCTTCATCTTGAATCATCTCTCATTTCCAAGGTGGTATTCATCTCTAGAGGTGGATCTACCACTCTCTTTAGGTCATATCATGATTCTTATATTCTCCTAGAGCTCTTTCTTTAACCACAGTGTCTCTGAACCTAGGAGATTCAGATTCATCTTCATGTATATTTATTGGATTGAATATTCTAATTGACCCTTGTCACTTGTTCTTCGAAACAAGTCTCATCCTTATTTTCTTGTAGGTGATTGTACACGATCTTTCCTACAAGTCAAATACATCTATAGCATGGTTAGAAACATTTCATAATACATATTCATAATGAAAAATTCTTATGCATAAAGATACAATCATGCAACTATTTTAGCCAATACAACATTCATACATATCCCATATAAACACATAAAATTTCTATATGCCTTCCATCTCTACCATAATATTATTGAGATTATGAACCAATCCCAATATTTTAGAAAATATGTTTCATTATAGATAAGTAGTAATGGAATGTTGTATAGCACCATAGGCCACTTACCCATCACATGCATATTAGTAGCATATTTTTCATTAATGCAAACATTCTATCATGCATAATTCATTTCTGTGAACATATATATGTACAAAACTAAACTATGTCATTTAAGCAACTCGATATATAGGAAATGACAATTTAAATACTTATCTTTATTTTTTTGGTGTATGGACTCCTTCTTGATAATAATAAATGGAGCCTTCTACTTCATGATCTGATTATGGGAACCTGTCTTTCTTTGTTTGGTGGGTGGACTCCTTCTTATGTCCTAGAGCCTTCTACTTCATCATCTGATTCTAGGAAACTATCTTTGTTTGTTTGATGGGTGGACCCCTTCTTATGTAATGGAACCTTTTACTTCATCATCTGATTCCAGGAACTTGTCTTTGTTTGTTTGGTGGGTGGACTCCTTCTTAATCCTTATGTCCTTGCATGAATAACTGGAGCCTTCTACTTCCTCATTTGATTCTGGGAACCTGTGTACTGGTTATGAGTGTCACTAACCACATTCCTTCTTATCCAAGTACTGAGACGGATAAGAGTATGGTCTTTTTTTTCACTAGTAGAATTCATGTTCCTCATCATTTGAGGAGTCTTCTTTTCCTTTTCTGAACTAGTTGGTTCATCATCTTTAGCGGTGTGAACATGATGTATTTCCTTGTTTGAATTCTTGTTGAAGGAGCCTCTATTTCTGGGAAAATATTTGGAGTAGTGTCCCTTATCATCCCAAGTGTAGTATTGAATGTTGGGAGGATTCTATTTTTCTTCTATTGTGATGATGGTCCTTCTTCTTTCTATGATTTCTTCTCGAGTAAACTGTGATAAATTGATCTACATTTGCTCCCATCTTCTAATCTCTTATTATGAGCAAAGCTTCTTCTTGTGTGCATTATTCCCATAGTTTGTTGAAAGAGATCAGATTCCTTCTTGCACATATTCCTTGAATGAATGAATCCCATGATCTTGGGAGGCCATTCAAGGTTGTAATATTCGATTCTACTTATTCGAAATTGTCTCCAATGGTTTAGTTTCTCCTTGATATGAGAGATTCTTGTGAAGTAAGATTGACATTTGCATCTTTAGATCTTTGAATTTATTTCTCAAGGTCATATTCCTATTGATATTATTTCCTTGATACAAGTTGGTCATTGCATCAAACATTTCCTTGGGAGTCTTCAAGGACGATACATGTGAGATCCAATGGAGATGGAAATAATCCTCTTATATTTGACTAAGTCCTTCTTGTACTCTATCTTAAGCTCCCTCTAGATCTGCAGCTTATTCTTTGACATAGTTCTCTAGGTCA
Organism: Pseudotsuga menziesii; assembly: GCA_001517045.1. NCBI lineage: Eukaryota > Viridiplantae > Streptophyta > Pinopsida > Pinales > Pinaceae > Pseudotsuga > Pseudotsuga menziesii. Next base: position 309,550 of record LPNX010612441.1, read on the forward strand.
TTCTTCTTCATGTATGAGAATCAATCTATACTTCCATGGTCAATAGTTATCATCTCCCTGAATCTTGTCCCCAAGATTGGTACTATTTGTCATTATAATAAAATTGAGAGGATAGATCTTACCAATGACACCGCTTCAACTTGATGCTTGCTTGAATATTTTCTAGAAGACTGCTTCTAGTGGACCTAGGGTTTGATAAAGAAACCCTAATTTTTCAGCTTAGGTATCTTTTAGATCTGTTTGGATAGAAATATACACCTTCTCAAGGTGCACTGAGCAACATACTCATTTTCCCCAAATTGTGGACATAACTGCAAAAAACTGATGCCCTAGTTTTCTTCGAAAATAATGTTAGGTCAAAAATTGAAGATCCATAAAATGAGAAGCTTCTTCCATAGACATGCTTCATCCTAAGGAGAGTTTGATATTCCTCCTTTTTCAACTGATTGGTGGAGGAAAGTGTCTGGAACAGGAAGCCCTAGTTTTCTTCAATTTCTTCTATAGAATTTCATGATATTGTTTCTACTGTATCTCTGAATTTCCTTCTCCTATGGGTCTAACACTTCTTTCATAGGTATAATTTTTTGTCTAATTTCCAACCCCATAGGTTAGAGCATAATTGGAGACTCCAAGTGGGACTTGTGTGCGTTTTCCCAAGATGACTTGTTTGAGGGATGTTCAACATAACTAACTTGTACAAACTTCCACATGTCATTGTTTCACCTTCAGGGTCTAAAACTATGACCAAAGAAACTAAAGTACATTCCCTATATGTAACATCTTGCAAAATTTGATTTGTACCTTCCTAGCACGATATATATAAATTCTCCCTAAGTCACCTGTTTACGACTGTATTCTAGAGGAGGATGGAACCCTGATTTGGAGGAATCATATATATTGAATTATAGATAATATGAGGCTGAAACTTTCACACAAGGTACATCAAGAGCTTATATTCGATCTGTCAAATTTTCATCTCCCGATCCTTCTCCAATACCAAGTTATAGTAAAAGGACCAAGATGACTAGTTTTTGCTTTCTAGGGTTTTCAAGCATGAAAACCTAATCTTCAGTAGCTTCCATTGTAACAATATTTTAGTTGTAAAAATAATTATTTCAAGGTGGATCTGATACCATGTTAATTTTTCAATGGTTATACAAGATCTAATAACATTTAGCATCATAACATCATAACCATATGCAAAAAGGATCACTGAAAGAAAGACAAGCACATCCACACAAAAGAACACATAGATTTATCATGGGAAACCCTCATGGGGGAAAAAACCCAACAAAAATTCCTTGATATAGTATTCAACCAAGTACAGTGTAAGAACCAAACAATAAGACTTATAATACCCTAAGAATAGTCATATACTGCTTCCTCTCTCCCAGATGGACTGCTCTTTCTCTCTCTAGAGAAATTCTTGAGTTATATTGCTTGTACAAATGAGGGAGGCACCTCTTGTATTTATAATGATCAACTGAGAGTCATAATAACCTAATTGGGGTGAATTATCCTTGCTTCTATGGTTTAATGCCTTGGAAGACTCAAAAATACATTTTAATAATAATTTTGTGGGTACTACTGACCCAACTCACAACAGAGGTTTTACCTCAATACTCTACATGAACAAATACATCAATGATAGCCCTTATAAGAGGAACAACATCTCTAGAAGGGGTAATAACAATAATAATATAAAATAGAATATCTTTCGCAGTTACATTTCTTTAACAAGTATCATCTCAAAATAACAAGTGCCATAAATTACTACAAAAAATAAAAAAGTTCCCACTTTTTTAACAAGGTTGGTACTAGGGGAGGGACACCAATAGTGATGCAGGGACTAGAAGTGGTCATTGAAGAGGTCACATCGACACTCCACAAACCAAATACATAATGTCTAAAAGTATTTCAAGAATTTCCCATAAATTGACTAGGCCTATAATTGTCCAAAAAGTGAGCCTTCATGCCCAACTGTTAACACTTGGTAGGCTAAATTTACAAAAAATCATGTCACTATCACCACCTGTAGTGTTCTGTGTGAAAGACAACTTCACACCTTAATCCATTGTAAAAATTCCAACCCAAAAACTACTCATGTGCTATCAAATATATGCCAATGAATGACAAATAAAACATCTTCGTCGCCCATCATGTACATCACTAATCTAGTACCCATCCCTAACTGCACATGAAAACCAAATTAAGTTTCCATCCTCACATGCTGAATCCATATGAGTCCCAACCATGGAAATGCAATAAATTTCCATCTCTAAAATATTCAAATCAACCATTAATTAGATTATTGGCAAGAATATCAACTAGTGTAAACTGCTATCTCTAGTAAATTCAATGCCAACCAAACCTTACAATTGATCTAATAAACCATTAAACTCATAAAAATCACAAGGATCCATTAAATTGATCAAAGGCAGAAGGATCAATCATGGGAGCCATTGGATCATACTAAAACCAATCACAACCACACACTTAGAAAACAAACAATTTTTCAATCCATTCCAATTACATCCAAAATCCATCATTAATAGTTGAATACTATAAATCAATAGGAATCTAACTCATTTTATCATTTTGCAATTCACAAGTGGAACCTATTAGCGAATCATTGTCTCACATAACACACTCATATCAAGTATTTTTATAGCCAAACTTTTATAATGATTTATATTATGCCATCATATTCATGTTAAAGATAACCCCTACTACTGTAACCCCTTAACTAGTATGTTGTCATTCCTATTGACATGATATACTGTGGTATCAAAAGCTCTCCAACTTTAGTAGCAGTAGTGTAGTTTCCTTGTGTTCTTTTACATATGCAGAAAATGGTTGTAAATATGGAGAGTGTGCGTGTTGGTTTAGTCCAAGAAAGTGGCCATCATTTACATGTTATATATGAGACAAGTAAATGTTGAATAATAAATCTGAAACAAATATCCTATTTGGATACCAACAACATATCCAAGTCCTCAACTGTTACAAATGATTAGGAGTTATTCATAATCACTAGACACAATTAACACTTCTATTGAGAGAAGCACAAAGGAAATGAAGGGAATGAATGTAGGGATAATGTTAGCTACTTAGCATTTATATGGTCATTAACATTAATCAAAATCTCTATTATGTTGGTGTTTTATATTACCTGGATTTTATGAGGATATGAAATCACTTATTTTATCATGGTCATGTCTTGTTCTCACTCTGGTTGTGGCCACCATGGAAACAGGGAATAATGAAGACACAAATGGTGAATACCAATGAATTCCAAAGCCTGATGGTGATACTCCACCTACACCTGTAGTGTAGGTAATTGGTTCAAGAAAGAAGATCAATTTTATTATAGATTGGAAAAATAGAGGACATGATGAAGGCAATTGACGGTGTCAAATACAACAAGTATCCTGTGAGAGAAGTTGAAAACAATAATGGGATTGCACCTACCTCAATGCATACCAAGAGGAAAGGGCCTCTCACCGTGCTAACTAAATAGGAGGAGGAATACGTTGTTACTTGATGTAAGGATATGGATAATATGGTCCATGGGATGGAGTTAATGCAGTTGAATTCAAATGTTGCACAAATATGTCAATCAAGTCCTATCCCATTTAGAAATGGATTTCTAGGGAAGTCATGGTGGGGAGGGATCAAGAAAAGACATACATAACTTATTTTACAAACCGTGGAAGGCATAGATAGAGACAAAGCATTGAATTTGAGCCTTGCAATCATGTCTAGTTCCTTTAACACATTTTCCAATGCCTATCATAGACATTCATATAGTCCAGATTATATATGGAACTACGATGAACTGGATTACAAGATGGAAGGAATTATGGCTTTGGGGTAATCGCAAGGAGAGGTAGCAGGAATGTGTCCAAAATTATGCCTAATAGTAGGGAGTGGATAACCATTTTGTTCTATGTAGACGCAGTTGGTGCATTAATCCTCAGGTTCTATCTATTCAAGATAAAAAGTTGGTTGAAAAATTATATCAAGAATTGTGAGGTGGGAGCATGCATGCCTACACATCAAAATGAATGAATGACAAAATAACTATTTGTGAATTGGTTATGCCACTTTGTTGCATCTATACCAAATGGTGTATCATGTGAAAACAAACACTTCCTGATATTCGATAACCATGGCATCCACATAGCCCCATGAACAGTTGAAGCAACAAATGCTATGGGAATTGATTTCCTAACCTTACCTACACATACCACCCACAGATTACAACCCCTTGATGTGAGTGTGTTTGCACCATGTAAATCCTTTTTCAGGTTCGAAAGAGCTTTGTGCATGGAAATGAACCATGGGGTGGAGGTTAAAAGGTTTGAATTAGATGAAATTTCTAGTAATTATTTGAGAAGGGATCTCACTCCCTCGAATATCAAGGCTAAGTTTAGGCATACTATAATCTAGCCGCTAGACTATGATTTCCTTCTGCATCATATGGATTGCAACCACTCTTTTGAGGTACATGCAGATGATGAAGATGCATCAACATAATATGCATATGATGCAGACAACATGTTATCCCTCTCTCAAGTACATTGCCAACCATTGGGTGACAACAGTGAACACATCAATGCTACTTAATATGACAATGAAGTTGGTGAAGATGCCATGGAATCTATTCAATATGTACATGAAACATGTACATATTCAAAAAATAAAGTTCATAGAAACATTGTTGAACCTCATGTGGTCAAAGGTTTCCAAGCATAGAAGATACATGAAGGGTAGTTGACATTACCAAGCCAAGTGGAGTAGCTGGAATGGTTAGTGGAAGCTATGATGAATATGAACAAAGATATTGTTACTAACACCAATGAAGAAATCATGAGCATGCCTTCACAACCAACATTATTGATCAATGAAGTTGTCCATTATTTTGTGGATGTGGGGGGTTTAGAAGAAGGTGATGTAGGAATTTAAAATCCAGATGCAACAGATAATGTAGATGTAACATAATTCCTGGTTGATACTCATACCCCACACAGTGGTACAATGCTCAAGTCATTCCTAAGGTTTCCAATGGAGAGAGTGCTAGAAAAAGAAATGAGAGGATCATCAGATGTTCTTCGCTTCAGAAGGAGTTCATAATTATTCACTTTGGATGACTACATAAAATTATTGGCCAAGGAAGAACAAAAGAAAAGGGAGATGCAAGAACCGAGTGAGAATAAGCGACTTGAAAATGAGAGGAAGGATGCAAATATTGTTTAGGTCAAGTCATGAAATCTTGCAATGATTCAAAGAGAGAAAGATAAGCAAGAAAAGGGGCACAATAAACAATTGGCTAGGCATGAAAAATCACTAAGAAAGGTATAAGAGGATCAACTTAGGATGGAGGATAAAACAATGTCCAACCTAGTCAATCATATTGAAAATAATACACATTTATTCTAGGACCTTATAAGCATACAAATCCCTCAATATATTATGACTACTCCTACGCCACATTTCCTTTGTGGTAGTGGGAGGCCCAATCCTACATATGCTTTTCCAAATCCTCTAGTTAATATAGGGGTGATGGGTTCAAGTCATAACTATGCATTTTAAATTTCTCCTTGGTTGCAAGGACCAAACCGGCCTTAGGAAAATGTAGGAATCTCAACTATTTTGGCTCATGCAAGTGCAAGCAACTCAACCATTTGGATCATGAAAATGCAGGCATTTCAACCTACTTGGCCAACACAAATGCAGGGAACCCATCAAGATTGGGAAATGAAAACAATTTTCCTATAAATAAGTGAATCTATTATGTGCTTATTCCCAACCACTTCCAAGTGGATGTTGTTAACTCACAATTTTTTGTTGTAATTAGAAATGTGCCATAAGGGATTTGGCACCTATATAACCAAAATCCTAGTCTTAATTGAATATCAAGACCAATTTTACTAATACTATTTATATAAAAGAAAGTTTTCTTACCCTAAATTTGTTATAAAAATGGGTAGTGCAAGCCACACTACACATTGATTGTGGTAATGAACTCAATCGATCATGATGGACAGAGGTCAAGCCTGATTTGTTTTCAAGCATATACTCAGGTATGTTTGTTCATTATCTAAGAGGCAAATTGGTAACTAAACTTATTTTCTATTCTAGATTCAAGTTTTCCAATGAGTTTTACACTCATTTACTTGTTATCAAGTTTACAATTACAAATACAAATGACAAATTAAATTTACAATTAAAGTACTAAGTAATATATCAAAGAATCCAAAGAGGTAGAACACGTGCACCAAAACAACCACCATACCAACTAGAACCACAAATACAACTACTACAACTACATTTCAAAATTCAATGCAATAGCATTTAATTTACCATTAAAACAATTTACGGATTTCAAATTACAAGTACCATTAAATCAATTTACAAATTTCATTACAATTACAAAGTTGCACAAAAGAACCAAATGCATTACAAAACCATTTCTTTCACAATTACCAAAACCAATAACATAATATAATTCATTACATGAACCATTACAAATTACAATTACCCTATTACCTAATTCATTACAATAAACATTACAATTTACATTTACCAACGGGCATAATTCATTACAAATCCATTACCTTTACATTTAACAAAACCAGTAAAGAACAAATTTCATTACAAAAACCATTGCAATTTACACTTACTAATTTGCAGAATTCATTCCAAAAGCATTACAATTAAAATTACCAAAACGACTAACTGAACATGATCTTTACCAAAACCATTACAAATTACAATTACCAAAGTACATAGGTAATTTGGAGGTTATGCACAACAACACATTGAATTTAGGACAAAAGAACCTATCATACACAATGAAGGTCGAACCATATAAATATGCATCCCAATCAAGGAGATAATCTCTCATGATATGTTATGTCCCATTCTAACACAATTCTTTAATAATAATGTCTGTGATATGAGGAGAAGAAGGTTGGTATTGAAGGCCTTATGCCATTATGCCTGCAAACAAATCATGAACACCTACAAACAAATCCCAAATATTCACATGCAATCCCATAAACCCATTAACTAGGGTCAATGAAAACAATGGAATGGTTGAGGGATAATAAGAATACACATGTTTGGGCCCCAATGATGGGTTTACACTAGGGTTTTGGCAGGTCATTTCGCTTAGATTTTTTATGGTTGGGCCAATTCGAAAAGGTGAAGCCCCTATATGTGTAGTGAAGCCTTGATATGTAAAAGTTGGAGGGTAAACGATCATAATAGAACTAGTCATAATGCACAAAGATGGCCTTCGAATTCACAAATTCCCTCGAAGCAAAATAGTTAGGGTCACTACAAAACATGGAGGGTGACTTTTGCATAGTACAACTAGGCACAAAGGTGGAATTCGAATTCCAAACTACAATCAATTTAGTTACAGCCATACACCATACCACAACCATTCCACAGCTAATACCACAACCGTGCAACAACAACTATAGTTATACCACAACTAAATTAATAGTTAGTTTAAACAATATCAACAACAAACCTTTTACAGAACTCGAAAAGATCAATTACATAGTGTTTACAAGCATAACAAGGGTAAAACCCATACAAATTTCTATCCATATTAGAGGTGTTTAAAATCATAGAGGGAAAGCGACCTCGCGCTCATCACAAGAACACACACATATCCAACTAGCAGTCGAGGTGTTGATAAACATAGAGGGTCATCGATTGGTAGGGTTTGATGCCTACTAGGAAAATGCATAACAATCGTGTCAGATCAGTCACCCTTAATCTCTTCATGCTCATGCTCCACATGTAGTGAACCTCCAAGCACCATGAATGAGATCCTTGGTCGAGTTCCACCTGCAAACAATCGAAAAAATAGTAGTAAATGGTACGAGTAAAATGAAACCACACATTTGAAAACCAGGATCAAGGTGCTTCTTACCTAGTTGAGGGTTGGTCCAATGCATGTGACTGGTTTAACGCGAACAACATAAATCAATGACGACATTGAAATCTAAGCAATCATCCACAAGAACTGTGACAAACTAGGCGCCGAACCATTTGGCCAACTCCAATATGCACCAGATAAATAGCTATCATAGTTAACATATCAAATTAGGATAGAGGAGCAAACAATGTCCAACTCAGTCAATCATATTGAAAATAATACACGTTTATTCCACGACCTTATAAGCATACAGATCCACCAATATCTCTTAGCTGCTCCTGCCCTAGATTTCCTTCATGGCAGCGGGAGGCCGAATCCTACAAATGCCTTTGCAACTCCTCCAGTTAATATATGGGTGATGGGGTAAAGTCATAACTATGCATTTTAAATACCTCCTTGGTTGCAAGAGCCAAATTGACCTAAGGAAAATGCAGGCATCTCAGCCCTTTCGGCTCATGCAAGTGCAAGCAACTCAACCCATTTGGATCATGAAAATGTAGGCATTTCAACCTACTTGGCCAACAAAAATGTGAGGAACCCATCAATATTGGGAAATGAAAACAACCTACCTACAAATAATTGAATCTATTTTGTGCTTATGTCCAACCACTTCCAAGTGGATTTTGTTAATTGGCAATGTTTTGTTAAATATGGAATGTTTTGTTGTAATCAGAACTAGGCCATAAGGGTTTTGGCACCTATATAACCCAGATCCTAGTCTTAATTGAATATCAAAGCCAATTTTACCGATACTATTTATATACATGAGTGTTTTCTTTCCCTAAATTTGTTATAAAATAGGTAGTGCAAGCCACACTACACATTGATTATGGTAATGAACTCAGTTGGTCAAGATGGATAGAGGCCAAGCCTGATTTTTTTTCAAGAATATAATTAGGCATGTTTGTTTGTTATCTAAGAGGAAAATAGGTAACTAAACTTATTTTCAAGTTTGGATTCAATTTTTCCAATGAATTGTACACTCATTTGATTGTTATCAAGTTTACAACTACATATACATATGACAATTTAAATTTACAATTGAAGTCCTAATTAATATAGCAGAGAATCCAAAGAGGTAGAACACGTGCACCAAAACAACCACCATACCAACTGCAACCACCAATACAACTACTACTACAACTACATTTCAAAATTCAATACAATAACATTTAAATTACCATTAAATCAATTTACAGATTTCATTACAATTACCAAGTTGCATAAAAGAACCAAATGCATTACAACTTTCATAATTACCAAAACCAGTAACGTAAAAGAATTCATTAAAGGAACCATTACAAATTACCATTACCATATTACCTAACTCATTACAAGAACCATTGCAAATTACATTTACCAACATACATAATTCATTACAAATCCACTGCCTTTACATTTACCAAAACCGGTAAGAGAAAAGAGTTCATTACAAAAACCTTTGCAATTTACAATTACTAATTTGCAGAATTCATTCCAAAACCATTACAATTACAATTACCAAAATGATTAACTCAACAATATCTTTACCGAAACCATTACAAATTACAATTACCAAAGTATAGAGGTAATTTGGAGGTTGTGTGCAGCAACGCATCGAATTTGGGACAAAAGAACCTATCTTCCATAATGAAGGTTGAACCATCTAACTATGCATCCCAATAAAGGAGATAATCCCTCATGATCTACTATGTCCCATTTTAACACAATTCATTATTAATAATGCATGTGATATGAGGTGAAGAAGGTTGTTATTAAAGACCCATATGCCATTATGCCTACAAAAAAATCATGAACACCGACAAACAAATCCCAAATATTCACATGCAAGCCCATAAACCCATCAACTAGGGTCAATGAAAACGAAGGACTGGCTAAGGGATAATAAGAATAACATGTTTGGGCCCCAATGATGGGTTTACGCCAGGGTTTTGGTAGGTCATTTCGCTTAGTTTTGTTATGGTTGGGCCAATACAAAAAGGTGAATCCCCGATATGCATAGTGAAGCCTTGATATGCAAAATTTGGAGGGTAACCTAGTCATAATAAAACTAGTCATAATGCACAAAGATGGTGTTCAAATTCACAAATTCCCTCAAAGAAAAATAGTTAGGGACACTACCAAAAATGGAGGGTAACCTTGCATACTACAACCAAGCATGACAAAGGTGGCATTCGAATTCCAAGTTACAAGCAATTTAGTTACAACCATACACCATACTACAACCATACCACAACCAATACCACAACCGTGCCAATACCACAACCATAACAATTTGTTTTTTATTATATTGAGATAGGAGAAGAGAGAAAAGTAGTTCTTATAATCATAAACATAATTCAACGATGTATATTATAGTTGTAGCATTCATATTACTTAATTTGAAGCGGAGGATGAGAAACCATTCACATTACACAACTCATCAGCAAGTAAACGACATATGCATCTTTCAAATAATTTCAATACACTTGAACTTATAGAGTTATTTTTTATACGCAACATGGTGGGGGATAGATTCCAATCTTACGCCTCTTCCATACATATGGGGATAGATAAATTTGAACCTTACACCTCTCCCATACCGAACATAAAAACTTACTAATTCATCATTGTGGTAATTTGTTATAGTCATGATAGGATTAACGACATTATGTTCACCTCACCTTACCTCTAGGTGGCTATGGAAGACCTTAAGATCCTAGAAAATAAAAGCCTAAATCATTCTTCATTGTTATTTCTAAAAAAAAATTATTAAAATTTAAAATTTTATAATATTTCCAAAAAAATTTCACGTTTTGAGACTATATTTTTTTAATTCTACAAAAAAAAAATATAATATACATTAATATCTATATGATAATCGATAAACATTTGACACTGAGATACAACACATATATTACATTAAATATGGTAATATTAACCCTTCATCATTTGATATATATTGCATTTCAAGTTATCACCATCTTTTTAGTTTCACTATAAAACTTGTAACAAATTTATGTAAATTGCTACAACAGATATTATTAATATTACATTAAACATGACAACTTCATCTTTTCATCAATACCATTTTTATATCTCATTAAATATGACAACTTCATCCTTTCACCAATACTATTTACCGTATTTAATTAAATATGATAATTTCATTTTTAATAGAGAACCTACTCATACAAAACATCATGTACAATATTTCAGGAATCGAACACCATTGATAGAGAAGACCACAACCCACCATCTCAACTAGAGAGTCCACAATCCCCCAACCAAAATAAATATGACAACTTCATCCCTTCACCAATACATTTAATACCAATACATTTAATATATTACATCAAATATGACAACTTCACCTTTACCATCCATTTGATTTCGCTATGCCTATGATAACTTCATGTATGTTTTGATGTAGAACACCCCTTTAGGGCTCAAAACTTCATGTATGTATGATTGTAGAACACCCCTTCACGGCTCAACTAATTTGAGTGTGGAAATTATAATAATTTTGATCAATCCATTTACTTTTCAAATGGTTTGCCCATTCTTCAAAAGAGTATGGAGGTAGATTAAAAGCCCATTGGTCCACTTAAAAAACACTCATCGTTATATGATGCATATAAACACTCATCAGTATTGAAACCAAGTTAGCTTTGGCTACATCGCCATAGGTACTACGTAGTTCAAAGAAATCTTTCTACTACTTTGAGTACATAGCTGACATCAACATTCATTTTACGAATTGGAGACCAAACATGCTTAAATATTTATTGTACTCTGATGGCATTCAAATTCACAAATGTCCTTGAAGCGAAATAATTAGGGTCACTACCAAAAATGGAGGGTAACTTTTGCATAGTACACCCAGGCACAAAGGTGGAATTCAAATTCCAAATTATAAGTAATTTAGTTACAAACATACACCATACCACAACCAATACCACAATCGTGCCACAACAATTATAGTCATACCACAACTAAATTACAATCTAGTTTAAACAATCTCAACAACAAACCTTTTCAAGACTTGGAAAAGCTGAATTACATAGTGTTTACAAGCATAGCAAGGGTAAGACCCATACAAATTTACATCCATATTAGAGATGTTTAAAAGTAGAGAGGGCAAGTGACCTCACGTTCATCACAAGAACACACAAATATCCAACTAGCAGTTGAGGTGTTGATAAACACAGAGGGTCATCGACTGGTAGGGTTTGATGCCTACTAGGAAAATGTAGAACAATCGCACCATATGAGTCACCCATAATTTCTTCATACCTGTGCTCCACATGTAGTGAACCTCCAAGCACCACACCCGAGCTCCTTGGTCGAGCTCCACCTGCAAACAATCGAAAAAATAATAGTAAATGGTGTGAGTAAAATGAAACCAGACAGTTGAAAACCAGGATCATGGTTCTTCTTACCTAGTTGAGCGCTGGTCCAACGCAGGTGACTGGTATAACACGAACAACATAATTCAATGACGACTTTGAAATCCAAGCAATCATCCACAAGAAATGCAACAAACCGGGCATCGAACCAGCTAGCCAACTCCATGTACCAAGTAAATAACTTCCTTAGTTAACAAATCAACTTAGGATGGAGGAGCAAACGATGCCCAATTCAGTCAATCATATTGAAAATAATAAATGTTTATTCCACGACCTTATAAGCATACAGATCCACCAATATCTCTCAGCTGCTCCTGCCCTACATTTCCTTCATGGCGGTGGGAGGTCCAATCCTACATATGCCTTTGCAACTCCTCTAGTTAATATATGGGCGACGGGGTCAAGTCATAACTATGCATTTTAAATCCCTCCTTGGTTTCAAGGACCAAACTGACCTAAGGAAAATGCAGGCATCTCATATTTTTCAGGGCATGCAAGTGCAAGTAACTCAACCCATTTGGATCATGCAAATGTAGGAATTTCAACCTACTTGGCCAATGCAAATGCAAGGAACCCATCAATATCAAGAAATGAAAACAATTTTCCTACAAATAAGTGAATCTATTTTGTGCTTATGTGTAACCACTCCCAAGTGGATTTTGTTAACTGGCAATGTTTTGTTGTAATCAGAACCAGGCCATAAAGGTTTTGGCACCTATATAACCCAGATCCTAGTCTTAATTGAATATCAAGGCCAATTTTACCAATACTATTTATATAAAAGAAAGTTTTCTTACCCTAAATTTGTTATAAAATAGGTGGTGCAAGCCACACTACACATTGATTATGGTAATGAAGTTAGTTGGACGGGATGGACAGAGGTCAATCCTGATTTGTTTTCAAGCATATAATCAGGAATGTTTGTTCGTTATCTAAAAGGCAAATAGGTAACTAAACTTATTTTCAAGTCTAGATTCAAGTTTTCCAATGAATTATACATTCATTTACTTGTTATCAAGTTTACAACTACATATACAAATGACAATTTAAATTCACAATTGAAGTCCTAAGTAATATATCAGAGAATCCAAAGAGGTAGAACACATGCACCAAAAAAACCACCATACCAACTCCAACCACAAATATAACTACTACTACAACTACATTTCAAAATTCAATACAATCACATTTAAATTACCATTAAATCGATTTACAAATTTCATTACAATTACCAAGTTGCATAAAAGAACCAAATGCATTACAACTTTCACAATTACCAAAACTAGTAAAGTAAAAGAATTCATTACATGAACCATTACAAATTACAATTACCCTATTACTTAACTCATTACAAGAACCATTGCAAATTACATTTAACAACAAACATAATTCATTACAAATCCATTACCTTTACATTCACCAAAACCAGTAACAGAAAATAGTTCATTACAAAAACCATTGCAATTTACAATCACTAATTTGCGGAATTCATTCCAAAACCATTACATTTACAATTACCAAAACAACTAACTAAACAAGATCTTTACCGAAACGATTACAAATTACAATTACCAAAGTATAGAGGTAATTTGGAGGTTATGTGCATCGACACATTGAATTTGGGACAAAAGAACCTATCATCCATAATTAAGGTTGAACCATCTAAATATGCATCCCAATCAAGGAGATAATCCCTTATGATCTGCTATGTCCCATTCTAACACATTTCATTAATAATAATGCATGTGATATGAGGTGAAGAAGGTTGTTACTGAAGGCCTTATGCCATTATTCCTGCAAACAAATCATGAACACCCATAAACAAATCCCAAATATTCACATGGAAGCCCATAAACCCATCAGCTAGGGTAAATGAAAATGAAGGAATGGCTGAGGGATAATAAGAATACACATGTTTGGGCCCCAATGATGGGTTTACGCCAAGGTTTTGGTAGGTCATTTCGCTTAGTTTTGTTATGGTCGGGCCAATCCAAAAAGGTGAATACTCGATATGTGTAGTGAAGCCTTGATATGCAAAAGTTGGAGGGTAAACAATCATAATACAACTAGTCATAATGCGCAAAGATGGCGTTCAAGTTCTCAAATGCCCTTGAAGTAGAATAATTAGGGCCACTACCAAAAATGGAGGGTAACCTTGCATAGTACAACCATGCACACATGTGGCATTTGAACTCCAAATTATGAGCAATTTAATTACAACTATACACCATACCACAACCAATACCACAACCATAACAATTTTTTTTTTATCATAATGAGATAGGAGAAGAGAGAAAAGGAGTTCTTATAATCATAGACACAATTCAATGATGTATATTATGGGTGTAGCATTCATATTACTTAATTTGAAGCGGAGGAGGAGAAACCCTTCACATTACACAACTCATAAGCAAGCAACAGACATATAAATCTTTCAAAGAATATCAATACACTTGAACTCATAGAGTTATTTTTTATATGCAACATGGTGGGGGATAGATTCCAATCTTACACCTCTTCCATACATATGGGGATAGATAAATTTGAACCTTACACCTCTCCCATACCAAACATAAAAACTTACTAATTCATCATTGTAGTAATTTGTTATAGTCACGATAGGCTTAACGACATTATGTTCACCTCACCTTACCTCTAGGTGGATATGGAATTAAGATCCTAGAAAATAAATCCTAAATCATTCTTCTTTGTTATTTCTAAAAAAATGATTAAAAATTAATATTTTATATTATTTCCAAAACATTTCACATTTTAGGAACATCTTGAGACTATTTTTTTTAATTTTACAAAATAAAAAATTGAATATACATTAATATCTATATGATAATCAATAAACATTTAACACTCAATACAACACATATATTACATTAAATATGATAATATTAATCCTTCATCATTTCATATATATTGCATTTCAAGTTATCACCATCTTTTTAGTTTCACTATAAAACTTGTAACAACTTTATGTAAATTGCTACAACACATATTACTATTACATTAAATATGACAACTTCATCTTTTCATCAATACCATTTTTATATCTCATTAAATATGACAACTTCATCCTTTCACTAATACTATTTACATATTTAATTAAAAATGATAATTTCTTTTTTATTAGAGAGCCGACTCATACAAAACATCTTGTAACATATTTGAGGAATCGAACACCACTCACAGAGAGGACCACAACCCACCGTGGAGAGTCCAGAATCTCCCAAACCAAAATAAATAGAACAACTTAATCCCTTCACCAATACATTTAATATATTGCATTCAATATGACAACTTCACCTTCACCCTCCATTTGATTTCACTATGCCTATAACAACTTCACAACTTCATTTATGTTTTGATGTAAAACAAGTTTGATGTAAAACCCTTTAGAGCTTACAACTTCATGTATGTTTGATGTAGAACGCCCCATCACACGCGTGGAAATATAAATGTTTTGATGTAAAACACCCCTTTAGAGCTCACAACTTCATGTATGTTTGATGTAGAACGCCCCTTCACCCGTGGAAATTATAATAATTTTGATCGTTTGCCCATTTACTTTTCAAATCTTTTGCCCATTTTTCAAAAGACGACGTAGGTAAACTAAAAGTCCATTGGTCCACTTAAAAAACACTTAGCATTATATGCTGCATATAAAGACATGAGAAGATACGTAGCAAATGTTTTAGACAAGTTTGTCTACATCGCCACAGGTACTACGTAGTTCGAAGAAATCTTTCTGCTGCTTTGAATACAAAGCTTAAAGCAGTATTCATTTTCCGAATTGGCGACCAAACAGGCTTTTAAAGATTTGTTGTACTCCGATCAAGTTTACAAGGTAAGCAATCTTCCTGTAACTTTGTTAAAGTTTTGTAGAAGTGCGATGAGTTTGCAGCTTTAATGGAAATTTACCGCTATTTCTATGAAATTAAGGTTTTACAGCAAAGTTTTATTTTCCCCTTTTCTTCGTCTCTGTGTCGTTAAGATTTTTGTAAATTGCTGGCGATTCGCCATTTCTGTAAACTTTGTAGTTGACGATTCGTAACAAGGGGAAATTTCACCTATGATTGTGTAGAAGGAAAAAAATAATTCTTGTCTGTGGTTATATTTTCTTGCTCCATTTCGTTTTAGGAATTTAACCTTTGCAGGGCTTAGATTTTCTTGTTTTTAAGCCTAACATGTACTAAATATTCCCCTTGGCTGTGATGTTTCCATTACTTATTAAGTTATTCCTTTTAGTTTAGTTCGCTATATCCCAGACTTCCTTCGTATTTTTAATAATTATATGCATTTACAGTTAAAAGATTTTTACCTTTTGTCTTTGTGATTTAGAACCATGGGGGGGAATTTCGAAAGCAGCGAAAAGCCTTCTGTTTCTGTTTCATTAAATCGGCTCTTCCCATGCGAGAAACATGTGCATCGTCTACTCGGTGGAGGCCAATGTATGTATGAAGCCGTTCTTATCCTTCTTTTGACATTTTTAAAGAAGGATTTTTCTTTGTTAGGATCTTGGCTTTGTTCTCTTCATGTGAGAAGATAAAGGTTTCCTTTAAAGCTCCTTAAAACATTATGAATACATGTATACAGTTGCCGATGTCTTGCTATGGAGAAACACGCGAATATCTGGTAGTGTTCTTGCCGGTGCCACGGTCATATGGCTGCTCTTTGAGTGGCTGAATTACCACTTCCTTACACTTCTTTCCCTTCCTCTGGTTCTCTCCATGTCCGCTTTGTTTATCTGGTCAAATGCCGCGATTTACATCAACAGGTTAGTGTTTGCTCTGTCTGTGCTATTTCATCGTCAGCTTCTGAATGGTTAAGCCATTGAATATATGTCCCCTAGAAGTTTAAGCTTACAAGTAAATTTGACACAGGTCTCCCGCAAAGATGCGTCCAATTGCTCTGCCTAAGGATATATTTGTTGATACTGCTATTGCTCTCAGAGATACAATTAACCAATTTTTTGGGTTTCTACAAGAAGTTGCGATAGGAAGAGATTTGAAGACATTTCTTGCGGTAATTTTATATCTGTTTTTTTTCTCCTTTTGATTTCACTAAATTGGTAAAATTATTTTCTTTACACGATTCGCTAAGATCACGTGATTATCTTACAGGTTTCAGGAGGGTTATGCTTTCTTGCTATAATTGGCAGCTGGTGCAATTTCTTAACTATATTGTACTTGGGTAAGCAGTGGCTCAATTTTTGGCTTCTTTAATTAGCTTGTGTTTAATTCCTCTGCAATTTCTTAGCTTTATTGTACTTAGCTAAGCAATGGATCATTTTTTTGTTTCTGTTATTAGTTTATATTGTTTATTCCCTCTGCCTTTCTATGAAGCCTTTGAGTTTGTGCTCATTTTACATATACAAACTGGCCCAACTAACTAATTATTTTAACTCATTCTCTGCTTAGGGTTTGTTGCTGCAAATACTTTCCCTGTGTTGTATGAGAGATACGAAGACCAAGTGGACTATGGGAGATTTGATTCCCAAGACTTGAGCAGAATCCCAAAAGGCCCTGTAAAGAAAAGACATAAATCTGCAAAGAAGGGACATAAATCTCACCAGGGGTAAATGTATCATTTTGTTTTTGAATAGTGGCACACTCGCTATGGAGATTCCATAGTCTATTTATTACTTGCTAAGCTGCTAGCAACACAACTCCAGTATGGTTATATATTAATTTGCACAAGAGTTCAATTGAAGACCAAGTGGACTCTTTTATTTACAACGTATTAGATGAAATGAAGCTACACTATGGGAGATTTGATTCCAAAGTCTTGAGCAGAATCTTGAAAGGCCCTGCAAAGAAGGGACATAAATCTCACTAGGGATAAATGTATCATTCTGTTTCTGAATAGTGGCACATTTGCTATGGAGATTCCATAGTCTATTTATTACTTGGTAAGCTGCTAGCAACACAACTCCAGTATGGTTATATATTAATTTGCACAAGAGTTCAATTGGGAACATTTACAATGTCTTATTTTCTCAACAACATTTACATCATATAGTTTAGGAGGTCCCACAATGATTGAGACAAAATATTATATGGTGCACACTTGTTAATATGCCAATTTTAATAAATCTCATAAAGATTGTTTGTTGATTAAGTTTTTGGGTACCTATAAAAGTTATGGTGTAGATATTGTTGATTCTGTTTGGGAGTAAATTTTAATCACAAGTTGACTCGGTAGTTGTAAGTGTGAGGCATGTTCCCTATTTGTCAAGTAGGAGTTTCATTCTGACCTCAAATATATTTCCCATGTGTGAATTAAGTATGAATGATGCAATTCTTAACTTCATGTTTTTTTAAAAATTCAATTCCTTTTCATAAATACAAATGGTAGTCTGATTTTTATCTTGTTTCCTTTAGCTGATATGGATCTCGTTTTCATATTTGTACATGGCGTAGTTACTATAATTAGCATGAGATGTTAAATTTTGAAAGAAATTGCAGGCAATTTGCATTTTACAATACAACTTGTTTTGGTACTATTTCCTTTTCAGTGAAGAGTCCACAAACAAAAAGTTATGGGCTATGGAGTTTATATGGTTTAAAGCATGTTTGTTGACCGAGAAGTTCGGTGTTTTATGGTGAGTTAGCCACATGGCTAACAAACCCTCTTTTTGCTAACAAATGGTTCATAATAATAATAATCATATGAACTGTAGTTACCATGATCGAGATTTTAAGACCCTGTTAACACTAGTATGACCTCTGTACATCATAAAACCTGGCCAAAATCTAAACTTCAGCACCAAGTTATATTGTTAATTCTCTACCTTTTAAGAAACCAAAATGGCATACGAGTATAATAGGTAGTTTAACGAGGTATCTTTCTCACGAGAAAACACTGAATATATTAGACCGAATCTAGGAGAGAGTTAAACATCTAAGAAGCTCAAGAAGTCCACAAACGAAATCATAGCTAGTTAAACGAGGTATATTTGTCACTAGAAAACACTGAATATATTAGAGTAAAACTTCTAAGAAGCTCAAGAATTCCATGATCACTAAGGATGGTCTTTGAGCACCCAAGCCATGTAATCACCCAACTTGTAATGAGTGTAGAACCATATAAACTTAGGTTTGGTTATTTCCAATATAAACATAAAAAAACTTGGGCGAGATGGAATGCTAGAAGGAAGCATCAAATTAGTTTGTTTAAAGCATGTTGTTGTCTAGGCAATTTAGTAACCCCATCCTATGAGCGAAAAAATTGGCTTATCCACAACATATCTTCTTGCATCCATGGTCTATTAAATATGATGTTACATTTCCACTTTTGTTATATGCGTATGTGTACTCAACTCCAGTGTTCTTTATTGCTAAGCACATTTTTTTTGTCAACTTAACTCACTCCAGTGTAGGTGTGGTAAGAGTGTATGGTTGACAATTATTGAAAGATTGGTTAGTAAGTTATTTGGTGTTTTATGGTAGAGGTGGAAAGTTCAGATCTTATGGAGCCTTTTTTTATTAGAACCCTCTAGTACCCTATCACAAACCTCAATGTCTATTTTCTCTATAATGCATCAATCATTCTTTGTATCTTGCATCATAAATCTGAGAAATAAAAGAGGAAGCTACAACCCTTTTTTTGGGTGGATCTTTCACCCTTAGAGGTTTCTCTAAGGTACATCTTATGTTGAATGTGTTCATGCTCCGTTCTTTTCAATATTGCAGAATGTTCTTGATTTCTTAGTTATTTTCTATATTAAAAGTAGAATACTAGTAATGTTAATAAGTTGGCCATAAGAAAATCGTTGCTCAATGTATAGTATCCTTTCTCCTATATCCCGAACCAACATATCCATTTACGTATTTTAAATGTCTACAACCAACTTTTGAAGCATATTTTGTTCTATGAAATTATTTGTGGGTTCTATTAATGGTAGTCAACATATATTGGTATGTAGACTAATTTGGAGCACACAAAATACTAACGATAATGGCCAAAAAGTTGCAATAGTTCATTGCCATTTTTTTGAGGAACTTGTGGTATGATAAAAACACTAATGACAGTGATTAGAAAATATTGTTACAAGAGTTTGACATTGATTAGAACACAATGTTACAAGATTTTGAACTTGATGAATATGTATATCTTATATAGTTTTATGAGTATTGCATAGTTTATTTGATGTAGCTTGGGTAGTTGGGAGAAATGATTGTACATTCCCCACCCAAATTCAATTCTTGTAAGTGACATGATGCTCTTGTTGAGCCTTAATGTCTTGACTATGTAATGGCTTGACTGGACATGTAATTTTGGTCATACCTTGATTCTTCAAAATATCAGGTGTTGGCATATTTCCAATTGAAAAAAATGTTTATTAATTCCCCTCTTATAGGTGATAGGTGAAGGCACATTCAATCGGTTCATATATTAGAGAAGGGAACTTAATAGCTTTGGCGTTGAATCATGGACCAATTATGGATGCATTGAGAGTCAATACCCACATTGTCCATATTGGAGGTGCACTCAAGTTCCCTTACCATTTTGAGTAAAAGCATGATAAAAGTTTTGTAAAGGGTTTATGTCATGCCCCAGTTTTTGGACCAGGATTGGCTTGTTTAGTATACACATGATTAGATTAAATTATCTCATATGACTATGACTATGTGATGATGATTTATGTGGTACTATGCTTTTTTTGAAAGTTAAATTCTTATCTAGTTTGAGCAATTTTGAGTTTTTGTATATGCATGTTGACACGCACATTCCTCTATGTGTGTGCGCACATGCATTGGTGATATGTAAGAAATGAATTTTTGGGTGTATATGAATTCATTAATTCATGTGTATATGGCCAGCTTGTTATATGAATATGGATATATGTTGTGTGGAAATATCATATACCTAAGTGAAAGTGGATTTTAGAAGTATGTATGTTATATTGCAAAATGAATGAACTGTTAATGATTTTGAGTTATGATAAGTCTTTGGGATAGTGTTATGCTATGTGATGGTTTTAATGGTGTGTAAATTTTAGGACCCATCGAAAATTATGAGAATAATTGATGATAGTATCTATATGGATGCAAGATAAAACTCATCTTAGGATTTATCTACCACTGCAAAGGTTCTATCAATGTAATGGTCTCAATGCAAGAGAATTTATGGCTCCACAATGGGCACACGACCATTGTCCTAACATAGAAACACTAATTAAAAGAAATTTAGATAATTGTATATCTTATTCAATACACAAATAAGAAAATACACAGTTAGGATACCATTTACATTTGAAGGGATTATGTTGAAGTAGTTGTCAAATCACAAAAAACAAAGGTACAAATATAATTTTGTTAAAAAAATTAAGGTCAGTCTGCTATGGATTAGTAGACAACCATGTGTATTCATAGTTGTTTTTGCAAATATACTCAATAAATAGCAACATAACGTGCATGCAACTTCCTTGATAGCTAACTTAGAGGGTCCATTTGGTATGATGACAATAGTTCACCAGTTGAGATGACACAATTTCAAATTAAAATACGAAAAGAAGAATTATCTACCTTGAAAAGTCTGAAATATATAAAACAATGCACTACACAAATGCTTATATAGTAGATATCAATTGCAAAAAGATTGTGTAAATTTAAGAACATTGAAGTGTGTCCTTTATGTATATCATGGTTGTGTAGACTCCCTTGGAGTGCAATATAATCTCAGTATCTTCCTTCCATTGATGATAATTGAAGGAAGTAAGGAGATTGTTTGAAGAACAATCCATATTTCAGCTATAGTGAATGTAATAGGAGGCTTTTGAGATACCCGCAGTCACAAAAAAACAACAAGTTTTAGGTCGAACAACCTGTAATTTTGAAGTTACATACACCTGTCATAGTTTTCAAGAAAGCTTGATTAACTGGATGCAAGATGATCTAGGATTTATGTGGAAAACGTTTTGCTTCTAGTGCAATGTTGGAATAATTTTGAGCAATTTTGCACAAGCTTCATCAAAGATCCATGTAAAAATCTGTAGAAGTGTTTCCTTGTCCTGCTATGGCTCTGATACCATATAAAATTCAAGTGCAATGGATCTATGAAACAAGACAGTTCTTACCCCAGATGCACGCAGATATTTTACATAAATGAGTGCTAGAATACTTGTGCAAAAGGTTTGCACTAGTAAAACATTATCATTAACTCATAAACTAGTTTACAATGCTCAACGATGGCATGAATAGAAAATCAATTTGAATCCTATAGAGGTCATTTGAATTGAATGCATGAGAATGTCTTACTTATCAGTTAACATCACTCGACACATTAGTTAACCA
Organism: Pseudotsuga menziesii; assembly: GCA_001517045.1. NCBI lineage: Eukaryota > Viridiplantae > Streptophyta > Pinopsida > Pinales > Pinaceae > Pseudotsuga > Pseudotsuga menziesii. The sequence continues at coordinate 332,202 of LPNX010612441.1, forward strand.
CTTAACTGCAACATAATTGACTCTAACAGACTCGGAGGCAGTTAACTTTGAGTCTAACTGAGTCAAAACTTAACTGCATGCCAAAAATTAGGTGAGGGATCCTTTCTGTCTTCATTTAACTAAGAATAACTCAAAATAATGCCAAAATCTAGGTGAGGGAACCTTTCTTATCTCTAGTTAACTAAAATTAGGTGAAATTAGGTCAAATTTGGTAAAGAGGTGCCTTTATGACTTCAGTTAACTAAAAATTAGGTGAATATGCTCCCAGTTGACTGAGTAGAGCGCTTTAATCATGCAAATCATCCTAGTTAGGTTCCTCGAATGAAGGGGGAGGTACATATAACTGAAACTGATGAGATGTCAATGATGTAAGCACATGTTTGAGTCAAAATACTTAGGATACGTGGTAAATTAGGCTATCAATCCATAATAATGATGTGAAGTTGGAAAATGACTCCAACACATGGCTTCGAACCATTTGGTTAAGTAGTCAACTGCAATAATGATGTACTTGTGGCCTTGGGCCGAGGTTTGGTGACACTCCATATAGTCAATGGCCCATTTGCATAAAGGACCTGTAGTGATGACTAGATGTAAAGGGGTTGCAGGGATATGGTTTTGCAAGTGAAGACTTGGCAATTAGCAGATCTTTGGACTATAAGGACACAGTATTTCAAGATGGATGGCCAGAAGTAACCATCTTGGACGATTTTTTGGGAGTGTTAAACTGGAGAGGTGGCCACCACAAGCGTCACTATGGAAATCGTTGAGGACTTGTTCGGCCTCATTGTGAGACAAACAACGTCGTAAAATGGTGTCAACACCATGTCAATAAATTACATCTCCCAAGAAGATATATTGTGGGGATTGGTGACGATTGCGACTCCTATCATCTCAAGACAGATGGGAGGTGAAATTCTGAGTCTTGAGGTATGTAAGTATGTTTCCATACCAATGGTCATCAAAGGTGACTTGAAATAAATCATGTTCATCTGGTAAGTGGTCATTCACTGGTTCTCCTGGTGCTTTGGGAGGAAGATCAATGATGAGCTCAGTAAGGACTGAATATTTTTTTCTTTTTGGAGTGACAAACTCAAGATAAAACTCCTAAAGGGTTACAATCTACCATGAAAATTTACTATTACCGTGCAAATTTACTATTGATGAGCCTGTGACTTAGTATGTATTTCATGGGGTTTGAGTTAGCGATGGCCGTGGTTTTGTGTAGAAAAATGCAATGGTGTAGCTTTTGTACCAAATGATTACAAATAAGAAAATATTCTTATTGTGGCCATACTTAAGGGTAGGGTCAACGATATTTTTTTTAATGTCATACATGACATGTTCACTATTATCATCGGTGGATTGGATAAGGGAATTTGAAATTGCACAATCTGATGCAGAGATGTAAAGGATGAATTCTCTATTGAAATATGGGGGAGAAATAAGAGGTGACAATGCTAGTGTGTGTTTGAGTTCCTCAAAGGAGTTGTGGTCATGGTCATCCCATTGAAAAGGGATGTCTTTCAGAAGTAGCTTAAGGAACCTGAGGGCCTTGGTAGAATAATTAGGAACAAAGTGTCAAAGGAAGGTGGATTTATCTTGGATGCTATGTAATTTTCACCGTGTATAAGGAGGTCATAAATCCATGATGGATTGGAATTTGGAGGGATCCATAGTGATGTCAGTGTGTGAGACAATGAATCCTAAAAGGAGGTCAACGGTGACACAAAAAACATATTTGAGGGGATTTAGGTGGAAGTTGTATTTGCGACAATATGTAAATATGGTGCGTAGGTCTTGGAGGTGGTCATGTTGTTTCTTAGAATTGGATGCAAAGTCATTTAAAAAATCTAGAATTATTTCGGTGAGATCATTGAAGATGTACGCCATTGCATGCTGAAAAGTAGCACCTGCATGTTTTAGACGAACTATGTTTTGGGAGTAATGATGATGGCACGATGGGGCTGTTGGGCCCTTGTGAATAAAATTCCAATGGGAGGTGTTCCTCATCGCTACTCTCAATTGAGGTATATTATTCTTCTACTATGATTGGAAGTACTATACCTGTAGGGATGAGGCTATCCACGGGGTGACATTGTTCAACTTTGAGGATGTGGTAGGTAGCTCTCATGGGACATTGGAATGTATGGTGAGGCATTATCTTACACTCTCAACATAGACGAGTAACATGTCCTTGGTTCAATATGCGAGGAGGGATTTTGATGGTGGGTGGTGAGGTGTTTTCATTATGGCTAAGGGTGGCAGTCCTATTTGTGAGGTTTGGTGCCTCGTCCTCCAACGGTTGAGTAAGGAGAATTGTTTCTAATGTGTGTTGAAATCGAGGGATATTGGGGAAATGGTGTGTGTAATTCCCAAATTGAGACAAATTAAACATGCTTTATTGGTGCGTAACATCTTTGATTTGGGGGTTGATGTCTGATATACCCCCAGTTTCAGTTTTGGGGGAAAATCTGGCATTAACAAGTGTATTGAGAAAATTTCTAAGCTCAGGTAAGGTGGGGAACATATTAGTTGAATGACCTTTTTGTCCATAAAGAGCGCATGGGGGTGTGACCCCTCATAGTGGGAGTATTATGCATGATGGGTGCTTTTAGCGTTTGTTGAGTGGCACCCTTAATGTTCACTCTAGTTATTGTCAATGACGATGCAGGAGAATGTTTTGCAACGATAGGGGATTTCAACTTGGGTTGAGTAGTACCCCTATTCGTGGGGATGATTGGCTTGGGTTGAATCACGCATCGATTTTGAGGTTTGGTGACTGTCAGTAGTGGTTGAGTCACTCAGGTGGTGGGTTCGATGGGAAGAGTTGGAGTGGTAAATTGTTGCACTGGGACCATCCCATAATGGGGTACAGGTGGTGAATCCATTTTTGGAAGTGGTGGCGTTAGGTATCAAATAGGTAAACCAACATGAGTCCTAGGAGTGTCAGTTGAGCCATAAATGATGTTCGGTTTACTCCCATGGGGGGTAAATAAATGGTATCTGTAACATAGGTGACACTTATGGGTTCAAGACTTCATAAACATTGTGGTTTGATGGGGATATTGATGATTATTTTTAGGGTGTGGATGCCTCTTTATGCATGGGAGAAAGGGTGCACATGAGACCTTAGTTTGGAGGAGGTATGACAGGTCGAGGTCCTGAATATGCTCCTAGCAGTCCATAGTCTTTGAAGACTTTTGGGCTAATCTAGTCAACATATGGGGTATTGTTTGTCTTTCTTACCATGGGTAAGATGTTGTCGAGATTGGTTCATGTATGGGGATTATAGTAACTAAGTTTATCAAGGGTGACCACTTTTCCATTAAATGGGAACATCATGGTCTAGAACACCAATGATGCAACTTCCTTCATCGCATACGTGTAACTACGCCCCAAGAGGATGTTGTATTCCAATTGGGCGTCGATGACTTCAACATTGATCATTACCATTTTCACCACATATCGATGGGAAACTTTTGGTACAATACTTGTGGTTTTGATGGTCTACTGTCATATGCACAAAGAGAGATAGAGGATGGTTCCAACTAACGAGATCTCAATTTATTCGAAACATTGGAATACATTATGCATGTGGATTCTCTTTCATCGATAATGTGTCAATGGATGATAAAAAATTTTTACCGTGACTTACACTTGGAATGCAACGACAAAGGGTGGTCATGGTTATCCTTCATTAAGATAAAATTTCTTGAGGTTTGCATCTGAAGGGTTGAGTGCTCCTAGTGCATTCAACAATGCCATTCATTGGGAAGGGTATGATTGAAGTACCTCAATGTTTTCCATGGAGGTTGGTGATTGTGATAAATCATCTGCAATGTTGTAATTATGTGCAACCTTCATGTGGGGGTTATGAGGAGTACATATTAGTCGTTCTTTAGGTATCCTTAGAATTTTATCCATGGTAGTCCATGGAAATTGTAAAGGTCCTCCTGAAGGAGTTGATGTTCCTTTGAGAACATGTGAGGTTTCAACATTAGTGTACTCCTTATTGCAAGTTTGTAGATTAAAAAATGCTTGGGTCATGTAAATTTTTTGGAATGATCCATCACTCAAGGGATGAGGGTCTATTCGTTGGGTAACCACCCCTTTATTGTAAAAGGGTCGTTACAAAAAAGCTTGTTGTGGTTATTGAACAAGAAGTGCTTGAGGAGGGTTTGCAGGTGTCTGTTTTTGTGCTCCCAACATCTTTTGGTAGTCAGGAATATGTGGAAAATGGTGAGTGTAGTGAGCATACTCATCACATATGGTGCAAGGGAAAGTTTTCCTCAAGTTAGAATTATTTCCTTTCTTGGGGGGGTTCCCCCTAAGGGGGATTGGTTTCCCTGGTTCTAGTTCTGTTGGGGGGATTAGTTTCCCCCTTTTCCTTGTTGTTGTGGATTCTTGTTTTTCCCTTTGTTCTTTCCCTGATTCTATGGATTTTGGGGATTGGAAATGTTCAGTTGCTTGAAATGTTGAGTTTGTTGTTGCATAGAGGGTTGAACAAATTTGACTCCCATATGAGGAATAGGTGCCATATTAGGAGGAGATGGATATGGAAAATATGGATTATACCCTGGGGGTGAGACATAAGTAGGTTTAATCGAATATGATGTGGATTTCGACACAGACGGTGCCATTTTTGGTTGAGAAACTGTTTGTACTTGGCTTGTACTTGGATAAATAGGGTTGTATGTTCCATACTGAGACTGACCAAATGATGGATTTGGTGCAATAGGAGTGGGAGCTGACGCAACAGGTACATGTGAGTACTAGATTACCAGTGGTGGTGGTGTAGAGTTTGTTTTTGAGGGAACCTTACTTTGGGAATAAATGGACCCAATAAGCCTATCCATAGAATGTGAAATCCATACAACATGAGGATCCAATGATCTATGTCGAGCGGCATATGGTAGTACAATGTAAAAATACCCTATATAAGGTCAAAGTGTTGGGATTTGAGAATAATCTCTTCCTCAGTTTGTGGCATGGAGGTAGCCACATCCTTTGCGATAGTTAGTTGGAGTGATTCGAGGAACCAATCCAACAGGAAGGGGGCTTGAATTTCAAATTTCCTAAGTACGCAACGTCTACTCCATTCATGGATATGATCAATGATATGTGTTGATTTGTTTTGTCGAAACTTAGTGATAATTTCAAGGCCAAAAAATTAAAAATAAGATAGAAAATGTGTGGCATAAGAAGTGGTTTCCAAACCGACATACCATTTTGCAGTTGCACCGATTAAGGCTCTTTGGAAGAAACAGAGGTGGAACGAATCATCCACTATGTTGTTAGAGGAACACCATAGATGGAAACAAATAATGTGGTTGGATGGATCATCCTTATTTACCTTCAAATTTAGGGATATCTGAAGGTAGATTTTTTGACATGCACGATTAAGTGGTGTCGTGATCTATGGGATCATTTATGAACTTGGCTAGGCCAAGGAGGTTTAATCTTGCCATGAATGGTAAATTTGGATTGGGATTGGGAACACCACGCTATTTTGTATGTGGTTTCCTTGAGAAGGATACCTTGGAATATGTGGCGGTGATCTCTACCTTCTAGGGGAAGATGAATATGTAGTGGGACTCCTCCTGATGTGGGAGGTGAATTTTGAGTATTCATGTGTGGGGGAGTACTTAATGACGAACCTCTTATGGGAAAGGGTTAACAGTATATTTAAGGGGAGAGAGTGAATCAACTAATGTGTATACTCATTGATTATACCAAATCAATGTGGCCTAGGAGTGGTCCTGACTTGGTGATCTCCCTCGTGTGCCACGAGGAGATAATGGAAAAACACCCCTCGAGAGAGGGGAGAGGCCTTGTAGTCTGCGAGAATACCTTAGGGTTTTTTTTCCTCAATCGTAGAAGTCTATTTGTCAAGTGAGAGTGATGGGTGATGAAATAAACACAATATAGACAAATCCAAAAATATGCTAACCACAATAGATGGAATATGGCGCAATATGTTCAAATATGGCTTAGTACGAGTGTCCACATGTTGGTTCTTTTTAATTTATGAGTTTAATGAGATTGTATTTAGAAAATAAAAATAAGTGTCAATTCCCTAAAAAGACCTAACATCTTTCCTCTCATTTGTAAATGGGCTTCCCAAAAGTAAAATTGGTGGTGATAGTAGAATATACTCATCAATTGAGTAGTGGAGGTAACAAAGATCCATTTCTACTAGAGATGTGGCCAATGTTCCAATCGAGAGGACTTGGAAACACCTCCCAACGAAAATAGTTGACTTCAGGAATCGATTGCACTCGCAAGTGTTCCTTGTTGACATCATAAGTTGGGACACTATGGTTACCTTGTTTCAAGTGTGGATCGATAGTTAGGCATGAGTAGTATATTGTCGTCTTCCGAGATACAAGGTGAGTTCCTTGAAGGGGTGCATAGGGAAGTTATGGGCCTTAGATTTTACATCCTTAGTCTTGGTACACATATCCGATATGGGATTGAGCGCACTTGCTTATGCTAGGATCTAAAGTACCCTAGAAGACAACAATGTTATGTTTAAAAAATATGCCTAAGGAAATTAAGATGTTGGATATTATTTGGATACCTAACCCAATCATTGTACCAAGACAAAATATTGTTTTGTGGCCTCCTATGGAATATTTTAGTTGGTTAGAATCTTAAAATGGTTTCTTTTAAGGATTTTGTTGTGAATTAAATGAGTACAAGGGAGGTATTCCCCTCGTTCCTTCCTTTTCGATTCACAGAAATCGTGAAGAGCATACTTGGTTGGATAGAGCCCTTAGGTCCCTTAATGTGTTCTAGTGGGAATACACATGTGATGAAATCAAATAATATTGTTGCAATTAAGTGAAGTTCTCAAAATAAAATGATTGTAAGTTGAGCTCTAAACAAACTAGTGATGCTTGCAAAAATTAATTGCTATGTGCACATAGGAGGTATTTCACCCTTCACTCCCTTTTATGATTCACATATATCATGAAGAGAATACTTGGGAAGGAAAGGGGATTTAATTCCTTGATTGTGTGCACATGGTGGATGCTACAATAATTTAAACTAATGATGTTCAAATTAAATACAACAAACATATAAAGTCCCAAATACTAGTGACAATAATGAGGTCCTTGAGGAGCCTCAAAGTTGGTTACATAAGTTGATTTCAAGGGGGAATGACTCCTTTACTCCCTAATATTAGTCTATGTGGGATAATTACCAATATAATAAGTAACCATTCTCATTTAATTAATCTTTAGTTAATTAGTGGGAAGTGTTGGGCCTCGGGATAGTAGGGAAGAATTCGTGTGGAATTCTGCCTAAGTAAGAAGAAGGGGTATAAAAGAGTAAGAGGAAGGAGCTACGACAGAGGAAGGAGGTACGACAGAGGAAGGATCATCAAGGAAGGATGCTACGACAGAAGAAGGAAAGAGAAGAAGAAGACAAGGAGAAGGCACGGGATGCCCTAGCTTGGAGAAGCACCTCTCAATGGATGGGGAGCTTTGGCTCAATCGAGAAATGGAGGAGAGGGAGGTTGAATGGCTTGAGAGGAAAATGGTCTCAAGGCACTCACATGGGCAGCATAACAATAGGGAGAGATGGAGTGAGTTGAGAGTGACCCCCACCCCTCTATTTATACTTTTTTCTTAAGATTTTTAGGGTTTTAAGCCCTTGGTTGGGGCTTTAGCCCCTTTCACTCAATCTTTAGCTCTTTTGGGGGTTTTAAGCTCCTTTGAGGAGTTTTAGCCCCTTTTTGGAGGCTTTAGCCCCTATGAGAGCTATTTTGGCTCTTTTTAGGGGTTTTAAATCCATTTTCCATATTTTTAAGCCTTCTTGAGGGTGTGGGGGTCAAATGGGGTCAAATGAGGGTCATACGTGGATGTCTTTAGGTGGTGTAGGTCATGTAGAGCTCATTGTGGGATTTTTTGGGTTAATATATTGCTCTTGATGTGTGAGGGCAGGAACTCATCATATGGCCGACGGACATCATAGGATTTTCTGGGGAGAGGTGGTGCTTCCTAGGCTGGGGCATGGTGGATTTTGGTTTTTGTATTAATGTGGTTCCCATCAATGGGTGAGATACAAATAATGTGTGACATGTATATGGATGAGTCAGGCATCCCCATGCTCGTAACAATGTAAAAAAGAATCATGCGATCAAAGCTCTAGAATACAAGAGCTGATCATATACAACTGGTGCTACATAATGGTTGCCTTAATTAGAGGCTGAGTACAATACTGATATGAAGAATTGATACATTGGACCCATGGCATTCTCATGGAATTATATATCTTAATAACTGATGACCTGTTGAATCTTGGACGATACATAACTGTGGGAACTTACTGACGGAGAGTCAGAGTCTCTGTGGTACACTATGATGCATTAATCACGAATCTATATAGAAGCACTGTTGGGGCTTCTGAACACTATCTCCAATGCAACCCAAAAATCACAAGGGACATGAACCAGTCTAGGTCCCGTAATAGACTCACCAAAGTGCTAGATTCAGGTGACAATCGAGGTCTTCGAACAAATACTGCATGGACCAATACCTTGTGCGAAAATCAACGGTGCAATGATGTAGTTGAAGTCAAGCACGTGAGACACAACCAGGCCGAGAGGCACTAAGCACTCCTCTTAAGTGGTCCAAGGAACTCATCAATGAGGTTAATGAAACTAGGATATAGGGACCTCTAGGTCTATCCTCTGGAATAGATGTGTTGTCGTTGATAGAGGGAGACCTGCAACTGGCCAAGGAAATGGTGTTTCCTTGACCAGAAACGTGAGGGAGATAACTGAAGGATGTGAGACATTCTGAGGACTGGCCAACTGAATGGGGGGTGGGGGGAAGGGGGAGGGGTTGAACAGGGGCAGGGAATCATGGTGGACTCAAACTTCCTTTGCTCAGAGTATGACGGTAGGGTAGACCAGGAAGCAAATGAAACTGACTCAAGGGAAAGGGATCATAGCTGTAATACCAGGAATGTAACTGCAGATGGGAAATACTTGGGGGAGGTAGACACTTTTGATATTGATGGGAATCCAAGGAAGACATATCACAGAGTACTTTGAACAAAGGTGACCCAAAGTGGGAATGCTACCAAACTATTTTATGTGGGATGGTGTCTAAAGACACCATTGTGGTACGATCTCATGGATTTTTAGCGAGCCCAAGAAAGTTAATGCTCAATGGTGCTTTCAATTTTAGATAGTCTGAAAGCATGAAGAAGACTCCAGTGGGGTCTCTTTTTCATTGATAGTATCCTGTTCTTGAAAAAGGTTAAAAGTATACATAGGAGAGCTCACCCATCCTTTGAGGGATGGGGGACTTCTTTACCGTTGGTTGTCCAATCAGGCCGGAAAAGTTTAAACCTATACTGACTGGATGGTCATTCAAAAAAAATTATGAGCATGAACGAAGCCAAGTTTGCTTGGCAATATTTTCTTGATGGGAAGGCTAGAAAAGAGCTTAAAGACAACCCATGGTGATATTTTTTGTAAATTTCAGCCTCTCTGCCTGAGAAAGCATAAAAGGATGTAGAGAGGAACGATATTGGCTTGAATGTGCCAAGGTGGTCCTTTTCATTTGATGGTCTACATGGTCTACAAAATGAGATAAACGAGACTATGTAGACACCCTTTCCTATACTTTAATGAGCGGGAAAGGAAGCAGCTGCACTCGACAATCTTTTCATTCTTTTAGGAGTCATAAAAGATCTTAAAAGAAACTCTATTATGGTCAACCGATTGAGGGGGAAATGATGGTGCCTCCATGTCAGGACAATGGAAAATGGTCCAAAGGTCATCCGTGCAGTATGGATGGAGCAGGTGGCTCTTGGACATACACAGGATAGATCACGACAGAGGCACGTGAATCGGTGCGGCAGAGGCACGAAAAATGAAGTGGCTCTCAGACACATGTCAAGAGAGTTGTGTGTGAGTTGTGGTGGATAGAATTGACTACATGTGATGTGAGTGCAAGTCTAGTGGAAGTTATATGCCAAATACATGCAAAATAAATGATCCGTCCTCTGGGTGGTGGCCTGGAAACCCGCATAAGGTGCAGTGGGTGGATTAGATAGCTATTTGTTGAAATAAAATGACGCACCTTCTGGGCGGTGGCCCAGGAACCGACATGAGTAGCGGTAGGAAAGTGTGATGCAAGTACAGGTCCAAAGACACTTGTATCACCATGATGTGGCTTGTAAACCTAGTTAACTTTTGGGAAGTGGTCCTGAAAATTAATTATTAAACATGAGACGATGGTCTCATTAGAAGATAGAGGATGGAAATTTGAGCTTGGAGGTGTGAGAGGTGTCTCGAATAGGCTCCGAGTGACTCTGAACCAACAACTAGTGGTGTTTCCCATAATGGGGGGTTTCTGATTTGTGGTAAAAACATTGTAAAACAAAACACAAAATCTATGCTATAAGTGACTCATGGTGGTGGCATCAGGCATGGGATCTCTTGAGGTGGAGCCCATTGCGGGGATTATTCAAGAGCTGACTATCTGAGTTAGCAAAGAGATGTGCCCCCTTGCCGAGACAAAGTTCATTGGAAAGGAGGGGTGACAAAATCTGGCCTTCGATGGGAAGAACTGATTCCACACCATGGTTGAAAGGGAATGGGATAAAACCGGTGGTGGTTTTACAAATCTCTACATCATCCTGACAGTGGTGCCGGGATAGATCAGGTGGATCTTCCATGGGCGAGGAGACAAATGAACTACTAGAGCTAGAGATCATGTAAATGGTTGTGGTGGTCGAGGAATAAACTGGAGGGTGGATCTCCTTAATGGCAGTGACTTCGGATTCAAGGGAATGTTTCTGAAGTTGGCTAAGGGTGGCCCAAAACTCAAACAAGTCCTGGCAGTCATGATAATAGTGTCCATACAATCCGCAAAGGGCGCAAGCATGGTTTGTTCTCAACGACTTGTTTCTCACTATTGGCCCGCTTGGGAGTTCAACCATGGGGAGGTTTTCTGTTGTATCCATGGCATCCAAATGTGTGCGAATTATGGGAATATTAGGGTAGTTTTGAGTTGGGTGGCCCTGTTCTTCGTAGATGGTGCAAGGTAGGATCTATTGAGGTTCAACGGTAGCTTTCACGTTTTTTCCCTTAGCCCTTTTTCGATGGGGCAGTGTTGGTGCGGGTGCGGTGGTTGGTTTTTGCAGGATGGGTGGAGGATGAGATTTGACTGCAATGGGTTGCACAGGGGTTAAGACTACTTAGGGCATTGGCAGTTGGGTGGGTGGATCAAGGTACCACATGGGAATCCCCAATGTGAAATTGGGTAAGTTTAAGGTAGCCATTACTAGCTTACTCATGACACTAGGCAGGGGAAAGAGGAAGGGAATTATGTGGAATGGAGAGGAGCCCAGATAACTCCCTGATGGTTGCATGTGGGGATGAGGTTGTGGTAATGGCTGCGCATAATGCTATGGCTGCAAATGATGCTGTGGCTGCTGATGATGCTACAGCTGTTGATGATGCTACGGCCATTGATGGTGTTGTGGCTATGGATGGTGTTGTGGTTGGGGTTGGGGTTACAACTATGGTTGATTTTTGGTTGCAGTAGTGCTGGATGAGAGCATGCACAAATCCGCAGCCTCATTCGGTGTCAGTGGTGGAAAAACTAAGGGAAAGGAAGCTATCATTGTGGTATCGACAAACAAACCAGAGCCCACATTCAACAATGGGGAGGATGCTATGTTGTCAACCATGGTGTTGACCGCAGGGATGACATTGGTAGATGTGGTTAGCCCTTTTGGATCAATGGTGTTGATCATCGGGATAACATTGGCTGGTGCAGTTAACCCTTGTGGATTGTGATAATTCAGTTGGTTAACCATCACGATTTTCCCTTCACGAGGGAACATTATGAGATGAAAAACAATTGATGCTACGGCTCTCATGGCATACATATAACTTGTTCTGAGGAGAAGGTTAGAGTCCAATTGAGCATTGACAAGCTCTATGTCAATTAGTACTATTTTCCTGGCTAATGTCATGGGAACATGTGAGAGGATTCCTTGGGCTTTAGTGGGATTTCCATCATAAGCCCGCATAGTAGTAGAGGATGTTTGCATAATTGGGGATCCAAGCTTCAACCAGACTAAGGTAGAAATAACACACGTGGATGCCCCCTTATCCACTATGCACTGGTGCACGACCAAATTCCAAATGGATACTAGGATTTGGAAGGCAATAGTTGACGGAATCCATGGTTCTTCGTTCTCCGTTTTGAATGTGATCAACTTTGAGTCAGAGGGTTCTACATCACTGAGGGTGACTAGTAAGGCTTTTCATTGCATTGGGCATGTTTTAAGTACCTCTAGAGTGGACATGGCCACAGGTCTTTGGGCCAAGTCATCGACGATGCTGCAGCTTACAGCCGCTCTAGCCATGACATTATTGGAAACCCGACATATGGGGGGGCACGAAGGAAAGGGGGGTAAATGAAGAGTTGTGTTGGTTGTTTTGGACGTGGATGCCATTGATGGGTTAGTGAGTTCGGTGTTGGTTCCATACTGGTTTTGTATGGTCTATAAATTGACCTCTTCAGTTGTCATGGCTAGCAGGTGGTGAACACCTGTTTCTGTCATCGGAGGTGCCCCCGAGGCATTGGGATTGGGTTGGGGAGTAGGTATAGTTGCTACCAGTCCTTGGATGGGCAACGGGTTTTGGCGCACCATCCGTGGAGGCCCTGGTGGTGCTTGGTTGGGTTGAGTTGGGGCTGCTGTATTGGTAGCATGCTGAACCTCATTGTGGATGGCCTACTTGGCGCGAACCATGAAGGGGCACTCATGTGTATAGTTCCCGTAGACCTCACACAACTTGCATGGATGATTTATGCGTAGCGAAGCATTGTGCTTAGGTGCATTTGATTGTTGAGGATTTTGGGCTGGGCAGTTTTCCTCGGCATTTCTGGGAGGGTTTGGTTGTTGACCGCCTCCCTGCGGTTGATTATTGCCTTGGTTCCGGGCCTGGTTATTTCTGGCTTGCCCTTGTTGGTTATTGAGGGTTGGTTGGTAGGGACAGTTTTTCTATGCAAACACCTATCCGAAAGGTGCTAGTGGAGTGGGGGTGGGGGCTTGAGCAGCTTGCACAGGTGGTGCATAGTAGACTTGGGTGGGTGGAGGTGCCACAAATGTGGGTAATTGTCCCACATATTGTTGTGTCGGCCAAGCTAATGCCTGGGCTTGCTGCGGTGGCGCAGGTTGTGCATAAGAAGTGGTAGTTCCGGACTGGGACATCATTCTTGCATAATCTAGAGTTTGATTTGGATAGGAAACACTGGGGGTGTTGCTTGGTTGCGGTGGTATTGCAGGTGGTGTCGGACAGTGTTGTGGTTGGTGGGAGACAGAACCTATGATGCCATCTGTGGCATGAGATGCCCCCGGTGCATCCCGGTAGGAGGTGCCTGCATGGGGAGCATCTGGAATGATAGTGTAAAGGTATCCAGACTGTGCGTAGATCAGATCAAACTGCTGGGCTTTCAAGATGGCCTTGTCTTTGGATTGGGGATGTTCAGATGTGACATCCTTTGCTATAGGTGGTAGCAGAGTTCTTAAGAACCAATCTAGGAAGATCTTGTTATCAAGTTGAATCTTGCACAAACTACGGCGTCGTCGCCACTAGTGGATGTGGTCGGTTATGTGGGTTGCAATATTCTAGCGGCAAGATAGCAAGATGTACACCCCTTCTTCATATCTAACAGGGAGTTGGAAATACTGCAGGAACATGAAAGCCAAGGAATTAAAATATGGGTATTTGGCTTGTGGTAGCTCAATGTACCACTTTGCTGCAGCACCTGTGAGGGTATGTTGGAATAGTCTGAGCCTGATCGAATCATCTACGATGATATTTGATGAGCACCATAGGTGAAACATCATGATGTGGTTTTGGGGGCACTCCCCTGCCTTCCCTTCAAACTTGGGAATGTCTAAGGGAAGTTTGGTTGGCATGGGAGGCCAAAAGGTTTGATGGCAGATAGGGTCATTTGTTAATCGAGCCAAGTTAGGCAGGTTGAGGGCTTCCATGAAAGGAAGGTTTGAACCAAGGTTTATATGAGATGGGGTAGCAATGGTGGTGGGGTTCACAGGTGTTAACACTCAGAATGTACCTAGGTTGCAAAGGTAAATCACAAAGGTAACAACAAAAACCACTTTAGAAAGAAACCGGCTTTCCTTTCCAGAGAGGGATCTCTCAAATATAAATTTAACAAGGCCAGATATAAAATCAACACTTGAGAAATCATATAGACGGTTGAAATGATACACATAATCATTGGGAAATGGAGTCAAATACATAAAGGTATCACAAAGTCGCATGCACAATATTTCATCAAAGGCAAGATAACCAATTAATTACAGTCATTCATTGAGTTAAGATGGAAAAGGAGGAAATATGAACAGTCCATCAATATAGAGAATTAGAAGATGAATTCCATATTAACTTTAGCAGAAACATTTATGAAATATTTGAAACAATAGTCAGAGCACAACAAATATGAATTCCAGCCATTCAATACTGCACTTTACATACGAGGAAAACAAAATGGAATGTAACACTGGAAAAACGATCACACAGGAAAGAAAATACAGACTGTAATGTAAACAACACAAGAATATCTGATAATCCACACACATTCAACTTTGTTATTTCAAAAATTATATGTCTTCAAAAAACATTGATAAACAAATGGGTTCCAACCCCCATTACATCAAGTAAATGAAAATATATACATAAATGATTTCTTCCCCCAAGAAGATTTAATAACTGAATAATCTGTTTAATCAAAGTCTTTGTAACTATATCCCTAACAACTAGGAATAAACTACTTGCTTTGATCCTGATAACAGATCATTTAATTAAAATCAACTTGGTGACAACAAGGCTCGAACAAACAGCTCCATAGCGCGCAACATCTGTTTTCACGGATGAAGAATATACTTTATTTTTTCGAATCTTTCCACGGCTCTCCATTGTTCTGCACTTGGGATATCATACTAAATCATTTCCTGGATAGACACTTCCAGATCCATATAGGTTTCGTAAGACATAGTAGGCAGCCCTACTTTGACGATCAGAAATTTCTGTAATATCTTGAAGTCTTCTGTTAACTTGGCCACGATGACCTTTCCCGTCAGCCCCTTTACCAAATCATCAAACTTAGAGTGATCCATATGGCTTTGTACTAGCATGCTATGATAATGTTCTTGAGAAATAAGTCGTCCTTCTTCATCCCAGAAAGAAGGAAGGCCATCTTCAAACAATTCTTTAAAAACATGCCTGAAAGCATTAATACGCAAAGTCATCTCATCAGCCTTATCTTGTACTGTCTTCATAAAATGATGTTTTTGAATCAACCTTTTTGACCACAGTACCATTTCCACTCTGTCTTTGATTCCTATATCTTGTAATTTTTGATAAGTTAATGAATTCAAGAAATTCAATGCATTCTGAGCTGTGCTTAGGGGCTTCCTCTCCATGGTCTCATTTACTAGTTTCAATCTCTGATTGCTAAATTAACCAATGTACTTTGGTCATCAATGAAATTCAAATAATGTCTGAACTTAGTAATATCCACAGACAATGTATCCCAGATTATGTGTTTAGCTCCCTGGAGATGACCCTTTCCTGTATTCCTTTCTTTTAATTCATTAATCTTCTTTTGTAATTGACCTTTATCCTGTAATATTTTATTCTTGTTCTCAACCATTTTGGTCAGCTCAGATTTGATTTTCTCATTTTGTTCTTTTAATTCCCTTATATCTACACCCTTCAAGCTGACTTGTGACATGGGTACTAGTAAATCGTCAGCAGAAAAATCATTTAAAGGCTTTTCAATATTTCCAATGGTCAAATCTTCATCAATAGGAGTCTGGCTCATTAATTCTTCCATAATCTCTTTTTCATCATTCTGGTCTTTCTTTAACCATGAAATTTGTGCCATTAACTCATTTCGCTCCGTTTCCCATTTGTTCTTTTCTTCTTGCAATTTCACAGTCTTGCCTTTGTACTCCATCATCTCCTGATGAATCTTATCCTTCTCCTCCTGCAATGCTAACAACTCTGATGACTGAACATGTTCGGAACTCGGGATTTTCAACTTCTTCTTTAGTACCTAGAGGGCATTATCTTTTTCTTCTAAAAGTCTTCTGATGGCTAGTGTGTTTCTTGTTTCATCCCCTGAGCTTACGATATCTGCTTGCAATTTCTTTATTTGAATAGAATTCACCTTGTTCTCAACTTTCTCATGCCTTAATTGGACCTCTAATTTATCAACCAAAACTTGCAACTTGTTAATTTTCACCATGCAATGCAATAAATCTGAATAAATAATATCTCATGTCTGTTTATGCAACTGTATTTTATCAGGTACACTAATTTTATCCAATCTTACTTCCATTTTGGCCACTTTTTTGTCATTTACCATAGCTAACTTTAAAGTGTTTCTCTCTACATCCCGAGTGGAAATCAGGGAATTCTTTGGGTTATTCAGACTTCTCACTCGTGGGAGTAGATTTTTAGTTTCTTCTAGGGACTGTCTCTGCTTTTCTACATATCTATTCATGAATTCTGCTTTAGATTTAAAAACTGAACTTAATTTCGCATTATTTGCACTTTCAAAAGAAAATTGATTTATCTGCACTGACTTCTTAGGAATCAAAGCTACCTTTTTCAACTAATCTGAAACTACTTCACTTGAAATTTTATCGTCCTAAGATGTTTTGGTCTTCTTATGTGAACTGTCTTCATCTATTTCCATATTTTCAATCTCAGAAAAAATTCTTTTAATCAAAACATTGGAACTTCCTGGAATTTGAGAAACTATAATTGATCCACTGCTTGTACTCTCATGGCATCTTGGATTTTCCACAAAGTGAGACAAATTGGCTACTTCCTTCAAACCCTCAACAACCTGGTGATCAAATGGTTTATTTTTATTTGCTTGTTTTCTTAGAGAAATTATATGATAAGGATCATAATTGACCATTTGTTCCTTTTAAAAATCCATAGTTTCCAATAATTTCTCCACAATCACAAAGGCACCCTTGTTTTTAAAGATGAAGGAACCAACTTTAAGGGGGAATTTGATATTGGAGGATTTTTTGAAAGCTCCAAAATGTTCCTCTTTTTCATGTAATATCTGTCTCATGTATTCTAATGCAAAGATCCTAGGGGTAAGGAAAGCAGGCAGCCTGTAAGGCTCTCCAGTGAAACCATATACTCTCAAAACTATAAAGTCTTTATACAAGAACCAATCTCCAATCCTATCTTCTAATTGCATCATAATCTTCATTTATTCCAATACTCTGGGCAATACTTCATCAAACAACAACTTATATATCTCTGGCATAATAGAATTTACAAATTCGAACATATTGATTTGCCTCGGCAAATCCGAAGAGAATATAGTATTCAAGAATTGCAATTCACTTATATTTGAACATAATAACATGTTCAACAAATATGATTGATACATGAAAAATATGACTTTTGAGAACTCGACCAATTGGATATGGATAGCCTCTGCTAAATATTCATCCAAAATGAAAACATGGACCAGGTGGGACTTAGACTCAAGACTAACTGAACTCATTTTCAACAAGAAACCCAAGACAACCTCATTAACATGAAAATCATCATCTAGACCTAAAACCTGACAGACCAAAGACACAACCAATTGGACCTCCTCTTTGAAAATGTGAATACGATATGGAAAAAAGAGACCTTCCAATGACTGGTCTTCATTCAGAATACTAGGAAGAAATTCACATTGAACTTCAGTTTTACAACCTCTGTACACTTCAGCCAAAACAGACTCATTTACAGACTCACCACTATCAGGGTAATTATCGGGCAAATTCAGGAATCCACGGATAGCTTTTGCATCAATTCTACACAATATCCTGGACGTGGAATGACTCACAATGACTCTCTCAGAAGACGATTAATTACTTGCACACCACTCAATGAATTCAGGGAAGGGTAAGGTCTGCTCAATGGAGAAATAATACAGAAATGAATTGCAGGCATTCAAAATGTCGTTTCCTTCTGAATTATATCGCCACAATCTTTCCTTAATAACTGATACATTTCCCACTGACAGGAATGGGTCATATACGCCTCTATCTCTATCAACCAAGAATTCTTCTCTTTCATCCAGGACTCAGGTAAGACCTTCTAACCCTTTCTCTTTCTCCATAATAGAAAAACGACGATAATTCTGTGAATAAAGCTCGAGTGTTCGAAGCTTACCTATGACTGTAACTGCATGTACCCGAAGTTGACTGCGAAGGATGGTGGGTGGTCCCTTTCATTCGTCCTGGCATGTAAAATAAAAAATGATTTTCCAAAATAAGTCAACTTCACTTTATATAGAAGTCCATTCCAAAGGCTCTTTCTAGTGGTTTTTCTTAAACCATTTTAGTCCGTGGAATGTACCATAAGTTGCCACACATATCACGGTTTTTATTCCGCTACCACTTTTCTACTCCAACCGTCGTGCAACTCTACCCTCCGGATCTAATGATAACCGTTGATGAATATTCAATTTATTTTTGACCCGTTGGATTAACTCGCATGTACACATTCCGCTGGGCCTTTTTGTTTTTAACAATGGGCAACTTTATGGAGCAGACTTCTCATCAACCTTAGATTTTGCCGACCCGATCCCATAACCGTCAATCTTCGCACCTTGTTAATTATTTTCACATACTCTTATTTCCAGTGCATCTCCATAAAGAGGATATATTCCAAACCATTGATTTTCACATCCTTGTCCTATACCATTGGATTATGAGATAATTTCGTCATTCATACGCCCTTTATCATACGTTCACATTGTCATATTTAACCAAAGTTCAAACAACCATCATTTTTCTTCGCCATGTTTCCTTCAATACTCTGTAAGTTAGAAGTTGTTAACAATAGGGACATGATGCGTCAGCATAACTAGGGGTACCTGTGGCACTGTTGTGGATGGGACACTGCCCCCACATATGGTGAGTGGCATAGTGAGAGTGGAAGGGCCATTGCCCCCATGTGTGACAGGAGGGGCAGTGTAGGTGGAAGGGCCACTGTCCGCAGGCATGCCAAATGGGATAGTGTGGGAGGAAGGGATACTACCCCCATGTATGACAAGAGGGATGGTAGAAGTAGATGGCATACTGCCCCCAGTTGTGACAAGTGGGATAGCTTGACTGGTCAATATGGGAAGTGGTAGCTGGCTTATGATGGTTTGCAAGACCGTGCTGGGGCCACCAATAGGGGTGTTGGTGGTGGTGTGGGGTGTGGACATGGGTCCACTACCAATCACTAGTTTAGAAAATGGTTTTGGATTTGCACCATGGGGCTTGATGGTGCAGTGTGTAGATATGGCTCACATTGATATGAATCTGAGTCTGAATCAGAAGCTGTGTGGCCTTCTGATGGTGTAGCGGGTCATTGAGAATGGTCTCGATGGTGTCGATTCAAGGACCCAAACTGTGGTGGATCACCTCTCAGGTGTGAGGAAGAACGTGGGGGTTCAATTGTGTCTGATTTGTATGTCAAGTGGTGAAACATGGTAATGACTTTTGGACCCCGGTTTCAATGGATTCCTAATGGATTTTAGGTGGTCACTCATCCATCAAGACTATCAAGAGACAGCGCTTGGATTTTTCCTCACAGAAGTGCTAGTCAATCGGTGGGGGTCGTTGCCCGTTTCGCTTGGCAATTCCTCTCAGGATCTAGCTACTTTGGGGTTCCCTTGGTACTCCTCACAATGAGTTTTTGGACTGAGCCCAAGTACTTCCCATGGTTGAGGTAGTTAGGGAATTATGTCCTTAAGGACTTCCAGTGTTTGACTTAGTGTAAACTATAAATTTTAATGGCTAGCTCAACGTCATGAACTGAGTTTGGTTGTTTTATGTGGTAGTATTGTGTGCATGGTTTTTGTATTTCTGTTACCTTTCATGGCTACTTACGTGGTTTATGAATACTTTGCAACGAATGTTTCGTTTATTGCAGAATTCATAACTTGGGTAAATTATTGATGAAAGCAGTACATTGTAAATAGAAAACTAAACACATGCCATACCTGAATCTAAACTGTGGTAGCCTAACTAGGTGACTGCCTTACACTTGTATTTCTCTTCAACCAGGAAAGGGTGTTGGGCTCTCAACAAAATGGGGCTAATCCCATCAGTAGATCCTTAGTTCACCCTCCGAGTGCAAGGTCGATCAACAGGGATGATGCAAACACCGTGAAACCCCCATCGTTCTCCACCCACTCTACCTTCCAGGTCACCCATTTTTAGTGGTTTAGGAAAATGATAGGTGAAGTGCCTATTACTATACGAGCTTCACCCTTTGTCTTATCCCATAATACCCTAAAGGGTAATGTTGGTTACTATGGGAAAACCCAGGTTTACTTATAAAGTACCAACAACACCCCTAACTCACTCGCCCTTTCGGAAACAGACCGCAGAGCGGCCTGAAGTCTCTCCCAAAGTGATCTTAGACGGGTTGGCTAAAGACTCAAGTGTCCTTAACCAGGTTCTATAGCATCCTGGTGTCTCGCGGCTCTTCTTAACCAACGAGATCTTTCTGCGAGTCGCAGTTCTCCCTTCCTCACAGACTCTGACAGGGGGAGGACTCCTATCACATCGCAACGATTAGGATGATGCCTAAACTCTCCCTTCCGTGGTTCTCACTATTTGCGATATCTCACACCTTAGCTCCTCTTTCGGTGCGATATCACCTTTTGTCAATGTGATATCTCCTATAGTACAGCCCACTGCGACTCTCTAGGTCCAAAGGGTTTCCCACTGGGAGGAATAGCTCAGCTAACCTCCAATAGGGTGTTAAACAACCTTAAAAAAACTTCACGGTTCAACACACTCACATCGCTATACTTAACTTGCTGAATAAGTATATTGGAACGCTTAACAGAGTGGCTATTACTATGTGAAACAAGCACTGATAAACTCATAGCAGACACTTGTTACAATTAAACTCACCTTTAACTTTCTATAATGTTGTAACTGAATGAGAACATATAGACATTTACTAACTGATATACAACATTCATGTAATAGTTAACAGATAGCAACTAAGTAAAGCACAATCACATGAAATAATCATATAACACACTGATTTTACATGGTTCACTTCCAGGGTAGAAGCTACGTCCACAGGAACTGGTTTATATATTATAACTTGGGAGATTAAACATAGTTCCGCTGCAACCTCATATGCAGCTGAGATCTTCTGGGTAACTCCGCGCACACCACCGGGAGCCCTTCTCTCTTAGATCTCTTCTCTTCTTATATTGCTTCTCTTGCAATATACTCTTCCTCTCTCTCTCTCTCAATCCCTGCAGATTGTTACATACATACTCTAGGAGTCAGCTACTGGTTACAGTAAGATACTACAGACTGAATAACAGAACCAGAGCTCGGCTCTTCTATAATACAAAATATCTATGAGTTAACAGATCATCGACTGACTAGCTGAATAGCTAATTAGCTAACCTTTTACAATACAAAATACATCCCTTTATAGGCGGCTAGAAGGTCTCGCCATTACAACACTATGGGCCTCTCCCAACAGTAACCCAAAAACCCTAACTGTGACAGTCGGTCTATCTGTACTCGAACTGCCACTTTTCGTCACACCACAGCTTCCTACAGTCTTCCACACTTCCTGGTACTGACCATGAGTACTGGCGTCGCTTCTTTTTCTGTCCTTCATCTTCAATACCTTGGCCTCGTTGCTCCTTTTCCTTTATGAGGGTAGCTGAGCCCTCCTGTCTTCGCCGCTACCTTAAGCGCAGTGGTTGAGATTTATCCTCTCGGCCGCTCAAGTACTGTTACCTTTGACTTACTTGTTCCAAAACAACAGCTTTTCCTGTAGCTGCAGGACCCTACTCCAACAGTACCCTAACACTTACTTGTGGCTCGCCCCTGAGCCACTAGCAACTAGTTTCTCTTACTGTATCTTCTCCTTGGCTTCCTACGAAGTCCTTGTAAATCTCTGTCGAAGTCCTGTGACTTCTTTCTCCATAGCTTCGACACACTCTTGTGTTGTTTCAAGCATAGCTTGACTGATGCTTGAATCTTCTGTAACTTCAGTGTCACTTCTGCTTGTAGTGAACTCCTTGACCTTCTGCTCTACCGTATCGACTAGCTCTGCGATTTGTTCCTGATAGGGTTGAAGCAGGTTATTGAATCGTATCTCTCTTGCTCACAACCACTGCGCTTCCTGTTGCAGGCGGTTTATCTTTGTCGTCTTCTTCATCTTTGCAAGAGATCCTAAGCTCTTGACTTATTCCTTCATTGTTGTTGTGGCCTTCTCTATGTTCTGGATGCTCTGCTGCAATTCCAATTTTTCTAGGGGCTCTTCTAGCTCCGACCATGTCTTTGTCGCCTCATCTAGTAGTGACTGTGCATCATCTATGCGGCTCTTCATCTGTGTAACCGTGAGTCTAAAGGCCTCTGCCCTTGCTTCCTTATCTGCTTGGGGTGTGCCTGGTGCTCGAGCCTCAAGCTCAGCAATCTGCGCTTTGTGGTCTTCTTCCATTTTAGTCACTGTCTCTTCCAGAGCCTTTGCTCTGTCTGCAACTCTTCTTACCTTCTACATGAGAGGCATCGTAGTTTCAATGTTACACTAGGGTAACTCTAATGCGATGCTCTGCAGGGCCTGAATGAGGTCCTGTTCTCTTTCTTCATATGTTCTTAACTCCTCCACCTTTGTCTGAAAGCTTGCAGTGAGTTATGCATTCTTTTGTCTCAGCTGGGTGTTTTGTTTATAAGTCGCAAGCTCCCTATCCCTGAGCTCTGTGCTTAGCTGCTGCTGGATCATTTGTAATTGATCAATTAGGAACTCTACGAGGTTAACCTCGACAGGTTGTCTAATCTGTATCTGCACATCCATCATCGAAGCAGGGAATATAATGCTCCCTGGTGGTATCAACACTATATTGATGCGATCTTTTGCCAAGATTTCCTCGCGGGAAATCAATTGTGTTGAACTTTCTCCTGGTGTCACCTTTACTGGCGGAATATATATCATGGCAGTCTTCTCAGTGATTGCTTTTAAATCCAGAAGCTGCTTATCTATCGCACTCTGCAGCTTGTTTTGCAATGTCTGGATTGCCTGAAATGTATCACTCATTTCCTCCTTGAGTCTTGATGCGATTTGCTCATAGTCATCGTTAGTCAGTGCGGTCTCTAAGGCTGGATTTGTGGCCTTGGATTTTTTCCTCTTCAGTTCCTCTGGTGTCTCTTCTTCTCCATTCTTCGTCCTCTGTGCCTCTGGTTTCACTTCTTGTGGATATTTCCTCTTGGAACCCACTTTCTCTTTTCCTTTGTCCATTTGGTTTAGGGGTGGGGTATCTGTGGGTTCCTTTGCTGATGCGGCATCTTCTAATGCCTTTTTCCACTCTTCACCAAAATCTTTGATGACATATTCTACGTTCTGCGCTATCATCCTGAACCAACCATTAGCCCAATTATTTTTTCTACATCTTTTTGGCCTTAGGAAGATTCTATGGTTGTCTATCATGAAATCACGCCGATTGTCATATATGTCCACAACCTCTACGCTGATTCGCGGTGTCTCCTGGATGGTTCTCTTCAACATGTTATAGTATTCATAGAATACTATTGCATTGATCTTTTTCTTAGCTGGGCTGTTGTTGTCCCATAAGTTTGCATAGCGTGCGCCTCTACAGTCGCCGCTTCGTATGTGTAGGAACTGAGTATGGGGTGACTCCTTCCTCCCGACGAATGCACATAGTATAAGCAACCATGAGAAATGGAAGGGGTGGTTTGCCTCATCTTGTGCTTTTAAACAATCTTGGGTAAAAATATTTAATAAAAACAAAGACCAATTAAACTGTTCACCTTCTGCAACCTGTATGGCAAGGTGAATTACTGATCCTATGACTTCTTTTAGGCGAACCTTGGTTATCAGTCTGCCTGCAAGTAGACTGGCTGTAAATCTGAGTGTATCATCTGCTATTGCTGCGAGGTCATAAGCCCGACCTCCTCTCTGTAGCTTATACTTGGTAACTAGGGCCGCTGGTAGCTTGGACTCCTTGCCCTTACTTGATATATGTGTCTGCGGGTCCTTACCAGTCTTGGACAGCCCAGTGATGCGGTGTATTAGGTCGACATTCAAATCAACCCGGTTAACCAGCCAGAGGTAACCTCCATGTACACAGGACAATAGTACACGCACCACAGCATTAACCTCTACAGCTCGTCCAAAATGTGGTATTCTCAACAAATTGAGCAAACCTGATCGCTCAAGAATCTGGATATGTTCCATAGGAACAAACTCGTCTGTATTGGTCCTCGGGTTCCTCTGAACTATAACATACCGATCCAGTCGAAACTGAGGATATGTCTTACTATCTCCAAGGTTATAGTCTATAAATTTAAGAACATGGACATATCCTAACAGGTCTCCATCTTCCTTTATACGAGGGTCAATGGCCGGTAGTGGAATAAGAAACTTAGCACCCTTGGGAATGGTTACCTCTGGTGCATCCTCGACTCTCGGCACAATGTATTCTGCTGCCATGTGAACTTCCTCTTCCTGCTCTGGACCGGATTCTTCTACTATCTGAGCTTGACTCCTCATCCTTGGCAGCTGTCTGACCTGTGATGTACATAATTTCACAACCTTGGGTGGCGTCGTCATAGCAGACTGGAGGCCACCACTCTGGAATCATCTCACAATGTCTTCTAAAGGTTCCTCCTCGGACAGAACCCACTCGGTGCAATACTCTGGATGGGCAATGGCTGCGAAATTGGGGAAAACTAGCACTCTGTAACTAGGGTATCTCTACACAAGGAAAACTCTTCAACTTGCTCTATAGCTCTCTGAAATTGCCAAAGTAATCCTTCCGTATGGATGATCTTTATATTTATAACAAAGGTGATACTCTGTGACTCAACGGTCCTATAGACTAGATCCATTGGCAGTATTAATTGCATGGACAAGACAACACCCGTCGTTTCGATCCTCATTAATTGCTGAAATCCGATCAAATTTCCCTCAAAACGTGTGTGCAGGTGCCAGTCTCGTTGGAGATTTTACCAAATCTGGAAAAAATGATTATACTGTTGCCAAATCTAGGGCAATAGATACCTGTCGTATCCTGATTAACTGCTTGCCAGAGGGCGAAGTGACTGGTCCTCTGTTCTTTTTCAACACTGGCTACGTGGCACGGGGAAACATCGCCTTGCTGCGACGACTCACCGCATCACCTGCGCAAAACAACTTACTCCAATTTTTATTTTTTTCGTAAGCATCCTATGACTTGCTCAAAATGAACCGTCCTCATGCAATTCCTTGTACTTAGAATATCTGTCGGTGTAGACTAATTCCCGGTGCGATGCCTCCTTTCAACTACACTGGGCATCTGCACTTTCATACATTGTCTGAGTTAGGCCTAAGAGGTGGGGTGGCTATCACTATAGAGCTTGAGCCTGCTGCCATTAATCAACGTGGGTAGAAGCTCCCCTTTCAGTTTGCTGAGCTGAACGACACCTCCTTCTGTAACTTGCTGAATCTAATATGGCCCCAACCAATGCGCCTTGAAATTTCCTGGAAACTTAATAAACTTACTGTCATAAAGGAGCACTAGGTCTCCTATCTGAAAAGTCTTACTCTTAATGTGCCTGTCATGCCAAGCTTTTTCTCGTGCCTTCTGCACTTTTTGGTGGAACCCTGCGATGAATATGTCTTCCTCTAAGGCAAGCAGTTGCGCTAGTCTTTCATTCATCGTGTCTATATCAGCCATCCCGGTGATTTCAGCAATTCTTAAACTGGGAATAATATATTCCATAGGCATAACAGCCTCTTGTCCATACACCAAGATGAAAGGTGTGAGCCCTGTAAGTTTCTTGCATGTAGTCCTATAAGCCCATAATATAGCGTTAACCCTGAGGTCCCAATCATTTCTTTGGCTGTTACAGACCTTAGTAAGAGCATTTTCTAGAATCTTGTTAAAGGCCTCCACCATACCATTAGCTTGTGGGTGGTAGGGTGTGCTCTTATGGTGTTGTATCTGGAATTCCTCTATCAAGGCTTCAATAGTGCGATTCAAAAAATGTGTGCCTTGATTGCTCATCAAAATTACTAGACATCCAAATCTACTGATGATGCTTTCAAAAATGAACAGTGCAGCTGTAGCAGCATCACAATTCCTTACTGCTTTCGCCTCTGCCCATCTGGTGAGGTATTATGTTCCTATGATGATGTATCTCGCACCCGTTCATTTTCCTGGTGGGTTGATAGGACCCACAAAATATATAGCCCATTTGTCAAATGCGCGCAGTGTGATTTGTGGTCGTAGCGGCATTTCATCTCTTCGCGAATGTTTTCCTACCCTCTGGTAGATATCACATCATCTGCAAAACTCCTTAGTATCTTTGTGTAAAGTATGCCACCATAATCCTGCAGCTAATATTTTCTAAGCAGTCAGCTCTCCTGCGAAATGACCTCCTGCGGCACCTGAGTGTGCTTCTCTGATAATGGCATCTTTCTCATGCAGCATAACGCATCTGCGCAGGACTTCATCTGGACCTAACTTGTATAAGTGCCCTGCGATCAATGTGAAGTCTGCTGGTTTAACAACTAGCTATTTCTTTTGATGCTTAGTAAACTCAAAAGGTGCCCATCCTGTGGTGAGAAAGTGAATGATATCAGCGTAGTACTCATCTGCAATCTTAATAGCAAACAATTGCGCATCTGGCAAATTGTCCTCTAGGTTACTTGGCTCTTCTCTTGAGTCTATCCGTGACAGATGATCAGGTCCGGCATTTAATCTTCCTGGTTTTACAATGATTTCAAAATCATACTCCTGAAACAAGAGTAACCATCTACAGATTCTTCCCCCTAACACTGGCTTATTGACCAAGTACTTTAAAGCGGAATGGTCAGTAAACATCTTGAATGAGGCACCCAGAAGGTAGTGCCTAAAATTTTGTAGAGCATACACCATAACTAAACCTTCTCTCTCTGTAGTGGTGTATTTCTTTTTTGCAGTGGATAGATTTCTGCTTGAGTATGCAATAGGGTGATCGATACCCCCTTCTCCTGGCTAGGTTAAGACGATCCCCAGTGCGATGCCAGATGCATCCACATGTACATGAAATGGCTTGGTCCAGTCTGGAAATACTAATATGGGTGTTGTAACCATCTTCTCTTTAAGAGTGTTTAGACTTTTCTGGCATTCCTCATTCCATAAGAATTTTACATCTTTCTTTAACAGCTTTTCCATAGGTGTTGTGATCTTTGCATAGCCTTTGATCAACTTTCTATAGTACCTGGTATGACCAAGTACTGTCCTCAATTGCTTGACTGAGTTGGTGCTGGAATATTTACAATGATGGCAATCTTTGCAGGATCTACCATCAATCCTTGTCTGCAAACAATGTGACCCAACAAAATACCAAATGGCGCACAAAATATACATTTTTTCAAGTTCAGAGAAATCTAGTACTGCCTACATTTCTCTAACATCAGTCTTAAATCTCCTATGTGCTTGTCAATTAATCCAAATACAGTCCAGTCATCAAAATAAACCTCTAGGAATTTATGGATGTATTCTTTAAATACAGCAACTACTACTCTTGAAAAGATAGCTGGTGCATTTTTAAGATCAAAGGGCATTACCGTATACTGGAATGAGCCCCATTCTGTCGCAAAAGTTGTCTTATATCGATCTTCTGGATGGATTTTGATTTGGTGATAGCCTGAAAATCCATCAGTGAAGGAGTAGACCTCCTGTCCTCCCACATTGTCTAACACTTCATCAATAAACGGTGTCAGGAACGGGTCATGAAGTGATGCATCATTGAGTTTATACAGATCGACACAAATTCTATTTTCTCCTTTGGTTTTCTTTTCTTGCATGACCATGGGACTAACCCATTCGCTTTCTTCTACGGGCTCAATGATGCCTGCTGCTAGCATCTTATCGATCTCATCCTTAATTTTTTTTTATATCACAGATTTAATCTGTATGGACGCTATTTGACTGGCCTAGCACCCTCCTTCAATGGTATCCTCATTACTCCCTGATCTCCTACTATTCCCTTCATTTCTGTGAACTTAGTGGGGAATAAGTCCTAATAGTCATGTAACAGATCTGCAATGTGTGCTACCGTTTCATCATCCCAATAGTCTCCAATAGAGGCAAAATTTGGTTTTGTGTCTGTGCCAATATTGATCTTTTTAATCTTGATGGGGTCTGTGATAGCTGGAATCTGTAGCTTCGATCCATCAACATCGCGAGTCCCTTCTGACTCCAGAATGTTGATGCTGCAAGGATCCTCATCTTCATCCTCTGGTTCTGCTGTGAAGTTATAACACTCGAGCGCATCTTCTAACTGGATGGCCCACTTGGGTTGAGTATGTACTAATAGGGTACAGTCCTCAAATATCTTAGTCTTTATGATGTCTAGGGCCTGATCAATACTTGGATACTCAAATTCAAAAGCGAAAGTGAGTTCAAAGTTGTCTATCATAAGTGGCCATGTAATGGTTCCTCTACGCAACTCGGTCTCAGTGTACTAGTTCTTTGGAATTTGGTCTAAAGTGTGAATGAACAGGTGAACCCATTCATCCTTTGGAATGTCCGACCAATTCTGCTCACACATCTCAATATGTGACCTGGGGTCACTTTCTCCTGTGTACCTCTACTATAGATACTCCTTGTCATTAGAAAACCTGATTTCCATCAATCTCTTGAAGTCATCCCATGATGCGATATGTTCTCTATGTGCATGCCACCATCTTGCAGGTGTGGCTCTTACTACAAGGTCAATGACTGACATCCTCTGCTCCTGAGTAATTTCCCGTTCAAACTGCTCTAAAAAGTCGTTGACGTCTGCTAAGCCATCAAATGATGGAGTATCCTTAATCTCTGCGCCGATCCCTTGTAGCGACTTAGCCATCAATGCACATCTACGAGCTGAGACTTTGTAAAGTCTGTTCTGCCAGTTCTCTAGAACAACATCCGGGTCTGATGCGCATGAGTTGTCACATCGCCAACTAATGTTCCCTTCTATGGTTGGATTGATGTAGTCGCTTTGAGTGGCCATCATCTGATAGAGGCTCTCCATATTATGTGCCTCATCCTCTGCTCGGATAGGTTCAATATATCTGGGACCCTAAAAAGGATCCAACGGTGCGATGACCCGAATCTGATTGTCCTCGAAGGTCATCTGTCTCTTCTTTAAATCGATAACAACCATGTTACCGATTTCCCAATCAATACCTAGTAGCACTGGGTACGGTCTACTATCACCAATGATTTCTATAACTTCAAAGTCCACAAAGTTGCGAACTCCGTCAATGTCAACTGGCACCTGCGGTAATCGACCCAGTGGCGATACCCACTGCTGATTGGCTAGTCTCAGATGGATAGGTGATCTGGCTAACTTAGGGCTACCCATCTGTTCCCATGTCTGCTTAGTCAGAACATTTACCTCTGATCCTAAATCTAGGATTACCTCATCCATTTCAAATTCTCCAACTTGTGCTATGAATCGCATCTCTCTTCCTGTTCTTGTATATCCCATAATATTATGAACAACACGCTGCGCACTGCTCACAGAAGAAGATGGATGACATTGATATATGATGCGCTGAATCTCTCCGATAGCTTTCTCATTTCTCACGAGTTTTAAGTAACTCCGTAGGAAGGATTGTACACTTCCTGTCTACTCATCCTCGTCGCACCTTCCCGATGTGGTAGCCTGCGATATCCCTACAGGGCTAACGCCACATGGTGTTTGCTGCGGTACGCCCCTAGATGGTTGTACTTGCGATCCTAATTGCGTAGGGTCATTAAAGAAAGTTTTAGCTTCCTGAAATGTCTCTTTATTCTTCTGTAGGTCGAGTGGTGTTGATTTAGTAGTGGCTTTGCGCACCCACTCTGGACCTATGTTCTTTTCAGTATCCGGCGATGTCCCATTGGTGGAAGCACCACTGCGAGTCACAATGTTGACTCTTATTTCTAGTTCCTTCTACTCAGTAGCAATAAGTTGAATGTTCTGGTGTACTGCTGGCTTAGGTTCCCTGATCTTGGCTATCAAGGTAGGAAATTCTTCTATAGCGTGATCGTAAGATTTGCAATAGTTACATGTGGTAGTAGGTCTCTGGAAATCCCTAGCATAATGTCCTACAACTCCACAGTTGTAACAAGTGATCATTCCATGACCACGACCAAAGCCTTCACCACGGCCAAAGCCTCCTCCACGGCCTCGTCCTCTGAATCCTCCTCCTCGGCCAACATGAGCCGGTTCATGCTGTGGTCCTGCTGCTAGACCTGGTGTCTCTGATTGGACTCTGTATAAGTCGTGTTTTCTCTCGACCATGAGATCATAAGCTCTACAATTATGTTCATCATGTCCTACGGACTTACAGAAGTTACAGTATAAGTTCTTAGGTGTCTGTACATACTTCTGAAGTAAAGGGCATTGCTGAGGTGGATGTCCTTTTGTTCTGCATAGTTCACACCACGGCCCTTGCGTCTATGCTAAGGGGTTAGGAGCCCCACTTGCTAGATATTCAACAAATACTGGACAGTTATCTTTAGTATAGCCTTGTGCTGTACACTTTATACACCATATTTCTTGTGCAATCTCTTTTCCTTTCTTAATCTCATCCATCTGTAAGGTGAGATTAGCTAACTGGTTCTGCAGGTTTGTCATACCTATACTGGTCTCAGCTAGAGGTGATGCCTCTAGTTTCATTTCCATCTCCAACGCATCATCTTGCGTCTGGAGTTTCTGCTGCATCAGTGGCAGTCTGATGTGGGGGAGCAGTGCTGCAATAAACCATTCCTTATGCTGCTCCGACGCAAACTCAAAGCCAACTTGGTCTATAAGGTTTTTGAATTTCTGATCAAAGTCCCATACTGACTCTGTAGGTGACTATTTAATGTCTTTGAGCTTTGTAATGCACTGTGACTCAGACTTAGGTTTCTTAAATTCTTTGATCATGGCGGTCCTGACCTGTACGAGCGTTCTGGGTATCGCTGAGGTATACTTCATATACCATGTTAAGGCTCGTTCCCTAAGTGTGGTGACCAACTATACAATTTTAATATTATCATCTTGGAGCCCTTTAATGGTCCACACGACTTCACATAGAAACCAATGCTGCTCTGGGTCTTCTGCCCCTGTACCCTTAAAGGTAGGTAGCTTCATATCATCCCCCATCCTATTTCTACGTGGTGGATGTTGATTTGCTGTGTTACTACCACTCGGTGGTGTAGATATAGGTGATGTAGTGGTAGTATGTACTGTATGTGAGCTACTAGATGGAGTTCCTACAGGATTATTTTGAGTCCCGATTGATTTCTGTGGGGTGTAAGGGTGGTAAGGAATACCCCCTTCTGTTCTTTCTGTATTACTGTGACTTTGTTCTCTAGTATTTTCTGAACTATTTTCAAAGACAAAAGATCTGAAATCTACTTTATATTTCTTTCCACTACGTGTACATCCAAGTTCATCAAAATCACTCTCAAACTCTTGTGACATTACACTTACTGAACTTATACATCTGAATATATATCGAGTACTCCTTTTTCATGTAATAGCATCTTAACGGACAACTTTAAAGAGTTCAGGTACTTACCACGATATGCTTTGAAGAAGTACCTCTCGGCTTCGTTGAAGCTTTTTCTCTGTTCGATTGCAAACTCTATGATGAATCCTTCTAGCACACTCGCAAGCCAGAAGTCCACTGCTCGTGAATTGGGATTATCGATGCTCCTGACAGTCTGAATCAGCTCCGGTGTCCAGACAATGTTCCTTTTCTTCTTGAATATATGCTGATCAATCAACTTTGATAACCAGTCGTACAACTCATTTCCATAGGTTGCAAAAAATATCGTATGTATATCAGTGAAGATATGTTTTTGTAACCAGTCCTCTGTACTCAACGTAGGACTCTTGTTTTCTGTCACAACAAATTCTCTTTCTGTAGACCCAACCCACTGGTTGAGTTCTTCTTTATTAGGATGCCAACAGAACATTAGCTCTTAGTTTGTTCAAAATCGACAATGGAACCATTTGTTGGTTACTATGGGCAGACCCGGGTTTACTTATAATGTACCAAAAACACCCCTAACTCACTGGCCCTTTCGGCAACAGACCGCAGAGCGACCTGAAGTCTCACCCAAAGTGATCTTAGATGGGTTGGCTAAAGACTCAAGTGTCCTTAACCAGGTTGTGTAGCATCTTGGTGTCTCGCGGCTCTTCTTAACCAGCGAGATCTTTCTGCGAGTCACAGTTCTCCGTTCCTCGCGGACTCTGAAAGGGGGAGGACTCCTATCGCATCGCAGTGACTAGTACAATGTGCAAACTCTCCCTTTCGTGGTTCTCACTATCTATGATATCTCACACCGTAGCTCCTCTGTCGGTGCGATATCGCCTTCTGTCAATGCGATATCTCCTATAGTACGGCCCAATGTGACTCTCTAGGTCCAAATGGTTTCCCACTGGGAGGAATAGCTCAGCTAACCTCCAACAGGGTGTTAAACAACCTTACACGAACTTCATGATTCAACACACTCACATCACTATACTTAACTTGCTGAATAAGCATATTGGAATGCTTAACAGAGTGACTATTACTGTGTGAAAGAAGCACTGATAAACTCATAGCAGACACTTGTTACAATTAAAATCGCCTTTAACTTTCTATAATGTTGTAACTGAATGAGAACATACAGAAATTTACTAACTGATATACGACATTCATGTAACAGTTAACAGATAGCAACTAAGTAAATCACAATCACATGAAATAATCATATAACACACTGATTTTACGTGGTTCACTTCCAGGGTAGAAGCTACGTCCATAGGAACTGGTTTATATATTATAACTTGGGAGAGTAAACACAGTTCCGTTGCAACCTCATATGCAGCTGAGATCTTCTGGGTAGCTCCGCGCACACTGCTGGGAGCCCTTCTCTTTTAGATCTCTTCTCTTCTTATATTGCTTCTCTTACAATATACTCTTCCTCTCTCTCTCTCTCAATCCCTGCAGATTGTTACATACATACTCTAGGAGTCAGCTACTGGTTACAGTAAGATACTACAGGCTGAATAACAGAACTAGATCTTGGCTCTTCTATAATACAAAATATCTATGAGTTAACAGATCATCGACTAACTAGATGAATAGCTAATTAGCTAACCTTTTACAATAAAAAATACATCCCTTTATAGGCGGCCCGAAGGTCTCGCCATTACAACACTATGGGCCTCTCCCAACAGTAACCCAAAAACCCTAACTGTGACAGTCGGTTTATCTGTACTCGAACTGCTGCTTTCCGTCACACCACAGCTTCCTGCAGTATTCCATGCTTCCCGGCGCTGACCGTGGGTACTGGCGCCGCTTCCTTTTCTGTCCTTCGTCTTCAATACCTCGGCTTCATTGCTCCTTTTCCTTTATGAGGGTAGCTGAGCCCTCCTGTCTTCACCACTGCCTTAAGTGCAGTGGTTGATCTTTCTCCTCTTGGCCGCTTAGGTACTATTACCTTTGAAATACTTGTTCCAAAACATCATCTTTTCCTGTAGCTGCGGGACCCTACTCCAATAGGTAATGACTGGGTAGAGGAGGAAGGGCTAGGAAAGATGTTAATTTCAATTTAAGGATTGAAACTTATAGTAAATCTATCTAAGCTTCAATTAGATTTGTTAACCAATTAACCATTTGATTTAAGAGTGATTTACACAGGTTGCAATGAAATGAAATAAACATAGATTGATGGACAGAGGTGGCTGAGCCGCACTGCCAGTCCCAATAGAAGCAAACAGTCAAGCCCAAAAATGGGTCGCGCACCTGTAGAGGACCTATTTTTGCGAAGTAGATTTGATTAAACCATGAGGAATTACCTCAAACAATTGAAAACCCTCTTCAGAAATGGGCCCTTTTACCCCTAACAGTGGGAAGATATGTAAATGGATCAAATTTTGGGCATAAAATGAGCTCGAACACAGGTAAATTTTCAGAAATTCAATTCAGTCATTTTTTCACAGTTAAGCGATTTGAAAATCACAGAACGACCAGCAGTAACTGGTACTATGGCCGAACCAACAAAAAAAAATGAAATAAAAATATCTCTCAACCTAAATAAGCAAATATATATCAAACTAAGTAAGCAAAATATAAAAAACAAAACCCAGGGATCGAGTGGGATCGACCCGGTATGGTCGTCAAATCTATAGTAGGGCTTTCACCCTAGTTACAGAGCAGGAACGACTCCCTTTATTCTATAGGACATAAGGGTAGGGTTCCTATGAGAATGGAAGAACATAAAGAAATAGAAAACAAAAATAAAAAGGAAACCCCTGCACACAAGGTTAGGACTAAGCTCCACAACCCTGCATCAAACTTGTTAGAAAACAAAGAGCTACCTACAAGCAATGAATGGATGCCTGTAACTTAATGTTAAACCACAAACCTGCAAACGAATAATGTCAGAAAACAAAGAAAAAAATGAAAATAGACAAGTATACCTTCTCTAGTTGGAATGGGCCACCATGCCCTAGCTTGGAGAAGCACCTCTCAATGGATGGGGAGCTTTGGCTCAACAGAGAAATGGAGGAGAGGGAGGGTGAATGGCTTGAGAGGAAAATGGTCTCAAGGTACTCACATGGGAAACATAATAATAGGGAGAGAAGAAGTGAGTTAAGAGTGACCCCCACCCCTCTATTTATACTTTTTCTTAAGATTTTTAGGGTTTTAAGCCCTTGGTTGGGGCTTTAGCCCCTTTCGCTCAATCTTTAGCTCTTTTGGGGGTTTTAAGCTCCTTTGATGGGTTTTAGCCCCTTTTTCTAGGCTTTAGCCCCTATGAGAGCTATTTTGGCTCTTTTTAGGGGTTTTTAAGCCATTTTTCATATTTTTAAGCCTTCTTGAGGGTGTGGGGGTAAAATGGGGTCAAATGAGGGTCATATGTGGATGTCTTTAGGTGGTGTAGGTAATGTAGAGCTCATTGTGGGATTTTTTGGGTTAACACCCATAATTCTTGTTGAGCCATAAGATCACCTTGCACAACGTCCTCAACATCACCATGCTCTCTTTCTCTCCACTCCAGCACCATCCTGCATAAAAAACCAAGTTTTTGATCAGTATTTTCCTTTTAAAACCTTGTTCGTGGCCCTGTACGTGACTATTTAAAAAAAAACCATGTATGTATGTGGATTTTGGTGCATTTTCCACCTATGGCAAACCCTATACGCAGAAAAAGGCCCGATTTCTGCATGGGCCAAAATGCATGAGTTTGGATGGCTCAAAAAGTTAAATATACCATGAAATTTTAAAAAAATTGCATCAAAATGAAAGAGAAGAGCATGAGAATCTACCTAGATCAAACGGGGTGGGATTCCGCTAGACGATGCTCACGGAATTTGCTTCTAAAGTTCTGAGCTCAAATGCACTATGTTGGGTAAAAAATTCAAATGGTATGAAATTTTTTAAATTTTTCACTATTTATAGATTTTTTTTGAAAATTTTACCCACTTTCTATAGTTTTTTACCGTTTTTGACCGTTTTTGGACCGTTTGAACTAATTTGATGCTGTAAGAATCCATTTTGAGTGCGGTTTGACCGTGGTTTTGACCTGTTCGTGCCTATTCCAGGTATTGTGTCTAAACTGTCATATAGGTTAGGTTTCACATCCATTTGCAATTTGCATGACCTTATGACTATTTCATCTTAACCTTAGTGACAAACTTATTCCATTTTATCATGGAACCTTCTTGCTGCTTTTAGAAGTGACATGCTGTGAATGGTAGAGCTTTCCCATACATGGGTACCCTAGTTAGATCCTATTTTGCATTTGGTGCCCATGCCAACATTTCTCCTTTAGGGTGTGGGAGTCCTTTGTATAGTACCGCCATGACTTTGAGCAAGAGCTTCATACTCCTCTTGAAATTTATGCTGGTCGTTTCCCCGGGACTCCCTTGTATATGTCAAGTTGTAATTTCATTATCATGAGTTTTTCTTGCCTTATTGAGCCTTACGTCGGCTTCCCTGACTTTCAGTATCAGCCATATATCCAGAGCTTGTCTCATGTCTAGCCAAGAAGAGCCTTTTTATACATCTTTTGTAGCTTGATTCCCCATTTTTTACTGGGAGGGGACTTTCCCCCGAGTGTCGTTATCCTACACATGTTTCCTTTCATTGAGCATAGGTATGCTCCGCTCCCTGGAACTAGTTTTTTTGCCCCTTGACACTTGTCTCCTCCTAGATTTGTAACTATAAATCACTTTTATTCTTTTTCAAGCTTTTCAAAATATCTGAAAAAGTCTAAAAAAATAAAAAAAAACCAAAAAGCCAGACAGGAAAAGATGTTATCTTTGGCAGCAATCAAGTTGTGTCACCTTCGAACAAAGCATTGTATATCACATCCGTTGGTTGGGTTTATAGTTTGACTTTAGGATCTGTACTCGTTTCTTTGATTTTATCTCCACCGACTGGTTAAGCTTCTGGTCCCTATGGAGCCTCTGTTGATGCCTCTTGTGTCGCATATATGTCCTAGTTTTGTATATCGAGTCTATGCTGTCTGCATTTAGTCACCATTCACCTTTATGCTCTTGTTCGAAGGAAGTTGAAGCCAGAGTCATCTATTCCTCAGTTGTATTAACCTTGCATGTCGGCCATTCCCGGTACTATTACTGGTTTATGGACATCTTGTTCGAGTCCTTCCACATTATACATCATTGTTGAGTACCTCGCGTTGGTTGATGGGGATGCCTTAATGCCCTCCTTCCAACGGATTCCATCTCATCGACTTCAGATCATTTATTCTGGGATAGGAGTCTAGAGTCATTTGAGTTCCTTGATACTTACAGTCATCAGTGGTAGGTTCTCTCGCCATTGACAGTTTTGGGAATACATTAATGTCCCCTGATCGATGGATTCTTTCAAGTGTTTGACCTCAGCACATCTATTCACACTTGTTAGATTGCAATCTAGTACCTTGATTCCCATTTTCATTATCAGTGGGTGATCTCGCTTTTGTTAACGGTATACATCAATGACCAGTAATCAGACGATGGACTATTGTGTTCAACCTCAACACCTTTATTCACATAGTAGGACATGTACTCATAGTGGTTTGTGTAGAAGCCTTTCCATATTGGTGGCATTCCACCATTAGAGAGAATTTGAGGTCAAAAATGGGCCTCAAAAGGACCAAAATGTACTATAAAAATCAACCAATTACATTCTAGTAGATGACATCATCCCCCATGGTTGAGGTGGCATTGCATGAGTTAAGAATGCTTATTTGTCACATTTTCTATGGTGGATGAAAACCCATAGTTAACCAAGGTAGTGGTACAAGTACTTTTAAGTCATAAAGTGAAGTACTCATAATAAAAGTCATTTCACACTTTCTCATAAAATAATATTATTGTTATTTTCAAGTAAAGTACTCACAATTCACTTTCTCACAAAATAATATTATTGTCATTTTCAAGTAAAATACTCATAATTCATAAAAATGACTTTTCACATTTTTTTATAAAATAATATATTGTCATTTTCATGTTTTTTTAATTTTAAATTGTATATTCATATTTAATATCATAATGTCAAATTAATATATATATATATAAAATCTTGTACTTTTAAAATAAATTAAATTCATGAATGATATTTATATGAAAAAAATATGTTAGTTATGCATATAAATTAAATTCATTTTTGTTTAATTTTATTTACAAGTTCAAGATAAATAAATGCTAAAGTACAATAAATGTTTGGAAATTTACAATGAATCTTTGTCACATCATTGTAGAGTTATTTTATTAATTTTATTTATAGTCAATTTAGAAAAGTAACTCAACCATGGTTATTTATATTGTGCATAAAAAGTAGTGTAGGAGGTGAGTTGTCATATATACCTACCCCATAAAACCCTTAACTCATAATATTTTAATATATCTTATATTTGTGTAGTACATCTCTTAGGAGGCCCATTTTTGACCTCAAATTCTCTCTAATGATATGCTACCTCCTTGATCGTGCCAGTGTTCATGAGATTTCAGCTCTCATAACTTGATTCCAGTGTATGTTAGATATCTTTAGCCATTATGGATATCTTGATCCTTTGTATATCTTCATCATGGAGATTCTGATCTATTATATATCATACGTGGTGATGACCATAGATGTCACATTTTGTATATCATGCCTATTTATGGCCATTGTACTCTTATGTATCCGGGACTGCTATATGTATTTGCATTCATATACAGAGATGGATTATTGTACTATACTGATGGATGGTTGGTTCCTCCACCTGGTTCTTCATCACTCCACTTCTAGGATGGATTTATAATGTATTTTTGCGATCATGTTACTCCTCTGACCTCACACATTAGTGGGCATCTATTACAGCTGATTTCACCACACATGGTAGATCACATATTTATGGCCTTCCCTGTCCCTCTACAGACTCTTTGGACCCCACGGACCAATATTGTACCTTTTATGTTTCCAAGATCATACCTAAAAACACCTGTTATTTTCTATACGCAAATTTTTATCCCTTTCTCGCGTACATACACGGATATTGACCTCAAACCTGCGTACATAGGGATGTGTGAAAAAGGACAAATATTTTTGGAGTTTTCCTTGATGCATGTTCAAGTCACTTGTCTCTTGGCCTTCCATATGCCTCGATATCATTCGGATTTGACCCTCCATTACCCATTTGGAGTGCTATATAAGGAACCCCTTGGATACATTGAAAGGGAGGAATTGAAGAGAAAGAAAACTATAGTCCATTGTTGCCGTAACTTGCTTGTACTTGAGTCTGCATCCCTTTGTTCCTTGGAGCACTTTGTGTTCTTCCTAAGCTTGCCTTTTATTGTGAGCTTTCTATCAAGAGATGGAGGATTGAGGTGGTGGAGGCCCAGGTGGATAACTCAGTTTCTCCGGTTCGTAGACGTGCCAATAGAGGTTGTCACTTGTGTAATCTCTGATTTTATTAATAGAAATGTCTTTTCCTGTCCAATGATGTGCATTTAAATGAATATTGAATCCATGGATGTGTTTAATTGCTTATGCATTATTGATTATATATGCTAGAGTAGGCCTAACACTATATTATAAAGCATGCTTGCTTTGTTTACTGTTGTTGAGAGTGAATTGCTAAAGCAAGCGGGATTGGAAAAAGGTCAACGTGGATCTACTTCAATCGTCTGGAATAAGGTATGATTCAATATCCTTTAGTGTTAGATGTTTTATTTCTATTGCATATTGGGAAGGGATTGATTTTTGCGGTTTCTCTGTCTATTGTGGTACACCCCAATCCATAGGAAGTTTCTCTCCGTAACCGTCCATAGGACTGTTTTGGATGAGGGAGCTTCCACCTCAGTTCTGTTCATGACTTGTTGGAGAGCCATCAGATCTTCTGAAATCATGAAGTCACCTACAACCTTGAAAGCTTTTGATGGACGAGGTTTTCAACCTCATGGTTTATTACTGGCCCTTTCAGTTGAGCTTGGGAAAAATACTATTTCCATCCAGGTGGAGGTAGTGGATGCTCTATTGGATTACAATACTCTATTGGGTAGAAATTGATTCTATGCTATGACAGATGTCGCTTCGACAGTATTTCAAACCCTCCAATTCCCTCATTTGGGGAAGATCATGATCATCGACCAACTCGATTTCTACATGCCATATTTTTCCACCCCCATTGCAAATAAAATCCCTATGCTAGGCCAAGCCCCTCCACCTTATCAATTGATTGGGGTAGGTATGTTGAATAATTCCACCCTCATGGGTGTGTTTCCCTTAGACCCTCCTAGTATGAATATGGAAACTGTTAATATGATTTCCATGATCGGCCACAGTTCTAGAGGCAAAGAGATTGTTGAGTCATCCTCTCTTGGCCCCCATGACGCTCTTTATGATGTTATTCAATCCACTTCTGATGAACATGCTGATGATATCCATTTAGTGCCTTTGGATCCTTACCACCTACCTTATTGGTTAGAACCCTCTCTCCCCACTCTCGATTATCTCTCCTAGATTTTTCTGTCGGATGAGTCCATCATGGAAATTATGAGTGCATAAGAATCTATATGGGAAGACCATCATCATCAATCTTCTTTTCTTCCCAATTCCAGTTCGGTAGACTTTGACTTTGTATCTCTTATTAGTACTGATATTTTCACCAATCCTCAAATGCCTGTCTATTTGTAAGATACATATTCTGAAGGAAATCTTTCCAACATCACTTGGACAACCCCTATTCACATACCAATCAAGCCCAAAACTATTGAGCATGTTCACGTAGGAAAGAACTGCTCAACAAAAGAATCTAAAAGCTATAGAGCTCTATTCAAATATTTCTATGATGTTTTTTCCTAGACATATGAAGAAATTCCTGGGATTGATCCGTCCATCATAGTGCATGAGATCAAAACCTATCCCACGACCAAACCAGTCGGACAAAAACTTCGACAAGTCCATCCTAGGAAGGCTGAGGCTATTAAAGCCGAAGTGGAAAAACTTCTGAAGGCAAGGTTTATTTATCCCATACCACTAACGGATTGGGTATCTAATATTGTCGTTGTGGCAAAGAAACATGGCACTATTAGGTTTTGTATTGATTTTTGAGATCTAAATAAGGTTTGTCCTAAGGACAATTTCCCTACTCCACACATCGATCAAATCATCGATAACTGTGGTGGGAATGTCATATTTTCTTTCATGGATGGATTTTCTGACTACAATCACATAGAGATCCTACCTGTCGATCAACATAAAATGACATTCATTTTCTTGTGGGGAACCTTTGCATATCGGAAGTTACCCTTTGTTTTGAAAAATGCCAAAGCTACATTCCAGTGCGCCATCTCCTATGCTTTTCACGATATCAAGAACATTATGGAGCCTTATCTGGATGATCTCCCTGCTCATTTACAACAACGGGAGGACCATATGGGGCACCTTAGAGACATTTTCCTCAAGTGTCATCATTATAATATTCGGTTGAATACACACAAGTGTGTCTTTTGTGTTGAGACTGGATGTCTTCTTGGTTTCATGGTTTCCAAAGATGGAATATGGATAGACCCTTTGAAAATCATTGATATTTTGGCCTTACCCACCCCGAAAAATATCAACAAACTCCAAAGTTTGAAAGGGAAGGAAAACTTTCTATGTCATTTCGTTTGCAACTTCATAGAAAAGACGCATGGCTATATGTGTCTCCTGAAGAAAGACGCTCCTTTATTTTTGGATGACCAAGACCTACAAGATTTTGATAATCTGAAACATGCTTGGACACACTCACTAGTGTTACACCCCCCATATTATTCAAAATATTTTCTGATGTACGTTGTTGCCTCCACTACCTCCATTGGAATGGTTCTAGTGTAGGAAGATCACAACGGCCGAGAACACATGATATATTACCTGATTAAAAGTCTCATCGACTCTGAAACCCAGTACTCATGTGTGGAGAAGCTAGCTTTGGCCACGGTAATCATTGTGCAAAATGTTTGTCATTGTTATAATTTCATCATTAAGCTAGCATTATATTAGGATCTTTACTAGAGAGAATAACAAGCACAACAATCAAACACAAGAGACAATGAACACAGTGTTTATCCTCAAGGAAACCATAAATGGAGAAAACCCCGCAACTTCCTTAGAGATAGAATCAACACCAAAATAGAAAATCCCCAAAACAGTAAGTGATCTCCTGACAGTAGTAACCTTCTTCTTATCTAGCCCCAGTTTCTTCTCCTTCCTCAACTATGCACTACACTTGTGTGTATGAGTTGTGTGCTAAATAGAGACTCCAGTTCTCTATTTATACTAATCCCAACATGACTAAAACCCTACCAGGGCCGACCTCTACTAGGAGAGTCTAATAACCCTAGTGCCCTGGAACTGTGAGGACTTTAACCCTTAGACAATCAGAGGGTTACTCACTATGACTTGACATGACTTGTTTACATTATTGATTCTCCCGATTGGAACATCGGGGCATGGCAACATGACTCAATTACATTATGGATACATCCTGGGATAAACATAGGGTTACAATACATAAGATACATAGATGAATACATTTTGAAGTTACAAATACATCAACACTCCCTCTTAATTAGGAAGGTACTCTTTCAACACAATTTTCAGCACCGGTCTTCTTCTCTGCATCAACTGGATCATCTCATCATCTGCATCTCAGGTCCTCTAAGTCTTTAAGTCATCTTCCTCTTCAAGTCATCGGATCTGGATCATCTCTCGATCTGGATCATCATGGGACATCATCACTCAATCTGGATCATCACTCGTTCTGGATCATCACTAGCTATCATCATTGGATCTGGATCATCACTGTTGGATCATCATCACTCGATCTGAATCATCACTGGGCATCATCACAGGTGCTATCTCTTGATTCTTCTTGTCATAGGAACCTCTATAGAGCTAGTCCTTTTTCATACTGGATGTATCATCTCAGAGCTAGTCCTTTTTCATACTAGATGAGGCATCACAGAGCTGGTCCTTTTTCATACCAGATGAGGCAGCTACTCAGAGCTAGTCCTTTTTCATACTAGATGAGCCTTCCCAGAGCTAGTCCTTTTTCATATTAGGTAGGGAATCATAGAGCTGGTCCTTTTTCATACCAGGTGTGGCAGCTACTTAGAGCTAGTCCTTTTTCATACTAGATGAGCCTTTCCAGAGCTAGTCCTTTTTCATACTAGGTAGGGCATCACAGAGCTGGTCCCTTTTCATACCAGATGAGGCATCACAGAGCTGATCCCTTTTCATACTAGATGTGGTAGCTACTCAGAGCTATTCCTTTTTCATACTAGATGAGCCTCCACAGAGCTATCCCTTTTTCATGCTGGATGTGCCATCTACACAGAGCTAGTCTCTTTTCATACTAGATGTGTCTTCACAGAGCCAACCCTTTTTGATGCTGGATGTGGCATCCACATATAACTGACAATGGAAGGAACCAATCCTCTCACCATGTCACAGCTCTTACATCCAACCATGGAAGGAACCAATCCTCTCACCATGTCAGAATGGCACAACACTTACATCTGATCATGGAAGGAACCAATCCTCTCACCATGTCAGAGTGGCATAGCATGGACACATCACTTCCTCTTGGGAGGAACCTTGATCTGGAGAACACCAAGATTCTCCCTGAAGTACTCAAACTTCACCCTAGCCAATGGCTTAGTCAACACATCAGCTATCTATTCGTCCATCGCAACATATTGGAGCTTCACTGCTCCTCTCTGTACCATATCCCTGATATAGTGATACTTGATCTTAATATGCTTCGACTTGTCATGGTTGTCATAGTATATACAAGTAGCATCTAACCGAAGATCAAACAAATCAGACAGTAGCTTCCTCAGCCATACTGCCTCACAACTAGCTGAAAAACATACTCTGCTTCAGCTGTACTCAGTTCCACACAGGATTGCTTCCTGCTAATCCATGAGATCACACCTAATCCCATTCTGAAGCAACACCCTGAAGTGCTCTTCCTATCGATGACACTGCCTGCCCAATCTGAATCAACATAACCCTCTAGGTTAATCCTTTGATCAGCCTTATACTTGAGCCCATAATCAACTGTACCCTTAAGGTACCTCAGAATATGCTTTGCAGCAGTCAAGTGAACATGTCTCGGATCTGTCAAGTATTGGCTCAAGGTGTTCACAACAAAGCAAATTTATGGTCTCATGTTTGTCAGGCACATCAATGGACCCAATCATCTGACGATACATCGTGACATCAACTGTCTCTGATGATGCATCACTCAATATCTTTAGGTTTGATGCCATAGGTGTGGTCAATGCCTTGCAGTCCATCATCCCAAATATCTTCAGGATCTCTACTGCATACTTTCCTTGTCCAAGAAAGATTCCATCTGTATTTTGCCACACCTCCATACCTAGGAAGTAATGCATCATTCCCAAGTCCTTCATCTCAAACTCAGCAGCAAGATTTCTCTTTGTATCAGCAATCAACCCACCCATACCTGTCACAAACAGATCATCTACATATAGTATAAGTATCACCGGGTTGCCACCTTCCACCTTGTAGGAAAGGTTGGAATTTGCTTTACCCTTGGTAAATCCCAAACTAGATAGAAAGCTATCAATTCTACCGTACCATGTCCTGGGTGCCTGTTTCAAACCATACAGGGCTTTCTTCAGTCTACACACATGAGACTCCTTGTCATGTGTCTCAAAACTGAGTGGCTGCTCCACATATACTTCCTCTTCTACTACACCATTCAAGAAAGAATTCTTGACATCCATTTGGTGTATCTTCCATTTCATCACTACAGCTAGAGCAAGTACCGATCTGATGGAAGTGTATCTAGCTACATGTGCAAAGGTTTCTTCATAATATATTCCTTCTTTCTGAGAGAAACCACGAGCCACAAATCTTGCCTTATACTTTTCAATGCTACCGTCTGTAGCATGCTTGATCTTGTAGATCCATTTGGAAGTTACTACTGACTTCCCTTCTGGTCTTGGGACAACATCCCAAACATCATTCTTCATAATTTATTGATACTCTTCGATCATCGCATCCTTCCATTCTTTCTGTTCTGTCGCTTCTTCATACTCGGAAGGTTCTTTATCAATAAAGTCACATAGTAAAGCTACATAACTAGAATAGGATCTGGTCCTCTTTATTTCTCTAAGATTCTCTTCTGGAACCCCATATCTTTCCGCACCTTGGATAATCTCTCATACCCAAGCAGGTTTCCTCTTGTGAGGATTCTTCTCCTGTGGTGGATCTATAGGTATTTGTGGTTCTTCAAATTCTCGATCTTCTTCTTGAGTTTCTTCGTTCATGATTGTATCATGAATTCTAGGAGCTTCTGCTTCTTCAGGTTCTTCAACAGGTTTCTTTCTGGATTTGAT
Source organism: Pseudotsuga menziesii (assembly GCA_001517045.1). Taxonomy (NCBI): domain Eukaryota; kingdom Viridiplantae; phylum Streptophyta; class Pinopsida; order Pinales; family Pinaceae; genus Pseudotsuga; species Pseudotsuga menziesii. Next base: position 377,163 of record LPNX010612441.1, read on the forward strand.
GTAGGCTGAATATTCATCAAATGTTACATCCCTGCTAATGTCAATCTTTTTGAATCCTGGGAAGTATATTCTGTAAGCCTTCGAGCTTTCAGAGTATCCCACAAATATACCCTTCTTTCTAGAAGGATCTAATTTTTTTATCTTCTCTTTTGGAATGTGTATGTACACAGGACAGCTGAATATTCTGAGATGGATGACTTCTAGTTTCTTACCGGAGAAGACTTCTTTAGGAGTCTTGTTCTCGAGTACTCTGTGTGGAGTACGGTTCTGTACATACACTGTTGTTCTGGCTGCTTCTGCCCAAAGGTGCATAGGAAGATCTTGATCATGAAGCATAGCTCTTGCAGCTTCCATGATGGTTCTATTCTTCCTCTCTGCAACCCCATTCTATTGTGGATTGTAAGCAGTGGAAAACTCCCTCTTAATCCCCAAGTCCTTACATAGTTCCTTGAACTCATTTTAAGTGAATTCTCTGCCATTGTCTGATCGAAAAGTCTTGATCTTATTTTCAGTCTGGTTCTCGATCAAGGCTTTGAATTCCTTGAACTTGCTAAACACTTCATCTTTATTCTTCATGAAGTAAATCCATGTCTTCCTAGAAAAGTCATCTATAAAAGAAACATAGTACACATACTCGCTTAGTGAGCTTGATGACATTGGTCCACATACATCGGAGTGGATGATTTCCAAGATTCCATTTGCTTTTCTCTCGCTACTTGGAAATGTCTTCTTTGTATTCTTTCATTTCGCACATCCTTTGCAGACCCCTTCATGTTTTGCTTGTATTTCTGGAAGACCTTCAACAACTTTGCTTGCAAGTGGTAGTGCTCTGTAATGCACATGTGCAAGCCTTCTATGCCAAAGTTCATTTGGTTCTACTGTGTCATGAACCAAAGTTTGATCTGGTTGGCCCTTCAACTTGTATAGACCTCCTTGTTCTTCGATCACAATTGCATCGTCAAAAGTCTTTCCTTTTAGCCACATAAGAACTTGGCCATCTACAAAAGCAACCCTCATTCCTTTTGCATCCAATGCAGATATGGAGAGGAGCTTCTTCTTTAGTCCTAGAAAAAATAATACACTCTTCATCTTCAAAGACTTTCCAGAGTCTAGCTTATAGAAGGATTCACCACTACCTTTTATTGGATTCTGGTAGTCATCCCCAAGTTTCACCTTGTGAGGTGACTCATGTTTAGATAGATTTACAAATGATTCTTTGAATCCAGTCATGTTCTTGGAAGCACCATTGTCTATAAGCCAATCATTGCTTCCATGTGAAATAGTTCCTGTGAGAGCGGAGATCAGTACATATTCATCCTCACTTGAAGAGTCATCACTCTCTTGTCTGATTCTCTTTGTGGAAGGTTCATCATCCTCTGCAGCATGGGCATGATGTCTTCACTTGTTCTTCTTCCTTAGACTTATTTTGTTAGGGCATAATTTGGATATGTGACCTTTCTCATCACATGTGTAACATCTAATAGTATTTGGATCTTTTCTAGAGTGTGAGGTCTTACCTTTGGAGTGATAATTGCTCCTCCTCTTTTTCTTGGAGTGAACTATGAGAGCTTGATCTTCCCTACCCATCTTCTCTTCTCGAGCTGCTATCCTAGCTTCTTCTTGAGAGCATTCTTCCCATAGTCTGCTGAATTTGACTAACTTATTTCTGGCACAGATTCCTTGAATGAAAGAGTCCCATGTTCTAGGGAGACCATTCAAGGTGTTCATCACAATCTCAGCATTTTCCATTTCTTCATCTACTGCTTCTAGCTGCTCCTTGATCTGAGAAACCCTTGTAAAGTAAGACTGAATAGTCTAAGACTGAATAGTCTCAGCATTCTGGATCTTCACATTCTTCAATTAGTTTCTCAAGATCATCTTCCTGTTTATGTTCTTCCCTTTAAACAATTTGGTTAGGGCATCAAACATAGCTTTAGGTGTCTTGAGGGAGGACACCTATGGTATGAGATGATCCTTCATAGAATCAGAAATGATTCTCTTTTCCATAACCAACTTCTTCTTATGCAAGGCCTTAACCTCATCTCCCTCTAAAACTGGAACCTCCTCATTGATATAGGAGTCCAACTCATTCTCTTCCAGGACCAGGGAGATCCTATACTTCCAAGATCGGAAGTTATCAGCTCCCTCAAGTTTTTCATCAAGCTTGGTATGATGAGACATCTTAAACTGAGGACCTCAAATTGGAATACAGAAGAGTTAGATCTTACCAGGTTCAAGATGTCAGATCTGAAACTTGAGCTGAAATCCTGTAGTGCTGGTTCAGTAGCAAATTAGGGTTTTGATTTTCCAGAGATATGTTCACCCAAATGCCTTGAAATTTATTCCTAACTTCAATTTTGTGGAGGAGATCAATCTAGGCCTAGGCTCACTAGAAAATTCCTCTTTTGTGAAAAACCCTAATTTTCGGCAGTAGTGTTGGGTCCAAAATTGAAAAACCTCATAATTGGATTCTGCTTCGACAGAAAGATGCGGCCTACAGAGGATATTTATTCCACCTTAATTTTGCTGAAAATTTGTGGAGGAAGATCCAAAAACTAGGAAGCCCTAGTTCCCACAGCTGCACAGTGTCTTCTTCTCAGGTTAGCTCTGATTCCATGTTAGAATTTCATCATTAAGCTAGAATTATATTAGGATCTTTACTGAGAGAATAACAAGCACATCAATCAAACACAAGATACAATGAACACAGTTTTTATCCTCGGGGAAACCATAAATGGAGAAAACCCCACAACTTCCTCAGAGATAGAATCAACACCAAAATAGAAAAGCCCCAAAACAGTAAGTGATCTCTCGACAGCAGTAACCTTCTTCTTATCTAGCCCCAATGTCTTCTCCTTCCTCAACTATGCACTACACTTGAGTGTGTATGAGTTGTGTGATAAATAGAGACTCCAGTTCTCTATTTATACTAATCCTGACATGACTAAAACCCTACTAGGGCCGACCTCTACTAGGAGAGTCTAATAACACTAGTGCCCTGGAACTGCGGGGACTTTAACCCTTAGACAATCCGAGGGTTACTGACTATGACTTGAAATGACTTGTTTACGTTATTGATTCTCCCGATTGGAACATCGGGGCATGACAACATGACTCAATTACATTATGGATACATCCCGAAATAAACATCGGGTTACAATACATAAGATACATAGATGAGTACATTCCAAAGTTACAAATACATCAATAGTCATTACATCTTACTACATACCATGATTGTACTCATACATCAAAACCCCATGTACTACATTTTTACTTGTCAGGTACTGGGGGGCAAGCATTCCCATTAGATTGTTATCTTATATGAATTTAATCTTGAGTTTGCTAAGGCCACTTCGAATAGGTCCTTTGTTTTTGCAGAGTTGATGTGTGACCTTCCCTATGCTATGATGGAAATTGAACCCAATGATTTATTTCTAGATGAATTATTGTTCCTGGTCAGCAAAACTGATCCATGGTGTGGATATTTGATAATCTATCTCCAGACTCAAATATTTCAGCTCGACATGTCGTGTGACGATTGTCATTGCATCCGTCACCATGCAAACTACTATCTCATCCTAAATTATACAATGTACCGATGTGGTATTGATTTCATTTTTTGACCATGCCTTACACATGAATATTCTGAATAGGTTTTAAATGATTGACACTCTGGAGCATGTGGCGTTCATATTTCTGGGATGGCAACAGTTTAGAAAATTCTTTGAGCTGGGTATTTTTGGCCCTCTATCTTCAAAGATTGTCACGAGGCAGTCAAGAAATTCCCACCATGTCAATACTTTTATCCAAAAAAACGCATTCACCCTGCTCCTTTACACCCCGTCATTGTAGTTGGCCCTTTCTCCAAGTGGGGTATTGACTTTATGCATTGTAAGCCTATCTCAACTGGGGGGCATGGTTACATCATCGTATTCATCTATTATTTTACAACTGGGATGAGGCAATGCCTACATATGTAGAGGATGGAAATAATTCCACCCTCTTTTTATTCAATCACGTGATAGCTAGGTTTGGAGTCCCGCAAGCCATATTCACTGACCACGGATCTCATTTCTGCAATAAGATGATGGATGAGTTAAGTGCCAAATTTGGTTTTTGCCATGAAAACTCAACTCCGTATTACTCGCAGGCTAATGGTTAAGTTGAGGCCATTAAAAAGGTTTTGAAAACCATGCTGTGCAGGATGGTTGGAGATCACAAATACAACTAGAACTTGACTCTTTTTTCTGCACTATGGGCTTACAGGAATTCAATTAAAACAACAACTGGTTTCATTCCTTTTCAATTGGTTTATGGACTAGAATTCATCCTCCATATCAAGTGTCAAATATCGTCGCTTAAACTTGCAGTAGAACTTCTTCCAAACACTTCCGTTGAGGAAGAACGGTTTTTGTACTTAACAAAACTTGATGAAAATAGAAGAGATGATGCCTTGGCTAATGAGGCACACAAAAAACACATCAAGGCTCAGTACGATAACTCTGTCTAGCCTCGTGTCTTCAATGAAGGTGACCTAGTTCTGACCTACGATCATATACATGATAAGCTAGGAAAGGGGAAGTTCGAATGTATGTGGTATGGTCCCTTTATTGTCAATAAGGTCTTAGATAAAGGGGCCTACGAGCTCATAGATTATGATGGGATACCCTTTGGGAAACCTTGCAATGGGTTGTACCTAAAAAGGTACTATGCCTAAAATCATTTCTGTATGGTACCTTGTGTATATAGGTATATTGAGTGACTTTTTTAGTGTGTTTTGGTATTTTCAATATGGTTTTGAGTTTTTTTTTGTCCATACTATTTATACCATGTTTTGGTTATGCAGATCAGATGGTTGTTTATGGTTTTGTTAATGGAGCTTTTTGTCATACCCTAAATCTTGCTTCAGCTTCTTAGGTTTTGTATTCCCCAGCGCATGAATTAGTCAGTTCAGGGGCAGTTTGTATTGGTCCAACTACCAACAACATTGTCAAGTATCAGGCAATGATAGGTTTGTTGACCGAGGTATCATCTCGGGACATTCATGATTTATTAATATTCATGGACTCACAACTAGTGGTTTGTCATTTAAACCATGTTTATACCATCAAAAACCCTACCCTTCTTTGTCTCTTTCGAAGAGTGCATCTGGTAGAGAGGTCATTCAAGTTAATCACTTATAGGCACGTTCCTAGGTCTTATAATACGGTTGTTGATTCATTGAAAAATTACATTTTAGACTGGTACATTGCCGACACATAACCTTTTTAAATAAAACATGGTCCATTGTAAAATTAAAATAAACTATAAAAGACACATAAAACTCATGTAAATATGATTCTCCATTTGAAACACATATAAACACCAGAAATGAGTATATATATATATATATATATATATATATATATATATATATATATAGATAGATATAATGTTCTTACAAAAGATATGGTCACGAGACCCCATCTGAAGCACTCTGGATTTTGGGTATACAAAATGACCAAAAAAGTCCTGAAGCTAGCTATCTTTCAGTGATACATCATGCACAATGTCTAATGATGCTTGTGGTAGCACATAATGGCCCTTGCTACCCCACATAGCAAGAGACTGAAATGGTTTGACACTCCTGCTGTGTATCTCTGATACCTCCGAGGTAGGTCATTTATCGCAACATTTGGGATGTCCAAAGTCAACCAACCTAAGTTCTCTTCCAGATCAGTGAGCTCATCGTCGTTTCTGTGGAAAAAGTGATCTCCCACTTGCATTTTCATTGGGGATGATCCCCTGAGCCGTGCATCCCCAACATCTGCATGAAAACATTAGGTCTCATCATCATGCATAAAAATCATAAAACAAGAAAATATAAAAAATAATCAACATATTGAGTATTGCTTCCTATTGATGTCACCCCACTGAGCTTCAGCTGGTAGAGGAAGGTCGAGATCTCCTCAAAATTCGGTACCAGCATAGGCATAGTCCTCAATCATGAGGATCTAATCATCTAGCAAACAGAAGAAGGGATTCCTATATTTGAACTTGGACCCACCACCTCTAGTGCGAGCCATGATATCCACCCACCGCAGCATACGGGGGTCTCGAGCTCTCAACTCTGTAAATACCACATGTGGTCTCAAGAGGGGCACCCTCTTAAAGAAGAAGCATGCTGAAATGGTCCTGTAATCAAACTATTTCTATTCTCCCTGTCGACACTTGATCAGCTAATCCTTGAACACAGACAATAATGCGCCAGCCCATTTGAATATTGTAGGCACCATGGCCTCTAGGGCATACAAAATATGTTCCCAGGAAGCTTGATGAGTCCCTTGGATCCCATCTACCCTCCACATGGTGAAGAGAAGAGTCCGAAGTGGCAAGTCCCTCACTTCTTTAATTGGGATTTTCTTCCCTGACATTCTGGTTCCTGGATAACAATGATGAACTATGAGCTCTTCTGTGGTAATATCTCCCACTCGGGAGATTTTCAATGAAATAGGCCCTCCATCCCTAGCTAACCTCGTGAGAAAGTATATGTCTTCTACCTCTATGGTGAGGATGTGGCCCCCCACCTCAAAATGTTGTTGTTCCAGATTCCACATCCACAATATATACTCTAGTAGTTTGACATGGGATATCATGCTAGGATCCTGGAATAATTTTAGGATCCCATAAGCCTGTAGAGCAACTATGGAAGGTCCATCTACCTCGACACAAGCGTCATCATTCTCGTGTTGTCGTTCTTTCCACACTACCATTTTGGACAAAATGACCTATCAAAAACCATGAAAAGAGAATTTAGACACACATCCAATATTTAGAAATGCATAAAAGCTATCATTTTGGCTAGGGAATCCATGTTTGGGGCGTGGTTGATGGCACTACTCTTGTCCCTTTAAGACAGAGCGGTGGCATTGCCTGTGCAAGCTTAAAAAATGTGGTTTCCCATGGGCACCGCTCCTCCCGCAAAGGGCAGAAGCATTACCTGGGAAACATTTTTTATGCTTGGCTCAAAATCCCCAAAACTCAATAAAATTGCTTGGAAATGAAAAATGGAAACCATGAAAATGAACAGAAGGGTTCTAGCTCTTACTTGAGAATGACAGCTTGGAAAACGGACAGGTAACAACTTCGGATTCTCCAATTGAAATCTGCACACAATTTCTCCCAGATTCTCTCCAAAACTTGGTAAATGGTAATGAAATAGTTTTTACTATTTACTTTGGCTTTTATAAAATATTTTTAGGGTCATTATATTATTTTAATGTTTTTTAAATCATTTTTATTAAAAATGCCCTTTCTATAGTTTATAAAAGTTAGTTTTAAATATTTTTAGGGAACTGATGGCCTTTTAGAAAAGTTTTGCAAGGGTGGAAATGAATAGTACGACTACAGGTAAGTTTGTTTTTTGAATTTTTCATACTTCCGCAAAATGGAAAAATTCGTTGAGCGCTCATTTCAATACTTTGATCGTGCTCTTTAAACCTAGTATCAAAGCTTCAAGTCATTTTCACTTCTTTTTAGGCTCGTTAAACCTGCTCATCACGAAAAGAAACCCTAATGAAGTCTTCTTTATACTCTTTTCAGACTCCTTAAATGTAAAAATATTGTTGAGCACGCTTGTCTTCTTCACACTCATAAAAGTAATTAAAGAGTCATCTTTCTGATGGTAGTTTACCCCTTTCTCAATTCAGAATGACTATTTATGAAAAAGGACCCCTTGGAGTCTTCTTTTGTCTTTGTCCAGACTCTCTAAACATGAACGATGACAAGTTTACTTTCAATAGACTCATTAAATTAAAAACCTAGAGACCCTCTTTTGGGAATGAACCCCTCCTTTATCAGGTTTGTGAAATATATGAGAATGGAATTATCCCTTGGATAAGCTACAATGAGTATTTGTTACCCTCTTTGAACTCATAAAAATGAAAAAGAGGCACTCATCAATCATGATGGGAAAATTAATGGAAGGGAACCATTTCATTTTGAGAATAAATGGCAGTTTGTAGTCACCTTTGAGCATGGCACTTGTCTACATTTCATTCAGTCAATTGGTTACTCAGACTGCATCCAAGTTGATCCACTTTCATGAGTCATGTTACTCCTTTGAGTCTTTCAAATAATGCATCATTTACTGTCGCATTATGTCGTGATATCCGCCTGGTCTAATTCAATGCTTCCAAGTCCTCGGTCGTGCCATCCAATGTTCAAAGGAAAATTGAAAGCTTACCTATGTCGTCAAAAAATCCTTTGTGTCAGTACCTTTTGAGTCAGTACTATGGTTACATCATACTCAAAATTATAGAACTTTGATCCTAGTTTCATGTCATCGATGTGGGATTCATCATGGCTCTCCTTCGACGAGACTATTCCTATCGACTTCAGATCATCATCCAGGAATTAGTCTTAGAAACAAGTTAGTACCTTGATATCTGTATACATTAATGATAGATCCTCTCGCTTTTGACATAGGTTCACATCATTGACCTTTGAACGAAATACTTTACTGAGTGTACGACATCAAATCATCTATTCACACTCAAGATATTGTACTAGGGTACCTTGGAAGTCATTGACATTAATGGTGATCGCCCTCGTACTTGTTAACGGTTCTCATCATTGACTAGTAATCAAGTGGTTTCTACCATGTTCAACATCAAAAATTTGTAATCACATGGATAGAATCGTACTTTGTGAAAGACGAGACGAAGACCCTGGGTATATGTTTAAGCGCTCATTGCTTTCCCCAGGTTGCGATGGAGTATATTGTATGAGTCTTAGCATGGATTGACATTTGTATGGTCGTGGCTATGCTCAAATTTGTGTCCATTTGACATAGATATACATTGTATATCTGGTAGCTGTGTCCAAGTTTGATTCCCTCTCACATGGATCTACACTGTATTCCAGTAGCCATGTTTGTTGATATCTCTCATGGATATGCATTGTATTGGTATGCAGCCATGATGAGGAGACATTTTGAAATTGAAAGTAATGATGTATTGCAGAAGCCTGGCTGATGTTGCTCTCCAATCAAGCGATTTCTTGCCTCGAAGTGATAACTTGCTCTTTCAAATATCTCGCCTATCGTATCTCTCTAGACTCATGATTTGGGGGGCATTCTGTTACACATAAATGTCATCATCATCATGTGATGAAGTCCCAAACATCAACAATTGTCATCAAATCCCAAATACTGAAGTTGGACATTGGCCTAGGACTCTTATTTACATATTTTTGTCCAGCATATCCTTTTCCCTTAATGCAAGAGGCATTACCGTCTTCAATAACGCTCCATGCCTCTTGACAATAAGCGGTGCCACTGCTTCCTTCCTCTAATCAAAGAGCAGTTCCACGCTGGTAATGCTCATTCAGCATGGGATAGAAGCAGTGCTCGAGTAAAAAAGTAAAAAAGAGAATATTCATAAATATTCTCGAAGAAAAACTTTGTGGCACCCTCATCCCTAATCTTGTGGACCACCTGGACTCGAGATTCCCCATAGTAGTATCTCCCTTCCACCTCATCCACCATTTTCTCAATCATCCCTATCCTCCCAGGGCCTATAAAACCTGGCTCATACCCCATGGTTTAGAGGGAGAAAATTTATGGTGTTACATTGAGATTCTGGCCAAATCTAGGGTGAGCATATAAGGAGCAAGTTGGAGCTTTTGACGACAAGGAGTGGCATGTGAAGGAGTGACACGACACTAAAAGTTTTCTTCTTCATTAGTAATGCAAAGCTAGTTCCTTTCCCATAAATTGTAATATGTTTTGATCATTCAGTTTATTACTGGATTCCTTAGTGACTAATATAGAATTGTGGATTATATTTTGGTATCTTTGATATTTTTTTTCTAGTTGATGTGTTTGTACAGGTACATCCATGGAGACTTATCACTGCAGGAGACACTCATGTCATACTTTAGAACAACCAAAGGACCTATTCTAGATTTCTACACCTTCCAGTGGAATTCTTCCATCCTTTGTCTCTCATTTTTTCTAGATCTAAACCATTAAGACTAGAGGAACAACTCTTGTCCGCAAGAAGTGCAATATTCCTAGCAACAAATGTGGCAACTACACTGGGGAAGAAAATTTCAGACCATCTGATCTTCCTTGGTTTGCAAATTCTTGTCTAAAAACCAAGCTCCAACCTGTTAGTGATCAGATCCACTAGGTATTATAATGAGATCTTGGCTCATTTTGATTAGATCTACTCAAATATGAGATACTATTGCTTTTTGTACTTAATTCCATGTTTTATTTTATGATTTGATGTCAACTTTTCAGCATCTAACTTTCTCTTTTTCTCCATTTTCTTGTCTTGACATCTACAACAGTCACCACTTCTACACATAGGACAAAAGGCGGTGCCACCACCCCTGCACAGTGGACAATAAGTGCTGCCATCGCTCTGTTAGAGTGAAAAAAAGGTGATGTTGGGCTGGTAATGCTCTGTCATCAATACTCAACAAGCGGTGCCATGGAGGGTTTCTAAACCCTTGTGATTTCAAGATTTAGTTGATATTTCTTTCTGATCTATGTGTTTTTGGGCTTCATATATGATATTTAGATTTTTCAAATTTAGAGTCAAGATTGGTAAATGCGTGCTTTGATTCAATTCAAAGAGCTAGGTTGTACCCATAATTTTAGCTGCTTGTATGCTTGGGTCTTGTTTTTTCAAAAGGAGTGCTTGGAAATGAACGTTGTTAGACCTCTTTTGGTCATTTGATCAAACTGGAAAGGAAGTGTTGCTTAGTAACTTTTGCTTTTGTTCTTTGTGAGTTTTGTAAAAGATTATTTTTTTCCTTTAGTTCAAAATGAATTTTTTTTGAGATTTGAGCATTTTTGTTTTGAAAGACAAACTTTTGGAACCATAACTAGCTTCATAAGATTTTAGACATCCTTGTTCTTATTTCCATATTCCACGTTCTTTTCTCATCAAAAATATATCTTAGATACAAGATTAGATCTTTTTTTTTGTAAAGAATGTTGAAAATCGCTTAGTGTGCCAGTATAGAGCTAGTATCTTTCTTTTCAGGAAAAGGGATCTCAATTCTTCCTTGTGTTCAAAGATTAGTTTAGAAGTGTGTTGCTTGTTTGTATTTTTGGAAAGAAAAGTTCAGTGTATTTGTGTGGGATTTTTTCTTTTCTTTTGAAACAGAATTGAAAAACTCATACATACATTCATACATACTTGATGAAACTAGGATTAGTACCCCACTGTCTGCTATAGAAATATCAAATCAAGCAATTCAAAATGCTTCAGGAGACTCAGATCAAAATCCTTCTCCATTGGAGTAATATGATCTGTATACATCACCAGTATGGTCAATCAATACTCCCAAGAGTCATGGCATCTTAGATAAAACCTTCTCATTTGATGAAGCTATCCTAGAAGTCATGAATATCTCAGAATGACCTTTGGAAAACATGCATCATATATCATCATTTCTTTCTAAACCGGATTCCTTAGAAGTGAAACATGGGAATTTTTACCTTGATGATGATATGGAAAGGTACCAATGCCCTATCCAAACACACAATGTGCTTTCGTAAGTATTTTTTGCAAAAAATTCAAAAACCATTCCTATCAACATATCCATCAAACCTGGAATCATCGAGAATATCAATATAGGTTCGAATTGCTCTCTAGAAGAAATCACACAATATACTACTTTATTTAAAGATTTTCGTGATTTTTTCACTTGTTCATATGAGGAAATTCCATGCATCGATCCTAGCATCATCGAACATGATATAAAAACCTATCCAAATGTCAAACCTATACGACAAAAATTATGTCCAATGAATCCTAAGAAATTTGTTGCCATCAAAGCAGAAGTAGAAAAGTTGTTGAAGGTTGGATTCATTTACCCTATATCATTGACTGAATGGGTATCCAATCCTATTCCAGTCAATAAAAAACAAGGGACAATCCGAGTCTGTACTGAGTTTAGGGATTTAAATATGGCTTGTCCCAAAGATAATTATCCTACATCCTTCATTGATTAGATTATAGACGAGTGTGATGGTAACGGAATATTTTCATTTATGGATGGATTCTCCGGTTACAACCAAATTTAGATTAAGAAAGAAGACCAACACAAAACAACTTTCATTTTCCCATGGGGAACTTTTGCATATTGGAAAATTCCTTTTGGCCTTAAAAACATCGGGGCTGCTTTTCAAAGATCCATGTCATATGATTTTCATGATATTAAGAAAATTGTCGAGGTTTATCTCGATGACTTGATAGCCAAATCTAGGAGAAGAGCTGAACATCGTGCACATTTACGTGCTATTTTCCCTCTATGTCGACAGTATAAAATTAGATTCAATCCGCATAAATGCATATTTTGCATGGATTATGGGATGTTACTTGGTTTCATTGTATCCAAGGATGGGATATGGGTAGATCCCCTTAAGGTTGAGGCAATATTGCATTTTCCTTCCCTGAAAACAATTAGATGGATTCGAAGCCTACAAGGAAAAGCAACATTCTTGAGAATATTTATTGCTAATTATGCGAAATTTCTAAAGGTTTCACATGTTTCTTAAAACAAGATGAATTGTTCATATGGGATGAACAAGCTCAACGCTCATTTGATGTAGTGAAACAAGCCCTCGTGTCAACCCGAATGCTTAGTACTTTAGACTATACTATAGATTTATTGATATATTTGGCGGAAACCAAATCCACTTTAGGGATGGTTTTGGTCCAAGAAGACGATTCATCTCAAGAACATGTCATATATTATCTTAGTAAGCGCCTGGCTAGCCCCGAATTCACATATTCCCTGATAGAGAAGCTAGGACTAGCAGCAATTCATGTTGTCCAAAGACTTAGACAGTATATACTTCCAAGAAAAACAACTATAGTGGCTAAAATGAACCCCATGAAACACATTTTGTCCCATCGAATCATCGGTGGAAAGTATTCAAAATGGATAGTAATTTTGCAAGAATTTGATATCAAATTCGTAAACACCTAAAGCCAAAAATTATTTAACATTTGCAGAACTAGTGTCTGAGTTACCCGACAATAAAGAAGAAAAAATAGAAGAAGAGTCTTTGGGAAGACGAACATTTATTTCTCATTGCCACTACTGATCCTTGGTATGGAACATTAATTACATATCTCCAAACCCAAAGGATAGATGCTCAATTCTCTAGAATTGAATGACGTTGCATCCGATACCAAGAATGAAGATAGCTCATCATTGGGGATAATTTATACCATAGAGGAGTAGAATTAGTTCTAAGACGTTGTTTAGTCCATGAAGAAGTTGAGAAGGTATTAAATGATTTCCATGCAAGAGCATGTGGCGATCATCTTTTTGGGTGGGAAACTACCCAAAAAATATTGTGTGTAGGATACATTTGGCCCACAATATTCAAAGATTGCATCAATTCTCTTAAAAAGTGTCATCCTTGCTAGATTTATACAAGAAAAATGCATGCACATTTTGCTCCGTTACACCCTATAGTAACCGTGGGTCCATTTTCAAAATGGGGCATTGATTATATGACAATCAACCCCCATTCATTTAATGGACACCACTACATCATAGTAGCAATGGACTACTTTACAAAGTAGTCTGAGGCAATGCCTACTTTCGACAACACGACAAAAAATGAAGCATATTTCTTATTCAATCATGTGCTAACTAGGTTTGATGTACCCAAAGATATCGTCACAGAAAACAAGAGCCACTTTAGGGATTCCTTTATGGATGAACTTACGACCAAGTTAGGATTGCAACATGCTTTTTCCTCACCATATTATCCCCAATGCAATAGTCGAGTAGAATCCATCAACAAGGTTTTGAAAAACATCTTACAACAAATGGTTAATAAGGACAAAACTAACTGGAACATGATGTTATTCTCTGCTCTATTGTCTTATCGTACCTCGGATAAAACAACGTCTGGTTTCACTCCTTTCTAGTTATTTTATGGAGAATAAGTTGTGTTGCCAATTGAATGTGAAATCTTGTCATTAAAAATTGCTATCGAACTATTACCTAACACTTCTACAGAAGAAGAACGACTCCACCTTCATTCACTGGATGAAACTAGAAGAGAGGCCTCATTAAAGGTAGAAGCAAGCAAGAAATGAGTCAAGTCTGAATATGAAAAAGCATCCTGTCCTCGAGTCTTTTCAGAAGGAGATTTGGTTTTGGTTTATGACCAAGGCAATAATAAAATAGGAAAAGGGAAATTTGTACCTAAGTGATTTGGCCCACTTGTCGTCAAAACAACATTGAAAAGAGGTGCATATGAGTTATTCAATTATGACGGGGAACCCTTGTTGGAGATCAGAAATGGTCTCTATCAGAATAAATACTTTGCATAGGCACTGAGGCCTTGCGAATTTTTGTTGTATTATGTTGTATGATATGTAAAAAAATATTTGTACAATATTTATTTCGTGCACACACTTATCTTGCTATTGAAAAGAGGTGCATATGAGTTAGTCAATTATGATGGGGAACCCTTGTCGGAGATCAGAAATGGTCTCTATCAGAAGAAATACTTTGCATAGGCACTGAGGCCTCGCGACTTTTTGTTGTAGTATGTTGTATGATATGTAAAAAATATTTGTACAATATTTATTTTTTGCACACACTTATCTTGCTTGGTACTTTTACTTTCCATATGTCATTGGAACCTTTCACTTATTTGGGATATGAAGATGGTGCCAGCCGTGGCTGTCAGAACATTGCTTACGCCACATGGGTAATATTCACACTTGAAAATCAAGTCCTTAGTTTGGGAGGCTCTTTTCTTGGACCTGCAACCAATATTGTTGCAAATTATAGCACAACCATTGAGCTTCTAGTCAAGGCCAACACCCTTGGCATCCAACGAATAATTGTTAAACTGGACTTAAAACTTGTCGTATTTCAATTAAATAGTCAGTATCAGGTTTGTGATCCTATACAGTTTAGAATTTTTCTACGAGTTCGTCTTCTAGAATGTCAGTTTGAATTCATTGAATATATTCATGTTCCTAGAAGTTCAAATAGTCTAGTTGATTCCTTAGTTAACTACGTCCTTGATTGGCTTCTTTGTCATACATCATTCATATAAAGTAAGCATGTATTTTGAATGCATGGCACCATAATTGAACAAATATTTCAAAGTATAAGTAAATTTCGAAGTAACATTCCTTTGTATGAAGTAAAAATGCTTACATCATAAACCAAAACGTGTGTTTAAGTTCAAAAACAATCTTTGCAGTGACTTTACACACACCAAAAAGAGTAGTATAAACGCTTTCTCCCTTTGTATATTTTTCTTCAATAGAAAGGGTTCAAAAATATTTCATAAAAATTTGAATATATGGAAAATTAAAAAAACAGTTTTGGATTGTTTCAAATTTGTGATCCAACATAAAGACTCATCTACAACTGACAAATTACCAAGTAAATGGTTCATTACTTCTGAGATGCATCCGCAAAAGAGGTGATTACTACAAGAATGGTTAAAAATGAGTCATCTACTTATCTTTGTTATTTCAGATATTAAATGCATGTATTGAATCCTATTAGTTGCCTAAATGGTTGGGTTATGGTTACTTTTACAAGATTTTGGTGGAATTGACATGTTCAAACTATTTGATCTAGGATTTGAACGACAGACCATGATCCATGGTGTTGATATTTTTCACAAGAACCAGTATGAAGTAAAACCATGAATCCTTTTGTCCTACTTGGAAAGGATCCCATATTGGATGAAAATCGCAGTTATTTGGTTTTATTTCACCATCCGTTGACACATAATCCTACCTCGAATAGCCTACCTATGGAGGGAACATTCGAAAGAGTGTGCAAAACTAACTCAACCCATGTTTTCCATACATATCTTCTCCTTGGCCTGACCCATGCTCTTGAAACATAGGCACATTCCATTGAAACACTCATTCCCTCTTATGTATAATATCATTCTTGATTCTTTTTCAAGCTAATAACATGAAAAAGCACTAAAAATTATAAAATACAAAAAAATGGGGGCGATTGAATTGTGCCATATTGAATCATTGAGATAAAGGCAACAGTCAGTAATAGTTTCCCTTGAACATGACACATAATTTTGTATCCGCTGTCAGTACACCATTTACATTTTCCTTAGGAAGTTGTACCAATAATCTGATCAGATCTCCACCAATAGGTTATCCTTCCTGTCATCTATGGAGCTTTTGTTGATTCATCTGGATTTGACGAATTTCACAATGGTTGGTTACTCGAGTCTTATGTTTCCAAGTGTCCATTCTTCATCATGTTATGTGTTCAAGGGAAGTCAAGCCAGTGGCATCCATTCCTCAAATGTTCCTGACCAATCATGTCGATGTTCCTTGTGTCAGTATACAGTGTTGGATCTCACAACTCTACCAAATTATATCATCCTATTGATCTTAGTTTCATGTTAGTTGATGTGGGATACATTAATTCCCTCCTTCTGATGGATATGTTCCTATCGACACCAAATCATCATCTTGGAAATGGATCTAGGAACCCTGGTGAGTACCTTGGATCTTACAGTCATTAGTGGTAGGATTCATCGCAAATGAAAGTAGGTATACACCAATGACCCCTTATTATTTGATTCTACAAGTGTTTGACTTTAGAACATCTATTCACACTTGTCAGCTTGTACTCAAGTACCTTAGAGTCAACCATCATTATCGGTGGGCCTCCTTGCATTTGTTAACGGTATACATCAATGACCGGTAATCGGATGGTGTTTTATTATGCTCGACATCAACTCATTTATTCACATGATATACACTCATACTATTGTTGGTTTATTTGAATACCTTGGGAAAAATAGTCATATCACTCATCGATGCATTGCCCAAGTTGCACAAGATTAGACTAGCATGTCAAAGCACCACAAGACCTGAAAATTACACACTCATCAAAAAGTGCTTGTATACATTTTTTCTTTTTGATATGGATCCACTGTGTATTGTTCATGGCCATGCTTTTTTACTGCTAAGCATGGGTATACCCACCTCAGGAAGATATCACATATTTGGGAGCTTTCCTTGTTTGACTTGCAGGTGTTTCTCCAACTCATGCGTTCATAAACCATCCTTTTCCATCATGCCTTGATCACTAAAGAGTATCAACTCAAAGAGTATCAGCATGAAAGAGAAATAAATGTATTTCGACCCTTAACATAGCTTTGGACCTCACACATTAAGGGGCATATGTTAACAATAAAATTAACACCCTTGAGATTGTTGGTCTGAAACAATATTCTACTTCGCCCGAAACATGAAGATCATAATTTTTTGAACAATTTGACCACTACTTCCACAAAGGAAGAAATGTTTCAAGACAAGGTGGCTTTAAAGAGGCCAAGTCCCTAACCACTTAAGGGCCAAATCCCAGTTCCTATAACTCACATAGTGGAAAATTCCTAACATGGGCATTAATTGTCCTAGAAATATTGAAAGTCAAGTTAAAATGCCTGAAAACTACGGAAAGTGGGTTTTTTGAAGGAAATAACCAAAACCTTCAAAAATCCTAAATCCCACATTCATTATCAATAATGGGATGCTCAAATCCCAATCCTATAAATGAAAGGCATGTGAGGTGAATTAAGGAGGACAAGAGTGAAAAGAAAAAGCATGTTGTAGGAATTGGAGGATAGATAGAGTCTTTTTCACATCATAAGTTTCTTTGCTGATCATTGGAATATATGGAGAAGGATAGTTTATAGAAATGGAGAAATGGATTCACCTATTATTGGGTTGTAATCACTTTCCTCCCATTTTAATATGATGCAATCTGATTTTCCCCCAAATGTTGTGTATGAATCTATGCATTTTTATGTGTTTTTTATCAATATTTGGTAGATAGACTTTAATATTTTTTAAAGTTTTCAAAAGCTAGAGGTATGGAACTAGCTAGAATGATGCTAATGGAGGCCTAAAGGCTAAGGAGGTTGGAGAAAAAGGATATTCAATTAACGACATGCTTCAAGAGGTAATATCCTTCCTTCCCTCCTTATCTCTTCTTTGAAAAAGTTTAGAAATCTCAAGAAGCTTTCATTTAATGCATGTATTTCTGTTAGCAGGATTCACCCTCCCTGTAGTTAAGGATATATAGGATGTATACATTTCCCTACGGTCGAATATACTAACACTTAGTATATGAATAAATGTTGTGTTGAATGACTGGTTGATTGTTATGTTGCAACTGGATAAATGTATAACTGCTGCATTATATTAATGAGTATGCTTATGATTTTTATTCACTGTTAGTTCACTTAAGTCACATAAATAAGGGTTGGATCATAGATTGGTATTGAAATAATGTGCATACAAATGACCTACCATCCTGGTTTGCATTAGAAACCTTGGGACAGAGCCAAGGTACTAAAACATGCTCCCACACCAACTTCAGAAATGTGGTTGTGGAAGTTACCCATAAAACTGAGATATCTCGGGTGAGACAAAAACTGTGTCGCAGGTGCTATCGGCTGAGCTCCGCTCCACCGGACCAATATCTTGGGCTTTGTTATATGGAGCAGAAGGGACTAAAACTGGGTCCAGGGGTAGAGAGAGGGAAGAAAGCCAACAAGAATATAGTGAGATGCATATTGTTGAACAAACTGATAAAAATAAAATAAATGAACAATGACACGGATATAAAATTTATGGTTTCTGTACAGCACAACAAAAAGACTCACTAGAGCATTGTAGAGCAGGTAAAGTGAGAAAAATTCACGCTAAATTGTGACAGAGAAATCACGCAGGTGGGATACTATTAAAATTGTGTTGATCTGCACGACTGTCAAAGAAATAGTCATGTTGTAGTGGCCTAGAATGAATGAGATCTTCACTACTATGTAAATTAATTAGCATGGACAAATGGATGATGAATTTATGGAATTGAGGGTATGATACTCTTCACCTACAAGACACTAGTTACTAGAAATTAATGACACTTCAAGAAACAACCTAAACAAATAAAAATGAACAAGAATAGAGTGGATTCACCATTAATACTATTGTGGGAAATAATTCACAAGACTTAATCCCACTTTGAGGTGGGGTTAGGCCTTGTAGGATGCAGCAAGGCCTCAGTATGAAGCCCCTTCTTGGAGAGTGGAATGGTGAGGATGGATGACCCCAAGTGATCATACAATATTTTGTTAGAATCAAACTAAAACAAAACAAAATAGAAATAATAACAACTTAAATGAAATAACAAAGACAGGTGAGAGTATGCAAACTTCAACAATCAAAATGAGTTGAACCACTTGTTTGTTTAACAATGGTCAAGATAATACAAACACCTTGGATAGGTGAGCTACAAATGGAGGAAAAAACTTATCATAAGGGAGGTCCTCTTTGTACAAAACATACTTGAAGTGTGGATAATGATCCAATTTGAAATGGGAAGAACAATTTCCCCATGAGGTGAGGAAATGGAGCTCTAGAAATGCTTAGAAAATGATGGAAGAGGGTGAGAAAAATGAGAGCCCAAGCACAATTTGCACAACATAACTTTGGTTCCAATTATTCTTACAAATAACATGCTCATGGGATTCTTTTATAGGCCAAGAAGATCCCAAGAAATTACAAGATCACAATGTGAACCCATTGATTCATGGTTTGAGATCCCTAGTAAACCAAGAGGCCATTTGAGGAAACAAAGTGTGTGGGAAGGCAAATTCAAATTTAAATGGGTAAGTGTAGCTTTCATGATCCGTCAATGCACCATTGGTGGGTGATATCCCAACTTTTATGTTAGTGGTGTACAAATTGCAGCTATGATACCATGGAGTAATAGAGACTTTATACAAATAGGAAGCACAAGAAGTAGAGCTTTCTACAAGATAATTCTCACAAGTATGCACAAGGAAAATAGAGAGAAGCTAGAGAGACTGAATCACATTAAGAAGAGATGAATATTGGAGTGTATCCTTCCATTGATTAATTATGAATAATAATGTACATAAATAGTACATCCCTCATAGGTAAATTCGAGTTGCATAGGAGACAACTCATCTAGCTCAGAAAGCAAAATTACTAAATATGTAAACCCCCATAGGTTTCTAAAGCACTTTCCTAATCACTCAAGGACCTCACGAATTAGATAAATCATGAGTGAGTTTTCATGGATTGTGGAAAAACATGCTAATCCTAGAATCTGGAGAGGAAATCATGGAGGATGGGTTGGCAACAAAAGATAGCAGTTTCCTAGTAGACTAGCTTTGTGCTATCCACTGAAAAGATGGAATAAAGCAATATAAATATAGAATTTGCAGGAATGTGTGTTTACTAAATATTGCAGTCAATAAAGTGGAAAGGATCTAACAAAAATCAGGATAAATGCACTCATGGGGTATATATGGAAAGTGTTGACCAAGTGGTTCACATGGATGCCAACTATCTAGGCTAGTGGGTAGGAAATTAAAAATAATGATTAAATATTTTATCCTAAGTATGAAGTGGTTTTATAATATCCCAAAACCCCCCTTTAAGTATGAATTTACGATTATATTTTAGAAATATAAATTCATATGGATGCATATAGGGCCCAACAACAAGGCTATGGTCACCCTTACAATTATTTATGTCCAGAAAAGATGAGGAAATATGAAAAACCACAACGGGAAAATCCTCCCTCAAGAAAGGACAAGGCATATGATTTGAATAAAATGTCTTCAATATGTCTTTATCTTCAATTTAATGAGCTTAATGAATTGATTATGGTGAATTACTTCATGAAGAAGTTTGTAGACTCCATGATCATACCTAGAGTGTAGAATCTACAAGAAGGAAGATGAGAGACTCCTTATTTCTCATCATATGATGAAGTAGGATAATTGTATGAATGATTATTTTTGTTGTCATACCATGATATGCAAACACAATATTGAAAGGAAAATATATATGTGCATAATGCTTCCCAAAGAGTACAAAAAACTAGACAATCAGTTACATAATCAATTCCTTATATAACTGAAAAATGGTGATGTGGATCACATAACTTTCTTCCAATATGATGTAGAACCTTCCCAGATATGATATAAGGCTAGAAAAACTATGATATATCATAAATATTATCATAGAGAACAACAAATACCAAATTTTTATTGTCTCCATGATGATATATGGCTAGATTAGAAAAATGACGAGCAATTGGGAAAAGATGATGGATGTAAAAATATGAATGATAGATGGACTTGAGATCTGAACCATAAGTCTTTATAAAATATACAAAAATGTGTAATATAATTCCAATGATGAATAATGTCATGTATAAAAAACCAGTGAAAAATAGGCAAGACTTGAAATCATTAGATATAAGTAACACTGCATAGGAAACCAATGAGGAATCAACTAGTGAACTTGGGGTTTGTATAGTCTTAGGAGTATTCAAAGGTATGGTAGATGGAATGTATGGTGTCATAAAATTCATATAATCCTGAAAATATTCTTATAAATCAGAATTATAAGCATTTGAATGAAGTAAGGAAGAGTTGCTTAAATACAAGTCAAGATCTAGTGAGAAATCACAAGTATTGGGAGATGGATCTAGTATACTAATAGGTGGATTATATAAGAAAGGAACTAATATTTACAATTCTGATATATCAGAAAGAGAATATATATCAGATATATGAGGAAAGGATTTAACTCTAGCAGTCAAGTCATATTTTATATCACCTTGAAATTGTGCACTATGACAGTGTTCTAAGGATTCATCAGCCTTCTCTAGCTCATCTCAAACTTCAATGTTGTGCTTCTCAAGTAAATAAGACATGATGTCTATATTATTGTTGAAATATTTCTTCTCAAGATGAAATCCCTTGCTTCAATAAATGTACTCAAAGAAGGCATTTTCCAATTCAAAATTGGAAAGCCTAGTAACATGACAAGTAGACACAAAAACATATTATTCAAGACCCTTTTTTGATAAAATGGAAATAATCAATTGATTGTCCTTCTTATCAATCCCTCATTTCTTTATCAACAGAAAAAATGACTTGAATTTGGTGAAGAATCCTTCAATGGAATCAAAACTACTTGGACTCAATGGGAATAACTCATTCTCCAATTGATGCGCTCTTATATCATATTTAACTCCAAAGAGAGACTCATGTTTGGTCCAAAATTGGTTTGGAGTGGTCAAACCATCTATATGAAAGAGTATATAAGGAGAAATAGAGAGGCAAAGAAATCCATAGGCTTCATCCCACCTATTATGCCACTTAGAGTTCTCAACAACAGAATTAGGCTCATTCTCTAAAGCCATAGAAACTCTATAGAGTCCCTTATTATGAAACATAATGCCAATTTTTTCCTTCCATTCATGATAGTTTAAGGGAGTAATGATCATATCTAAAGAAGAATCCATACTAATATGTTGATGCGCTCAAGGAGATATTCTCTGTAACTTGCACAAATAAAACTAGGAGAAAATATTGTAAGCTTAATACAAGCTCTTCTTCAGAGAGGGATATAAGAATGGATGTGCTCTGATAGAGAGAACAAATAGCTCCTCAACTCTGTAGAACTTGAACAAACTTGTGCTCTAATACCATGTAGGAAATCTTTGATACCATGTATAAATTGAAGCTCTGATAACATGTTGTAATAGAGCCTTGATGCAAAGAAAAAGCATAGGAAGTAGATATTGCTATAAGATAATTCTCACATGCATGCACAAGGAAAATAGAGAGAAGATAGAGAGACTGAATCACATGAAGAAGAGATGAATATTGGAGTGTATCCTTCCATTTATTAATGTTGAATAATAGTGTACATAAATAGTACATCCCTCATAGGTAAATTTGTTGGTTTTTCTAGATCTTATTAGTTTAATTAGGATATTTGTCTGAAAGAATAACAAGTAAAGCTAGATGCATAAGATATAACAGATACACAAGACACAAATATTTTCACCTGGGAAACCATAAAGGAGAAAACACTGCAAACTTCCTTAAATAGTACAGTCACAAAGACTGTGTCATAAGATGATCAATCCCAATAATAAGAAGTATTCAACAACTATCTATCACTCCTCCCTTGTCTCTCTCTCTCTCTCTCATGCAAACTTGAGTGAGTGTGAGTTGTGTATAAATGAGGGAGGATGCATCCCTATTTATACTAATAAAGTGACTAACCTTTTACATGTTTGGGTCGACCTGTTTCACTAACAACGAATGAATTCTCCTAGAGAGACTCCAAATACATATTACATGATGTCACATTGGGGACTATTTCCCCGACTTACAATGGAGGTTGTACCTCAAGCTCTAGACACAATAAAGACATTCTGCAAGGAGGCAAACATATCTACAATGGGGGTACAACGACATACAATAATAATATACATAAGAACATCGTTCGAAGTTACAGATACATCAAAAAAATTTGAGTTGCATAGGATACAACTCATCTATCTCATAAATCATACTTACTAAATATGATAAACCCCCAAGAAAAGTTTAATAAACCCTGATTTTGACAATTTTCTTAAAAAACTGTAAACTTAATTTTCAGGAAATCATTGTCACATGTTTTCTAGTTCATAAAATCTCATTAGCTTGTAATGGAGTCTCTTTACTCAATATATTCTAAAATTTAGACTAAATATAGATCACGTTGTCCTCTATCTAACAAGTCCCATACAATTCCAATATGACAACAAAAGGTTGTAAAAAAAATTTCATGATGACTCGTTTGGAGGATCCCAAACCAAGGTTCATTTGCTTTGATACCAAATGTTATGTACACAATAATCCAATAAGCATTAAAAACCACCATTTAAAATAATTCCATGCATATAGCAAGTGAACGAGTGAGTAAAAGACCTCCAATTAGAAGATATCCAAAAGAAAAAAAATGAGATAATTATTCAAATGGTTCATTTTGGTTTCTAAATAGGAGATAAAGAAGGCATGGAGTATCCTGCACTTTAGGTTCCATGTCTATAACTAATATAATAATAACGAATGAAAGTAAGGACCCTAAAAATTGAGTCTTATGTGAGTGATTTCTTTTTATGACGAGTTGAGTTTACACGAGAAGCTTCAAAAGTACTTGTCAAGACCTACTACAGAGGATCTAACAACTCCCCATATTTCTGTATGCTCGTGTCTCTCCTTTGGCCCCTAAAGAAATAAGGTTAATGCACACTATTTGTCTAATATGATTCATGTGGAGACAACAAGTATCTTTGTTTCTTTGTTTAGTGAATGTAATTTGTTATTAAAGAGTTGTAGAATAACATAGCTTTCTACTCTTTCCGAAAGAATATTTTAGAATTTGTATAATTGGTAAGAAAGACATAGAACACAAAGAGCAATAATATAATTGATTCCAATAAGTATGTAAAGACAATTGTGTGTTCATTATCCATTCACAATATAACACATTAAAATGAAGGGAATTATGGAATTAACAAAGGATTGTAGGATATATTCAATAAATGCTATTGAGCTTGAGTTAAAACATCTCTATGCAGAAACAAAGACTATAGATTGAAATTTCATGCAATTACTATATGATTACAAAACTCAATTGGGAAGGTCAAATTTTGTGATCTCATATCATTATGCATGAAAAAAAAGTATCATATTGATGGAAAATCATTGGGTTCTTAAAATTAATAGGATCTATTTTCCCACTCGATACACACATATACTCGATACACACATATAGGTATTGAGATAAACAATTTTCAAGGCAAATGATCTATCATGATGTTATAAAGATGAATTATTAGTTTTATCTTTTGAACAAGTGTTTATATGCACATCAACAAATTTTCAAGCACCTAATGTATACATATTTGTAGGGCAATACATAACATATCCATAAGAAAACAAAGATTTCAAATTTTCAAATGATTATGCACACAATGGCAGAAAAGATGAAGCCTAGTGTATAGAGTTGCTCACTAGAAATAATTTCATAAAAATAATTAAGCTCAGTTGGATCATATCTCGTTATTCAATGGCCCCAAGATCCACCCCCGAGTGCACATCAAGCCACAGCTCGATGCCAGGAGGGGAGGGTGAGCGAGGCCAGGAAGGGAGGGGAATGGATGGGCATTTAGCAATGGCTATATTGATTGCAGAAAGTGGCTCGATTGATTGCAGAAAGAGGAATGGATTGTAACATGTGATATAGTAATGGATATTTGGTGTTTTCTCAAGACAAAATAAAAATAGGCGAGACATCATGTCTATGTTCACGATTTATGTCGTGTATAATTTCTCACTTGTCTTGGCCCACAACCAGTTCAAATATCAAGAACAAGGAGACACTTTAGATGCCCAACAAAAATGTAACATAACACTTTGGAAATGTAATGCATATATAAATGTAACGTAGCACTAAGGTAATGTAACACATATCTAAATGTAACGCAGTAGTAAGGTAACATAAAGAAAATGTAGTGCAAGAAGAATCGCCTTTTGGTCCAGATATTTGCACGAAAGTTGAGGCCATAACTGTTGCTGCTCACTAGGTACCAGGAAATGACTACTCAAATGTTCACTTCAACTTTTAAACTTTCAAATGATGGAGTGTATACTATTTCTCTCTAGGTACCAGGCAATCGTTGCTCAAATGTTCACTTCAGCTGAACCTGGGTTGCTCTTTGTCGATCCCTCTAATACCACTATATATTACAAATTTCACCAAAAAAATTTACATTCAGACTTAATTGAAAGCACATTAAAAGGGAAATTTTCACTCCAACAGACAAGTGCTTGCAAATGCAACAGTAAAAAAAAATTACATTCAGACTCAATTGAAATCATATTAAAAGAGATTTTCACTCCAACAAACAAGCTCCAGCGAATGCAACAGTAAAACAAGAAAACCTGTATCAATTGCGTCACCGTCACCTTCTTTCTGTCTCGTACCAACTAGTTTGCTAGGTGATGATGCATGCTCTAATCTAATGTGCATTGCGTTTCCTTATGTGGCAAATAGGATTTGAACCTGAACATGATTTGAACTTGTATAGGCTGATTAAGAATTCCATGTTCCTTGCATGAACTCTGATAGGAGTTATATGAATAATTTACCATGTAACAAAACACTCGGATGTGATAATAACAAGGGCCACATCCTTGCAAGTAGTTGCATGTTCGACTAAAACTTTTTCGAGGTTTTTACCCCCTATAAACTTGTTGTCATTTGAATCTGTTCAAAAAACGCAAAAATACAAAAGATTATCAAAATACATTTAATATTAAGTGCTTCTTCCACATTTAATTTTTCATGAGCTTTTTTCATTCTCTCTTTACTGGATAGGTATTAACCTGTTTCTGATTGCAAAGTTGCTTGAGTTCTTCCAACTATTCTTAAAATTTATTTCATTTGTTTCTAACCACCCATCTTTTGACCTGAGTTGTATCGACTTATTTTGATCTCCCAATTGTTTATTGCACAAAAAACGCATCACATGAAATTCTGTAGTAGCTTCGAGGTAGGAAAAAGATGTATTTGTTCCGTAGCATGAAACTTTATTTTCTTGGCTATTCCCTAGAAGTCTATCAGCTTTGTCCTCTTCTGTTTTTAACTAGCAAGCAGATCAAAACTCTAGCTCTTGCGGTTGTTGTTGAATCCACCTGCGGACCCTCCATCATCTTTTAGATGTGCTTCACCCCACCATCATCTCATAGATGTGCTTCACTTCGACCAGAGTTCTCGAGATGAAATGCAGTGGTGGTGTGGCAGAGTAAATCAACTTGCATGGGTTCCTTATGCCGCATGTATCTTGGTTTATAAATGAGAACCTTGTATATTGTGCTTCCATCAAAAGTGGCACTTAAATCTTCAATATTCACGCCAAATTATTGTAATCATTGATGGTTCACTTCTCAATTTTTAGTTATAACAAATTTTTAAGAATCAATTCGAGATGAGGGAAGCACTTTATAAATGGGGCTGGATATAGATACTGTTAGATGATGGTTATATGCTATTAGGGTCTCTTCTATCTCTTGTTAGGTCCACCTGTTTACGTAGAAAAAGGATGGGCATGGGAGCATAATGGAGAGGAGGATTAAATAGCTCTACTAAAAATAAGGCAGTCCATTTCATTATTTACATCCACCTACTATTAGTGTAGTCATTATCTCGTCAGGCAGGCATAAGTGAGTAGAATATGCTATTAATTTATGACAATTGATAATAAAAAAGGTTTGGTTTCCGAGAGCTGAAAATGCAAATCATAGAAAAGCCTTGAGAATATATAAGATCCCACAACAGTTAAAAATGGTGAGGAGCTCATGTTTTCTAAGTGATGGATCTATCACAACATTTCAATCTCAAGCAGGAAGAAAAGTATTGTTTTCTTGGCAAACTTTTATCATGCATTTTTAAGAGTGCCTTATTTTCAGGAGTGACCCGACCAAAAACCATTGCATGAGGAGATCTTTGCCAATAGTTTATGGTATTAGGCTAAGTAGACATTTCAAATGTAATATTCTCTCTCGGATTTATTGGGCATTTTCCTATTTCCTTAAATTTATTATTCACAATATTTTAACTTACAGTTTTAGTCTTAAAGAATAAGAGGAAGACTTGTCTTATATAATCTTTGCTTCATGTATGACTTTCCATTAAATTAATGAATCATGGGAGCACTTTTATCCTCAATGTGCCAACAAACTGTACCATTTACTTTACTTTTTTTTATTTTGTCTGTAACGTCCAGGGAATTCCCTATTTTCTCATATTTGAATCAATGTATGTCCCCTCCTCCGAAGAGAGCGTGAAAGTGAGAATGTTATATAAAACAAAACTCACGATCAAAACCTGAATGCTTTCCAGCATTTTCTTCATAAGATAGATTCCAGATTTGGACGAACGGCATGTGCATGCAACATGCAAATGGTGATTGGTTTTTAAACAAAGGTTGTCCATGGTTGACGCTATGGTGTCACTACCAAGTGAAACATGTTCTATCCATACGATAATGATTTGTTTTACATTTAGAAATTATAAGAATGGTTGTTCCTTTCCCTACAACTTAGCATTGTTGGCTTACAAGTATGACACGTGCTAGCAAGTTCTAAGTTAGTTTTTAGAGTGCATCTCTCACTCAAGGCTTTAAACATGAAAGTAGGGTCAAAATCAACCAAACAATGCAAGCTTTGAAGCAATTGTTACTAGTTTCCATAGTTTTTCTGAAGATGGGTTTCAAACCCACGATCCGCTCTATTTGACATGCTTGTGTACCCACAACACCTGTCATACATGCATTCTTGTGTACCCACAACATCCGTCATACATGTACATAAATAATATTAACATTAACAATGTAATATTAATGTTAATAACGTGTGCATGTAATAATATTAACATTAACAATGTAATATTAATGTTAATAATGTGTGTATGGACCATGCATTTACATAGAACATGAAAATGGCATAGACAACAATGTGTTCAAAGACATGCAAATGTCATAAACAACAATGTGTTCAAAGACCTTAAAGCCAAAGGCTTATGACTCAATTGGATAAGGCAGGGACTTGCTATCTTTAGCAGCTCCACTTGTTTAACAATCAAGTCTTTGATAGATCATTAGCAACCCGATTTTACTTTTAATCCTTTCATATTGAAAATTAGAACATAAAAAGAAGATTCAGGAGGAAATCCATATATTTGATGTATGTGAGAAAAAGTAAAGGCGTCGGAGAACCCCGCCATTGATAAAATAGACAAATGCACTAAGACTATTTATTTCATTTCTTAGTGATTCTGACTTGACTTGAAAACATAGATAACATAGTAAAATAGATCCAACTTTTCTCTGTTATTTTATTAGTCCCTGCCAAAGGCCGGGTACTATTGTTTTCGATCTGTATTGACCAAACATTAGTTTGGGTTGACTCAAATTCAATGTACCATTTTGTCCAAAATTTCAAACTAATTTTTTATTAATTAATATAAAAATCCTTATAAATCCATATTTTCTGCAAGGTCATTGGTTTATACTTTCAAGCATTATTGCAATAGTGGCGGTGAGGACAATGAGGTGAATTAAATGAACCTGACTCATTCACTGCATCTTCACTGCCACCAGGACACCTCAGATGCATTGCCACCACGACACCTCAGATGCACTGCCACCAGGACACCTCCTTCATGACCTCCCTTCTCATGCACTTCATCTTCACTGCACCATGACACCTCATATACACTGCCACCACGACACCTCCTTCATGACTGCCTCATTGCCATTATTGCCACTTGGCTCACCTCTTTCATTGCCACCCTTATCATCATTGCTACTCATTAATTATCAATATCATGTCCTCCTACAATAATATTTCAACTTGTTAACATTAAATATCATGCCTACCTACAAGTTAAAACAATCATTCATATTGGGACATTAAACAAGATTACTTGATATAAGGATGGCATGTTTCTGCAAAATCTTGCAAAATATTATATGCACCGTTTTGCACTTGCAGTGCATATTTCTGGGTTAGAAAATAATATTTTCATTGCAAAATATTACATGTATTGCTTGCACTTGCAGTGCATATTTCTGCCACAAAAGAAAAAAATCAGTGTCCTGATTTGAAATCATTTTTCAGTGTCTTGATTTCTTCATTGCTTCTAGATGCTACTAGCCAACTCCATGCTTCCTGTATCCCAGGAACTGTGAGGTATCCATGTAGAAAAAAATTGGTTCAACATTGACAAAAATAACACCTATGTGCAACAAGTGATTGCAAAGATAGAAAAATTGAAGCTGTCAACTCTGTTTTACATACAAGGCATTCAACAGAGAAGTTTATTCATGGTTGCATGTGAAAAAAGCGATTGCAAAGACATAAAAATTGAAGCTTTCAACTCTGTTTTACATTCAAGGCATTCAACAGAGAAGTTTGTTTTGATAAGAAATGGAGGAGCAGATAAAACACGAAACATAAAAAATTTCTCTATTAAGGAGCTTTCACTCAGACCCTGCATACATTACATCAAACACCAGTTTTATAGCAAGTCTATGGAGTTTGAAATCCTTCCACGATACTTCTAGAAGCTCCAGAGGCTTCAAGGTGTTTCCAGCTTCATCTACTGCATTTACATCTTCAAATACTAGATTTAATGTTGATGGGTGATGGTTGGAATTATCTTCCAACACTACCTCTTAATTTCAACCATCATTATACAAACAATCACATTCAAAAACTTGAGAATAAAAAAAATTGAAAATCTTGGAAACAAATTACATGTCCATAAACAGATTGATACGGAGATATGCATATACAAGAAAGTAAATTTTTTTCAACAAAAATGAACATTTGACTTCTCCATTTTTCCTTCATCTGTCTCTCAATGTCCTGCGGTTAAATCCTCCATGTTATCCATCCATTGCTCCTCAACACTGTCCACAAACAAAATCTCATCTCCAGGTTGTTGCTGTTGTTCTCCTTCTTCACTGGTTCAACACCACAGTCTACCCTCATGTCCTCTTTAGCGGATCTACAATCCTTCTTTTGCTATAGTCTTCAACAACAACAAGCTTCGTGCCTACATAGATGCTGAGCCTGCAAAACAACTCGAGCTTTAACTTCTTGATTGATGTTGAGCCTGCAAAATGACTCGAGCTTCAAATCCTTGAGTACTCCTCTGGAGGCACATTGATGTTGAGCCTGCAAAATGACTCGAGCTTTAGAATGAAACCCTTCATTATGAGGTTACAAACTCGATTTTCTAAAAACTGTAAAACAAACAGGAAGCGAAAGACACTTGCTCAACCGCACTGAACAAAAGTCCTGTTACGATAGTCTTAAATAGAGGAGGATGGGATTTTAAGTTTGCAACAACTCAACCTGCGACTTCAACGCAAAGGCAACTTCAAATTTCAGTATGCAACCAAAGCACTCAGCTCATGCATAGATAATAAGGGGATTTCCCAAAATTGGCAAACCAGCGCTCAAATAAGTCAACTAACATATCTATGGGTAAGTTCTCCTCTTACGCAGGTCACTACCAACAAAAACGACTCAACTGAGACCAGAGAGAACAAAATAGCAGCAGGGGGCTTCTCAAATGATGATGGCTCTTTTATTCATAGAGCCTAGACAATGAGGACAAGACTGAGCTTTAGGCTTTGGCCACACTCGGCCAAAGAAGAGAGAGCTCTCTTTCTCTCTTACGATGGTGACTCTTCTCCGCAATGGGTAGCAACAAACACAAAACATGAAGATTCTTCTTGCAAATTTTCTCAAAATGATGGTGGCACCTTCTTAACACACATGTAGTTATGATAGCAATTTCCTAAACCTCAAGAAACGCCTTCAGCACACTATACATAGTTACACTAAACAAAATGCATAGCATAATCAAACTCTCTAGCCTATCCTATTTACAACACACATAAAACTAACTTCAGCAAGCCTATCCTATTTACAACACACATAAAACTAACTTCAGCAAGCGTTCATAATCCTGGGCACTCGCGTGAGGGAGTCATGCCCAACCATTACCAGGCTCTGATACCATGATGAGAAATGGAGGAGGAGCAGATAAAACATGAAACATACAAAAATTCTCTATTAAGGAGCTTTCACTCAGACCCTGCATACATTACATCAAACACCATTTTTATAGCAAGTCTATGGAGTTCAGAAGCCTTCCACGATACTTCTAGAAGCTCTAGAGGCTTCGAGGTGTTTCCAGATTCATCTAGTGCATTTACATGTTCAAATACTACATTTAATGTTGATGGGTGATGGTTGGAATTATCTTCCAACATATTCATGGTTGCATGTGAAAAAATCGATGTCATATGTTGGCATAATCTAGACTTGAAGTGTACTAGAAGGGTCGATGAAGTTCAAGAACCAAATATTTACTATTTAAACACTCTAGGAATTCCTACTTTTTTCTCCATTGTTATTGGAGTAGTACTTTTCATGCATAATTGATACCTAGAAGAAAAAAGATGGTTATTTCTTGGGCATCAAATAAAAATATGAAAGTTTTTCTGCATTGTAAATATGAAAACGTGATTGCCAAAACTCCAAGACTTGCATTATAAAGAGGAATACTGTAAATATTAAAGTTTTTTTTCATTGTAAATATAAAAGGGATACTATACTAAATATGGAAGACATATGCCAGCATTATGTCCATAGTTTTCACTACAACAATTATTTTGTTTCTATGTTGTATAGATGAACAAATATGCCCAACCAGAAAAATATCACCAAATTTACACAAAATCAAAGTTTAACCATGAAATTATAACCAAATTTACATAAAATCATTCAAGCCTAGACTAGTATTGCGAAAACAATTAAAACCCTTATCCTGTAGCAATGTACATACCTGAAAATCCATGTCCTTCAACATGAAATTTGATTGTTAAAGTATGGATCAACCTAATTTTCCTTCATGACAAACATATATGGATATGGCAGTGGGAATTACATGTCTAGATATACCTCGGGAGGAGGATTAACTTTATGGCAAAGAAAATCACACAAGTATTCACTTAATTCTGCAAATCCCATCATTGATGGGTTATTGATTCGATGTGTTATGTTAAGAGTAATTAGATATGAAAGATACCAGTTATATCTTACTTGGGATTATGATCTTCTTGGCGTGTAAGGATGTAAAAGAGAAACAATGGGAAATTCTATTACTGGACCTCCTCCCCCTCATCCTGAAGTAGAAGAACGCGCTCTAACTTCACACAACCCATCCTTGTATTTCCGAAATAATGCATATGCATGTTGCAAAGAAAATGAGAAATATGTACCATCATTAAACAAGTTTCATCTCAATAATGGCTAGGGGAATCTTGATAATATGTCTGATGACATTCACAACCGATGGTATGGTAGTCACTCTCAAACATCATATCAATGTTGGCTTGTATTATCATCCTATCCATTGAGTAGGATAGACTTGAGAACCAAGATATAACAAACTTCACTTCAAGATCCCCCTACAGCAGGTTATTAATACGCACCAGTCAAAGAGAGATTTCTAGACAAGGAGCGAAAGATCTTGCTTTAGAGAAGGAGTTCAAGGAGATAACAACTGCTCAGATAGAAACTATTTATAGTGTAGAGTCCTAGTAATCAATATCAACCACACATATTGATCTTTCTACTTTGTATTTGATTCTCACCATCATTTCATGCTGCACCTATTTGACATTCCCATAAATTGCTAGTTCGCTCATCTTTCAGTAAAATCTAGGCATTACACATATGGATTGAATTGATTCTAGACTCTATCGATCAAGGGTGGAAATGAATAAAAACGAACCCTGTCTCTTGTGAAATAATAGAATGAAGCAACATAAGCACTATGGGCAGTTAATTGCCTTCTCATTATTAAGAGCAAATTAAATAGGAAATAGAAAACCACAATACTATGGGCGAATACCATAGGTGAGTAAATACCGTGGTTACCTAACTTGCTAGCTTAACTACGGGTGAGATTACACTCTTCAACACACCCCCTTAATCTCAACTGGTAGTACATCATCAGCACTGTCTATGCCTAAGTGCTCTCTCTGATATACAAATGCTGGTGTTCCCAATGGTTTGGTGAACATGACAGCTAATTGCTCCTTAGAGCCACAAAAAAGTAAAGAAATTTGTCCATCATTGACTAACTCACGAATGAAATGATAGCAAGTGTCAATGTGTTTTCTTTTTCTATGAAATACATTATGTTTAGACAATTGTATTGTAGAGTTATTATCATGGAAAATAGAAGTGGGATCTTTTGCAGTGTGTCCCATATCTTTCAACAATCTTCTTAGCCAAACTACATGGCAAGCTGCTATGGTGGCTGCTACATATTCTGCTTCTGTAGAAGAAATGCTCACAATGGGATGTTTCTAAGATTCCCAATAGATTAGATTTGTACCCAAATGGAAAGCATAACCAAATGTGCTTTTCCTAACATCAATACTACCTGCAAAATCATTGTCAGTGTACCCTATAAGAGTACTGTCTGGTGTATGAGTGTACCTGAGGCAATATCTAAGTGTTCCTGTAACATATCTCAGTATTCTTTTTCCAATGTTCCAGTGAGAGTCTTTGGGAGACTCCATAAATATGGAAATAAGACTGACAACATACATCAAATAAGGTCTAGTTGCAGTCAAATACATTAAACTGCCTACCATTTGTTTATAGAGTTTATTGTTTACTGTTGGTTCATCACCATTCTTGTTTAACTTGGTGCCAAGAGCTATAGGGGTTTCTGTAGGTTTACATTTATCCATTCTGAATCTTTGCAAAATATCAGTAGCATACTTATGCTGGCAGATAAAAATACCTTTATCATTTGAGTAACTTCTAGGCCAAGGAAGCACTTCATCGGTCCTAGATCAGTCATTTCAAATTCCTTTTTCATGACTGTCTTGAAATCTTCAAGCATCAAATTACTAGTGTAAATCATGTCCTCAACATAAAGACATACCATCAATATTTTACCTTTCTCTGTTTTGACATACAAAGTGGGCTCATTGTTGCTTCTACTGAAACCATTGTTGATGAGGTAGGAGTCAATCCTACTGTACCAAGCTCGTGGAGCTTGTTTTAGACCATACAAGGCCTTTTTTAGCTTATACACTTTGTGTTCATGAACCTTGACAGTATAACCAGGTGGCTGGTCTACATAAACTTCTTCTTCAAGAATGACATTAAGAAAGGCAGATTTCACATCCATTTGATACATAGGCCATTGATTTTGTGCTGCAATGGAAAGTACAGGTCTGATGGTATCCATCGTTGCTACAGGAGCAAAGGTTTCCTCATAATATATATCATACTCCTTTTTCATTCAATTTGGTCTTATAGACCCATTTGACTCCAATATTGGTTTTGTCTGCAGGGATGTCAACAAGATCCCAAGTATGATTTTTCTCTATTGCATCAATCTCTTCATTCATGTCTTTTACCCACTGTGCATCCTTCACTGCTTCATTAAAATATGTGGGCTGACACGAGAAGATAGTAAACTGAAGTTGCTATTCAAGAATTGGAGTCTATTCATATAACTCTCTCAAGCTTTTGGTTTTCCAGTTCTGTGGTGGACCATCTGCTCCATCTTCTTGCTGTTGTACTTCCAATCTTAGAAGTCTGATAGGTAGATCTGGATGATATGAGCATTCTTCATGTTGTATGTCTAAAGGATCACTCTATCATTTGTCTTCAATGAAATTTACGTCTCTTCTCACCACAAGCTTCTTGCTAACAGGATTATATAGCATGTATGCCTTGTGTTGTTCACTATAACCAGTGAAAATGTAGCGCTCACTTTTCTTGTCTAACTTTATTCTGAGTTCATCAGGTATATGCACAAATGCAACAGAACCAAAGATTCTAAGATGTGAGACACTAGTCTTAGTGCCACTCCATGCTTCTTCAGGAATCTTGTCTTGGACATGCACTGTGGGTGATTTGTTGAGCAAGTAGACTGAGCATCCAACAGCTTCATCCCAATACTCATTTGACAGTTTCTTGTGTGACATCATGCTACCGACCATGTTCATGATGGTCTGGTTCTTCTATTTAGCAACTCCATTCTGTGGAAAGTGAACCCAAGTGATAGAACAATTGCACTCACAAAACTGCTAATCAAACATGC
Source organism: Pseudotsuga menziesii (assembly GCA_001517045.1). NCBI lineage: Eukaryota > Viridiplantae > Streptophyta > Pinopsida > Pinales > Pinaceae > Pseudotsuga > Pseudotsuga menziesii. The sequence continues at coordinate 412,793 of LPNX010612441.1, forward strand.
AAATTTACACACACAGGAGATTGAAATTGGAGCATAACACTAATCTGTATTGAATAAGTGTACAATAGCCAACCTTATGAAGTCAAAGGCTGCTGCAATATATAATTACATGAGAGATTCGAATGTATAAGGATGCCATTTGAAATAGTAAAAAAGTAGGCTTACTAAATCTAGTCAAATCCCCGATAGGTGCATAAAGCAGTTTCCAAATCTACCTAGAGGCTCACGATTTGGAAAAGTCAAGTAGGAAAGCTAATAAGTGATGGAAATAAAACTCATACATGCTTTTATTAGGATAAAATAATGGAGGATGATGAGCGAAAAAAACAAGTCAACTACACCTAGTCTTACTTTCCCTTTTGCCATAAATCTCAATAAAGCAGGCAACTTAGCAGAAAAAGCCGATATGCACTAGGGAGGATCTGGAATAAAGTAGATATGCTAAATATGGATTCCAAGAGGTTTCCCAAGCACTCCATGACTTATTTTTAGCAATTTTTACTTCTAGGACATGTGGAAGACAACTTGCATAGAGTGGAATATTGGAAACTAGGCAAATAAGACAAAAATGGATTAATTAATGTCTAAGGTAGCTAACTATGGGTTGATTATTCCAACACCCCCCCCCCTTAAGCCTGAATTTATGAGTAAATATCAAAAAAATATAGGGTCTAGCAGCAAGGCTTAGTCACCCTTTACATACTGCATGTCCATTTAACCAATGAAAGAGGCAAAAACCCAATGGGAAAATCCCCCCTTAAACATGGACAGTTAAACAAAATTTGAAAATATTTTCATCAATCATGCTTCATGGCATGATCAACAATCCCCAACAGTGATTTGAGATTGCTGAATGTCTTCTCACAAAAAAAATTGGTGAAGATGTCTGCTAGTTGTTCTGAAGATGCACAGAAGAGTAGATGAATGGTGCCATCATGCACAAGCTGTCTGATGTAGTGCATATGGATATCAATATTTTTGGTTCTCTGTCTCTGAACTAGATCATTGCATATTAGAATGGTGCTCTGATTATCACAATAGATAATATTTGAAAACTATGATTCAAAGCCACACTCACCAAGTATCCCCTGCAACCATAAAAATTGAGTTGCTGCATTTACAACTCCTCTGTACTCTGCTTCTGTAGATGAGAGTGCTATGGCACTCTGTTTCTTTCTTGACCAGCTGATTGATCCTTCAGCAAGCATGAACACATATCTTGATGTTGACTTTTGATCTGTGTTGTCACCTGCCGAATCACTGTCAGTAAACCCAATCAAATCAAGATAATATTTAGCTTTGTAGAAGATCCCATGAGTTCTTGTTCCTTGAACAAAGTTAAGGATCCTTTGGCTGCTCTCCAATGGATCTCATGAGGCTGATCCATGTATCTTGAAGCCACACTTAGTGCATAATAAATATCAATTCGAGTATGTGTAAGGTAAATCAAACACCCAATCAACTGCCTATATAGTGTATTATTTACCATAGGAGAAGAACCTGCTTCTTCAAGCTTAACTCCTAAAAGGAAGGGAGTCTTGCTTGACTTGCAATATTTCATGTTGAACTTGTTCAGCAAATCTAAAGCATACTTGGACTGATGTACTTTTATTCCATGTTGGGCTTGAGCAATTTCGAGACCCAAGAATTGGCTCAACAACCGCAAATCAGTCATAGAAAATGCATGGTTCATTGCATCCTTCAAGGAGGCAATCTCTTTCTTTGAACTTCCTGTGATTAGAAGGTCATCCACATACAAGACAATAATCATCAAAGAACCATGAATCAGCTTCGAATAAACATTAGGATCAGACTTGCATCGAATAAAACTCAATGACAACAGAAAGCCATCAATCTTGGCATACCAAGCCCTGGGGGCTTGCTTGAGCCCATACAATGATTTCTTTAACCTACACACAAAACATGGATTAGAAACAAACCATTGAGGCTGCTGCATGTAAATCTCTTCAGTAATATCTCCATTTAGGAAAGCACACTTCACATCCATGTGATGTACCTCCCACTGCTTCGAAGCTGCAATGGCTAAGGCTAGCCTTATGGAGTCCATCTTTGCCACTGGTACAAAGGTTTCATTGTAGTCAATACCATGTACCTGTGAGTATCCCTTGGCTACCAATATTGCATTATATTTAAAAGGTGAACCAGCAGTAGCAAACTTAGTTTTGAAAACCCACTTACATTGAACTAGCTTCCTCCCTGGGGGAAGATCAACCAGTTCCCAAGTGTTGTTCTTCTGGAGTGAGATGAATTATTCTTTCATGGCTGTTTTCCATCTTGGATCATGTGCTACATATTCATATGTCTATGGGTCTAATTCAACCATCAGATATCACTTCTCTGCAAACAAAGGGTCTTTCATACATAGGGCACTCTCAAACTAAGATCTAGTCCTCCTAGGATCACTAGGATTTCCAACTAGTTCCCCAACTGCATGAATGGTATTTGCTGGCCATTTTGGTCTTGTAGGACTGCCAGGATCTGCAATTAAATCATCATTATCAGACATATCAGAATCAACAAACTCATTTGTCTCTTCACTTACATTTAATGGTTTTGGTGGTGAAGAAGACTCTCCAACTTCAACTGCTGCTAAAGGCTCTTCTTGGAACTGAACACTCCTTTCAATGAAGGATTTGTTTGTGCTCAAATTGATCAGATTGTACCCTTTTGAATCTTTAGAGTTCCCAATAAATAGACACTCTTGTCTTTGGGGCTGCAAAGCCTTCCTCTTTTCTATTGGAATTCTAGCCCAAGCCTTTGAGCCAAAAATCCTGAAATGGGTCACATCTGGCTTGTTCCCACTCCATGCTTCGAAAGGAGTCATACCATCAAGTTATTTATGAGGCACTCTATTTTGGATATAGGATGCACAGTTTATAGCCTCAACCCAAAAATTTAGTGGCAAAGTCTTAGCCTCCATCATACAGGTTGCCATCTCCTTCAGTGATCTGTTCTTTCTCTCAGCAACACCATTTTGCTGTGGTGTGTAAGGGATTGAATGTTGCATTTGAATACCTGCATCTTCACAATATTGAATGAAATCAGACTTGACATACTCACCACCATTTTCAGATCTGAGGATCTTGAGTCTCCTCCCAGATTGGTTTTCAACCAAATCCTTAAAGACTTTGAAGAGGCCAAAAACTTCAGACTTATGCTTCAGGAAGTAAACCCAACAATACCTGGAAAAGTCATCTATGAAGGTCAATGCATATTTGGATTGACTCATTGACATATGAGGAAATGGACCATCAACATCACTGTGGATCAACTCAAGAGGTGCAGAGGTTCTCTCATTACTAGCTTTCTCAAATTTGTGCTCTGGGTGTTTTCCTAGGATACAACCTTGACAAACTCCCTTGGAAAACTTAATCTTTGGTAACCCTATGACCATTTATTTTTCACTTAGATCAGAAAGATACTTATAGTTAACATGGCCAAATATTTCATGCCAAAGATTGCTTGCCTCATTATCATGAATCAGAAGAGCGCAGGGGTTTGAGTAGGGTAGAAAATGTGAAAACATGTATACCTTCGAAGTGTGATCTACAACTCCTTTTGCAATGAATTTACCATTTGAGATATCTGTGATATCAACATCATCAGGGGAGAATATGACCTTCCTTGGAGACCCTGTGTGGGTCATCTGATACACTGACAAGAGGTTAGAGGTAAGACCTGGAACATACAATACATTATTGAACTTACCATGGTCAAGATCAATCCTTCCTTTCCCCAAAATGTCAGTGAGAGAGTCATTTCCTAGCACTATTGGTGGACCTTTTGACATGTTAGGAGAGGAGAATGCCTCCTTGGTCGAAACCATATGTCTTGAAGCTCCAGAGTCTATGATGAAGCTAGGTGAGCTTGATGTGCTAGCAATGAAGGCATGTACTCTCTCTCTGTCCTCTAAATTTGATCCTCCTTCCCTCTTCTTTGAGCAATCGGGAAGGGAGATGTTATTCTTCTCCAGGATTTGGGTCAACATGTCAATTTTCTTCTTCATGTAGGAGCTTTCAGGATGATAGCCCTTACTGCAGTATGCACACTTGCTCATTTCTCATTTGTTCTTCTTCTTCTGGGAGTTCTTCTTGGAGCCTTGGGGCTCCTCTTGAGACTTGTTCTTGTCTCTCTTTTGATCAGGTGGCTTCTTAGCTTTCTTCTTGCCTTTTGAATCCACCCTCAAATCTCCAGCAACCAAAGCTTGGTCTTTGGAAGGTTTGATGGTGCCCATCATCACCAGTTTGTCGTGTTCTTGTGTAAGGGATTCCATGAACTCTATAAGCTTAGGCATCTTCCAGGATCGAGCTGTCAACTTGGTGGCATGGGAGGTCGAAACAAACACTGAATAGTCAGGGCCAAGCTTCAAGATCATGGACAAAACTAGTTGCTCTTCCTTCTTTTCAATTCCACACCATTTTAGCTGCAAAATAAGGGCTTTAAACTTGGAAAAGTAGAGTTGTATGGATTTGAAGCTGTTGGGACTCAAAGAGATCAATTAATTCTCAATTTGATGTCCTCTCATCTCACCTGTCTTACCAAAAATCTCTACAAGCTTATTCCACACTTCATTAGGTGATGTCAATCCATCAAGATGGAAGAGGAGGTCTCTAGATATGCTCAGACATAGAAGACCATAGGATTCATCCCTCCTATTGTTCCATTTAATTTTCTTTGCAGCTACATTGGGCTCTGCCTCAGTTGCCATTATCACCCTGTAGAGACCTTTCGCTCTCAATAGTATCTCCATCTCTGCTTTCCATTCAAAGAAATTAAATGGAGTCAAGATGATCTTCTGAAATTGATCCATAGCTCAGAAACTGTGCCCTTCAATCAAGATGTCGAACCTGTAATAACAATATGGAAGGAGAGAAATCGATCTACAAAGGCTCTGATACCATGTGGAAATTGAACCCAAGTGATAGAACAATTGCACTCACAAAATTGCTAATCAAACATGCAAATTTACACACAAAGGAGACTGAAATTGGAGCATAACACTAATCTGCATTGAATAAGTGTACAATAGCCAACCTTATGAAGTCATAGGCTACTGGAATATATAATCACATGAGATATTTGACTACATAAGGATGCCATTTGAAATAGTCAAAAAGTAGGCTAACTAAATCTAGTCAAATCCCCCATAGGTGCATAAAGCGGTTTCCAAATCTACCTAGAGGCTCACGAATTGGAAAAGTCAAGTAGGAAAGATAATAAGTGATGGAAAGAAAAATCATACATGCTTTTATTAGGATAAAAGAATGGACGATGATGAGGGAAAAAAATAAGTCAACTACACCTAGTCTTACTTTCCCTTTTGCCATAAATCTCAATAAAGCAGGAAACTTAGCAGAAAAAGCACATATGCGCTAGGGAGGATCTGGAATAAAGTAGATATGCTAAATATGGATTCCAGGAGGTTTCTCAAGTGCTCCATGAATAAGTTTTATCAAGTTTGACTTCTAGGACATGTGGAAGACAACTTGCATAGGGTGGAATATTGGAAACTAGGAAAATAAGACAAAAATGGATTAATTAATGTCTAAGGTAGCTAACTATGGGTTGATTATTCTAACACATTTTGTTGTGGAGTGTATCTAGTGGTGAACTGTCTCTGGATGCCATGTTGCTTACAAAAGTCTGAAAACTCATGTGAATCATATTCACCTCCACCATCTGACCTGCGCATTTTAATGGACTTTCCAGACTGCTTCTCAGTGAGAGACTTGAACTCTTTAAACTTGGAGAAGGTATCTTATTTGTGCTTGAGAAAATAAATCCATGTTTTTCTACTAAAATCATCAATAAAGGTCAGAAAATAAAAACAGCCTCCTATGGATTGGGTTTGCATTGGTCTAGAGAGGTCTGTATGAACTAACTCAAGTTTCTCTTTGGCTCGAGATGTAGAAGTGGGAAAACTATCCCTATGATTTTTACCAGTGATACAATCCTCACAGGTGCTAGATTGTTTATGAATAACCGGTAATCCTTTGACCATTGACTATTTGTGTAGGAGATTGAGACTCTTGAAGGGAATATCACTGAATCTACAGTGCCATAACCAGGATTCATCTTGACTGGAAACTGTATGAGCTACAGGATGTGGAAGGTTGGCACTCCTAAGACTATGAGGAAAGATTCTATTCTTGGTCATTTCAACTTTGGCTATGAGTTTCTTACTGGGAGGTTTATCATAGATAGAACACTATGAATCATGAAACCTAACATCATACTTATTCTGAAGTAATTGAACTATACTGATCAAATTTACAGTCAAATGAGGTACATAAAACACCTCATGAATGGACATATTTTCATTTTGCTTAGTAAGTATAGATATAATGCCTTTTCCTTTTGCTGGAACCAGAGAGTCATCTCCTATCTTGATATTCGTGACAACAGAGGAATCCAGACTAGATAATAGTGACTTGTTACCTGTCATGTGATTGCTGCAACCACTATCTAGTAGCCATAGATCTGAGCTGCAGTGTTCTTCAGTTGCTTGATAAGACAGAAACATCACCTCTGACAAGTCTTCTTCTTCTTTGGATACATTGGCTCTGCTATTGTTCTGGTTATTGTTTTGGTCCATTTGCTTCTTTCTGCATTCTCGTTCATAGTTCCCATACTTCTTGCAGTAGTTACACTGAACATTGGACTTATTAGTCCATCTCTTACCTCTTCCCCTTTGACCTTGAGAGTTGTGAGAGTGTTCTAAATACTCTAAGTGCTCATGATTGTGACCGGTTCTGTCTTTTGTAGATCAAGACCATCGCCCTCTTCTTGCTCTACCTTGTCCTCCTCTGCCTCAACCTCTGTTGAGGGGAGCCTGGGTGCTGAATGCATTGGTCAACTATTATTCTTCTTGAGTGAATCGCGCTTCATGAGATAGAAGAGATCTAGTCAACTCTTCTAGGGTGAACTTAGACAGATCTTTTGCTTCTTCTATGGTAGTTACTACCATAGAAAATTTCTTGGTGAGACACTGAAGAATCTTTTGAACAACGATTTTTTGTTCTAACGGTTCACCATAGGTTTGGAATTGGGTCAAAATAACCAAAACCCTAGTCATGAACTCATCCACAGTTTCTAACTCTTTCATCTTCAAACTTTCAAATTGAAGGCATAGGGTTTGCAATCTTACCGTTTTAATGCGATCGGTTCCCTTGTATGCAGATGCAAGCAGATTCCAAGCCTGATGTGCACTAGTAGCACCTGAGATCCATGGGAAAATGGACTCTTCAATGAAAATTTGGATCATCCATGTGGCTATGAGATCTCAGTCTTGGTGAGCTTCGAGAGCATTCTTTTGGGAATTAATCATTGCGTCCAGAGCAGCCGCTTCAGGTTCTTTAAACTCATTTTCTACCATATCCCAACATTTGTTGAGTTGCAGAAATGTCTTCATTTTGATAGACCAAAATTCATAGTTAGCTCCGGTCAGAACAGGTCCGGAGATCGGCTTCAAAGAGCTTGTATTAGCCATCGGATATGACTAAAAAAAATATTTTCCCTTGCTTTTTTTTTAAATAAAAAAATCCCTTTCTTTTAAAAAAAAAATAAACAATCCCCCCCTTTTTTTAAATAAAAAAATCCCTTTAAAAAAAAATTTAAAAATCCTCTTTTTTTTAAATAAATCAAGAAAAAAAAAAGGAGCACCGCTCCAGGTGATCAGGCAATGAGCGGTAGGGGGGTGCGATGTTAGGAATAAGTGCTAAGACTCTGCAGTTCACCACTTTCTCTAAACATAGGCGGAGATGTGGTACCACTTCTTACCTCTTCAATATGAGCGGTGGCACCGCTTTCTCAGTGTGGGAGAAGAGCGGTGGCCAATCTAGGTAACACTCAAAAAAAAAATGATGTCGTGGGTGGTTGGATGGGATGCATCCTTCAAAAAAAAATTTGTTTGTCCTCTACTACGATCCTTTCACTCCAGCAAGTTATTTTCATGGCTTTCTTAGGCTAGCGGATCTCATCAGTACAATAAACAAATTGCCCAGCGCAATCAACATTATGTGCAAATGGGAGTTCAGATCTCAAATTTTCCTAGCACTGGAGCCTGTGATCCAATCAAAATGTCCAAAAAACAAAAAAAATGGGTTCGCGTTGCCTGCTGAACCATGAAGATTGCAGATCCAAATCCGTTCAACCATATGGGTTTCCAGTGTTTCAGTTGAAGGCAGATCTGGATAGTGCAGATCTGGTGAATATAAAAACAATATCCTAACCAATAAAAAAAAAACAGACAGCCTAGGAAGCTTGCCCGAGATCTTCACTCTTTTTCTTGTTTTTAATAACTGCAAAAAATGCAAATCACGGGAGAAAATAAAATTTAGATCTGGAAAATAAAAAAAAATAGAGTGTCATAGCTCCGTAGAGTGCTTTCCACTCTATGAAAAGGATTACCCCAACAATGGACGGATCAGGCCATAAGCTCTAATACCATGTGAAAGAATAGAATGAAGCAACAGAAGCACTATAAGCAGTTGATTTCCTTCTCATTATTAAGAGCATATTAAATAGGAAATAGAAAACAACAATACTATGGGTGACTACCATAGGTGAGTAAATACCGTGGGTTACCTAACTCACTAGCTTAACTACGGGTGAGATTACACTCTTCAACATCTCTTTCAATATAGTCTTTTGTGGAGAAATGAACCTAGTCAAACGCATTCACTTGCAGGTACTAAGATTGGAAAACAAACAAATGCATGGAGGGAACACGTACTAGCGTGGACCAAGCGTCTCAAACTAAAAGCCACTTGGTTAGTGAAAACATTTTTGCTATATTCCATGAATAAATATTATTAAACATTTAATCCTTGATTTTTGTATTGATTTTTCTTTGGTTTTGGATCGTAAATATTGATTTTTCTTTGGTTTTCCATCTACGATCGTCAGTGGAGATTCCATTTTTTTTGAAGTGACTTTTTCTTTGGTTTTGGATCGTAAATATTGATTTTTCTTTGGTTTTCCATCTACGATCATTAGTGGAGATTCCATTGTTTTTTTGAAGTTGAGATGACAATGAGATGATTTTCGAGGGTCGTTCTTTGAAACTTATGCATATGCATATGTTGAGAAAGGTAATGTACAGTAGTATGACACAACCGAGAAGTAGACAAATGGAAATGGTAGCAATAAACAAATGGCCAAGAACAAAACATGCAGTTTCTATCTAACACCTACTTGGATTCTCAGATTCAAGGTGGTTTGGTCACGGTTTGGTTTGTTTTCTTTCTATTTCCACATGCATGTTTGTTAATAAAATTTGTTTACTAGTACTATGGCCACATGGAATACTGGGAACATTTTCTGGATGCATGTTTTGGGTGGCGTTGATGGGATACATCAATTGATATCAAAACTTGGTATTGCAGCCTTCTTGTCATGCATCCTTTTTATAATGAACTCATTAGACACAACAAGCCCTAAAAAAACTTGGCATGACTACTGTTGTTCAGGATAAAGCACCCTTGTGACCTAGGGTTTGGGGTTACCAACTTACTACTAACCTTGCAGATAATCAGCTTTACTATAGAATTGAAAGGGGATAGGAAGAAAGTATTGACTTACTCGATTACCGACGGTTCATCCAAGATTGATCTTCTCTCACTCCTCTTCTCTCCAAATCTTTCATGGATGCACCTCTTTCACCTGCAAAGAGAAAATCCTTCAAGTAATATCTCATCCATGTATATATCATAAGTTAGATGAACAATATATCAAACATATAATCAAATATATTCATTAACCACAATACATGAAATAGGCTCAACATAAGATTGAAAAAATAATTTCCTTTATTAACAATCAGTGAATGAGATAAGAGTACAACCCAACTTCTGAGACAAGGACTCCTCTGAAACCAAAGGACTCTGAGTGCTGCTGCTCCAAGATTTCTGAAGATATACCACCAACATAATTTTGATATCCAATATTGATTGATTAGTCCCCACCCCAAGGCCTCTATTTATACTTTGGGAAATAGAGTGGTTTCAAAGGTTGGGGTGGTTGAAACAGTTGGGATAGTTAAGGATTAGGGCCCAACTAATCTCATCTAATCGCGTTTTATATTTTTTAAGGTCAAACTAAGGTGCACGTGACTATTAATATAGGAAACCCGCGTATGACACATGAGTTGCTCAAAGGAAACCTGTGTACGCAGGTGTACGTGGGTTGCAATTCAAATACTCGCATACAGTACACGAGTTTCAGTGCAGATAGTCGTGTATACAACTCAACACTTAGAAAAAATATATAGCAATCTGGTTTGAGGGTAAATGCATCCCAAGCCATGCCCATCTATAGTGTTTTGGCAAAATTCAATCCTAATTTGTCCTTTTTTGTACCAACATAAATAATGTTGGCACTTAGACGGAGAAGTGCCATTTGGATTGATAATAGATGCCACCTAATGTGTGAGGTCAGAAGGAAGCGATGGCCGAAATACATTATAATCATTATCTTGGAGAACTCAGAGGTCCAATGGAGCAGAGGAAGTACCTGAAACAAATACATAGTAATTTCATATACAAAGTCATATCTGAGGATGCCATGTTCAATATACTAGAAGACTAGCTCCTTTACAATATTTGAGTACATCATATGATATGGGTTCAAGACCATGTATATTACAAAGGTGGATCCAAGCCACAATATACAATAATGATGAGTCTTCAAAGATATGGAAATTGTGTAAGTGAACACAACATAGTCTTGCGCAACTTAGGTTATGAACCTAAGGTCTTTATCAAAAATCCAAAAGAACCAGTACAATCTAGGCCCTGTGAATAGATATGTTGAAGTCAAACATGGATAGGATTCAACAGATTGTCAACCAAATAGGAGATAATTGACAACTGAAGCAAAGGAATTCACCAATATTGAAAGTGAATCCTAAGGTACTATCATAAAAAAATATAGGTCTTCATCGTTAGGAAGTGCTGATGAGAAACCATACTATGATGAGGAAGGAAATAGATCCTCCAACGGATCACAGGAGTGACTAGGAACTAGATAAAGGAAGGGAGACACAAGTAATATCAGATAGGACAATGATGGGATCATGATACAGATCAGATGCAGGAATAAATCCTTGAACAATGAACACGCCACAGAGATGACCCAAGGCAACTTTTAACTTTGTAGATAATACAACTAGACTTATCTGTCATGTAGGAGACATGATCAGATTTCCCAGGTATAACAAACAAGTGGAGGAGTAAGAAACTCGAAGTGATAATTGAACTGAAAGTGAACACTGAGACATGAGTATCTAAAAGTACAGAGAGTGCCATGTTTAAGGATGGAATGCTACCACCGAATGAGAATCAAAAGAAAAATTCTTCCTTATCTTTCCTGTTAAAGTTTAACGAGTCCAGGAAAGTCAACTCAAGTCTCTCTTCATTTTTGACAAGCTTGAAGAGAAGAGGGAATAATGCTTGATAATGATACTGATTGTAGATTTTATGAGACCGAACTAGTACATGCTCACTTGGTGTTTTCATGTTTAAAGAGTCTGAAAACTCCAAAGAAGACTCCAGGGGGGTCCTTTTTCATCCAATTTAGTTTCTTGAGGATGAAAAAGTATAAAACATACCATAGAAGAACTCTCTTAACTTCCGCAGAAGAAAAGGTGAACTTTTTTCGTACTTAGTTAGGGAGGTCCGAAAAAGGTTAAATTACCACCTACCCAACGCTCCTTCGAGAGCAGCATATAGCTTGAGTTTTACAAGTGTGAAGGAAGGCAAGATCACTCGAAAATATCCATTTGAGTACAAGGAATGGGGCTTACAACAGTAAACTCGATGTTTTGTTCTTGTTGTTTAACGAGCATGACAAAGACATAAAGTACACTCAGATTTTTTTTCATGTTTAGGTCTAGAGCATGAAAAAGAGAAAAATAAGCTCATACCAAGTGTTCCTTTTCCATAAATTTAGTCCCTCAGGTCCGGAAAAGTGATAAACCTATGCCTGAGAATACTCTTCTCAATTCCGTAGAAAAGAGAGTGATCATTTTTCATATTATTCCACATGGTTCGAGAAAGAGATAACCTACCACCAATGTGGATGCCCATTCACATATTCTTAGCGATCTTGAATGGACACATTTACTCGGTATTCAAGTCTATTTTGAGGAGTTAGACCTGGGCCTAAAGAAACTCCATAAGGGCGGGGAGTCTTTAAAAGGGTAGCTTGTAAAAAGAGACCAAAATGAGGCTCAATTTGGCGTGAAAATAACTAAGAAGACTCCCATGAACCTATGAAAAATGTAGCATGAGTACCAAAAGATAGTAAATGTGATCTAATCTAGGGTACTCATGTGAGGAAAGCTCTATCCACAGAATAACAATGGAATATAAAAGGTACTAATGGTTAAAATACCATAGTCCGTGGTCAAACTAGTATTTCTAGGGTTAAGACGGATTAGGTATAAATGCAAAAATGCATATGAATTACCAAAATTCTATCCTATATGAGCGAAAAAAAAACTTCAAGTGACCTTAGACCTATTACATTAAAGAAAAAAAACATGGTATTAGTTTGATTTTTTATAAAAAATAAGAACTATAGGTTAAAACCCACTTTTGAAATAATATTTCTATAAACAGTTCAAAATAGAAATCAAAACTCACCATTTGACATTTTTACCCAATATAGACAAATTTTACCTCTGCCTTCAATTGCTTGTTGTGGAAAACTTGCTGGACAATTCTCAAAACCACAAGTTCCAGGTAAAACTACTCTCCATGCTCTTTCATTTGATCCAAGCAAATTTTAATTTTTGGCAAAAATTTGATGTTTTCAATTGTTCTCAAAACAGCTACGTTGTGTACGTGGGTATGCTATATAAACAGTCGCGTACATGCATTTTGTACATGGGTTGCTTGAAGGCAAGTCGCTTATAATACATGACATGTCCGAAGGACAGCCACGTACGCTGCGTGAGATATGAAAAGGCTATGTAGGGACAAAATCAAAGTTTTTTATATGAATTTAATGTTTAATTATTGGCTTGTTACCAGAATGAAACATGGTGTTGGAGTGGAGGGAGAGGGAGCATGAAGACATGGACCAAGATTCTCTTCGAAGTGCCCCCATGGTAAATGATTTGCAGCAAAGCGGATTGCTCAAATTATTTTGTACCTCACCTATGCGATCCAATGTCCACCTATTAGAGTTTATGATAAACTACTGGGATCATGATCTTGGTATGTTTGACCTACAAGGTGAGTTTCTAGAGATTACCTTGGAAGACATCTACTTTATCTTCAGTTTGTCACGAAGAGGAGCTCTAGTTAACTTGGAAGGTACCGGTAGAGGTGGTGACCTTCTAAGTGTGTAGAACTACATTGATGCATACTGTGCGCTCGGTACTCAAAAGAGGGATAGTTGCATCCCTATTGTTCATATCTGTAGCTTGCCATTGCAGGTATTGGCAAGCACTATAGTGAGGGTTGCAGGGTCATCATCACTTCACCTTGCAACTTGAAACCAAATGAGACTTGCAGTGGAATTTCTACAGGGATCCCTATATGACTGGTGTTTGGGAGTAATCCCGATAATGAGGAAACAACTCTCTGATTGTAAAAGAGGTCGATGAAAAAAATTCGGTTATTTTAGCATATTGGTGGCCTTTTTCTTTGAGAGGGTGCCTGGTTTGAATCCTGCAATACCACTACCAGTTCATTCTCCCCATCATCCTAGACTGAGTAGGTGGAGAGAAATATTCCTCTGCCAAGGAGGTGGTGGATCAGTTTAGAGTGTATACGATGATGACTTCTACTTATGGTGGGAGCAAAAGCTACCAGCAGATTAGTTTAGAGTGTATACGATGATGACTTCTACTTATGGTGGGAGCAAAAGCTACCAGCAATGATGTAGTTTCCATATGCTGGGATAGATTTTCGAGGTGACACCGACCTTGTCCTCCCTCCTAGAGGAGCATGGGGAGCATTAGGTATTTTTGTTTTCGAGTTTTTTTTAAAATTTTTATGAATTTTAGTCATAAAGATATATACATATGTATAAGAGTTTTAATCCTATAAAATGTTAAAATGTAGATATTGGACCAGTCCTCCCTACTGGGCATCCACGTATGTATGTGCGTCCTATGGCGGGAGAAGACCATGGCTTGATTAGGTTTCTTGAGGGAAATATGGCCAGGCTTACCCAAAGAGTACCAACTTTGTGTATTGAGCATATCCCTGGCGTTATGCAGGAGCTAGTGGTTGGTATACCACCTATCTAGATACGCCTTATGAGGTGGGTATCTAGAGCAGTGCTTGTGTACATCAACGTCATTGAGGTTGCTGCAGCTGAGGAAGCTGAAGAATCCCAAGAGCAGGGTGATCAGGATGATCAAGGGGACCAGGGTGGTCCAGATGACCAGGGTGGACATGATGACCAGAGTGGTCAAGCTTAGACCTAGGATTATTTTATGGACTTTGATCTATTTTTTGTATATTTTTTGTATATCATACAATTATGACTGGATCTGAGGATCAGAAACTCGATCTATCTATATGGACAAATATTCACACACACACACACACACACACACACACACACACACACACACACACACATATTGCTTCTTTTATTTACATGTGTTTTGTAATGTATATGTTGTATATTTTTATGAAAAATGTGTTAAGTGCCAGTCCAATATATAATTAGCATATGCATCAGTTAATGAATTTTGATTTCTTGGAATATGATTGAATGTAATAAACTCAAAATTTCTTTCCAATAACCTAACTTGCATAAACTGACGTAGTAAAATAGGTTTTTGCACCTGATAAGCTCGATTGAACTGGGAAACCACCAATTGAGAGTCAAGTCTGACTTCCAGCTGGGTGATGTCACATGACAAAGCATCCCATAAAAGCTCAATGACATCCATGTATTCCACCACATTAATGGTAGCAGGACCTAGGCAAGTGCCTCCAGAGGCAATTGGCTGTCCTGAGGGTGAATAAATAACCCATGTGGCTGA
Source organism: Pseudotsuga menziesii (assembly GCA_001517045.1). Lineage (NCBI taxonomy): Eukaryota > Viridiplantae > Streptophyta > Pinopsida > Pinales > Pinaceae > Pseudotsuga > Pseudotsuga menziesii. The sequence goes on from LPNX010612441.1 coordinate 427,821, forward strand.
AGCCAGGTTACAAGTGTGGCAACTAGCGCCATTTGCGAAACCTACAAACCACTCGGAAGACATCTATAACAACCAACAGATGGTATAAGAACACAAACCGATGAACTATTGTACATAAATTTACATACAAGAAAAATACAAGAAAAAGCGCTAAGCTTAAGCATAGTACTTTTTCAAGTAGAGCCCATTTCAAGGCTTAGGCAGCTTATTCCCCTCAAAATCAATTAATTCATATGCACTTTTTTTCAAAACTTTTGACAGGACATAAGGTCCTAACCACATAGACCTAAATTTTCTTGCTCGTAGGGGTTCTTGAGTCTTGATCCCAGAGCAAGACCAGCTCCCCTTTAGAAAAAATTCGAGGTTTGACCAATTTATCGTATTGATTTTTGACCCTATTTTTATGAGTCTCATTTGTTGTTAGCGCATCTCTACGCTATTCATCTAAATGTTCTAAGTGTAACAAACGTTCTTCAAGCTCAGTCGTATCAGGTAACATATGAATATCAATCTTTAAGTACGGGATTTCACATTCAACTGGGGTTACTGCTTCCACCCCGTGAACAAGTAGGAAAGGAGAGAACCCTGTAGTAGTTTTCACATTGGTTTGATAAGGCCAAAGTGTAGGATACAGCATGATGTGCCAATTGGAACGGGCTGCATTAATAGTGCGCTTGAGAATAGTCTTCAAGGTTTTATTTACAGCTTTGAATTGACCGTTCGCTTGAGGGTAGAAAGAATATGAATGGTCTTGTCTAAACCCTAGCATAGTGGTCAGTTCAGTCATCATACTATTTTGGAAGTTACTTTAGTGACTTCAGTGACAATATCTTTAGGAATACCAAACCGTGCGATAATTTGTTTGAAAACGAAAAAGGTTGCAATTTCCCCATCAACTTTATAGGTGGGCATTTCCTCTGCCCACTTCATGAAATAATCTACAGCGATAATTATATGTTTGTACTCCCCATTCGAGACTGGGTTGCACGTCACGTAATCTATCCCCCACTTCGTGAAGGGGCCCACTGAGATGACAGAAAATAATGGAGCAGGATGTAACCGCATTTTTTTGGTGTAAAGCTGACAAGGATGACAACGCTTCACAGCTTCCACACAATCTTTAAAGATCGTGGGCCAGAAATAACCAACACCTAAAATCTTCTGGGCCATTGCTAACCCAAATAAATGACCCCCAAATGATCCACTATGAGCATCATTTAGGACAGTCTCTGCTTTTTTGAGGGTAAGACATCGACGAAAAATGGAATCTACCCCGCTACGATATAAAGTATCTCCAATAATGAGGTAGTTTTTTGCATGTATGGGGAGTTTGCGCCGTTATTCCCATGAGAAGGTTTCAGGGTACTTCAAAGTATGGAGATATACAAGTATATTTCCATACCAAGGGTCATAGGTGGAAATCAAAAAGATATGCTCATCTGGGAATGAGTATTCTTCAATGGCTACACCTTCCTCAACCGGAAATTTTGCGATGAGCTCAGCAAAAACTAAGGATTTTTTGGATTTGGTAGATTTAAAATCTAAGTCAAACTCCTAAAGAATGACTATCCATTTAGTGAATTTTCCTCCAACTATCCATCGAGACAAAACATATTGGAAAATATTAACATCCGCCACTACCATCGTGGTCCTTAGTAAGATGTAGTCACGCAACCTCTGAAAAGCATACACAGCTGCTAATTCCAACTTCTCGACGTGGGAATACCTAAGTTCAAGGCCAGCTAAAGCACAGCTAAGATAGTAGATGACATGCTCTTGGAGCTTATTGTCCTCCTGGACTAGTAGTACCCCTATAGTCGACTCGGATGCGGCCAGATGCAATATAAAATCACGAGAGTAATCTGGCGGGCGTAGTAATGGTGCCAACAACAAAGATTTTTTTAATGCCTCAAATGCAAGTTTGTGTGATTTCATCCCATACAAATGGGGTGTCCTGCTTCAACAAGCACACGAAACCTTTAGTAATATTGGCATAATTTACAATAAAATGTTGAAGGAAGTTGGACTTCCCTTGCAGGATTTGAAGCTTCCTGATAGAATGAGGAGGAGGCAGATTTACTATGGCCTCAAATTTCAAAGGATCTACTTGAATATCTTTGTTGGAAACAATGAATTTGAGCAGTCTCCCTGACTCGACACAGAAAACACACTTGTGGGGATTCAAGCAAATTTTGTAGTATCTGCATCGTTCGAAAATCAAATGCAAGTGATTTGGGTGATCTATCCTCTTATGAGAATGTGCTGGCAGATCATCAAGGTAAGGTTCGATAATAGATTTAATGTCATGAAAGGAAAAATTCATTGCCCGCTGAAAGGTAGCCCCTGCATTTTTCAATCCAAAGGGCATTTTCTTGTGTGCAAATGTACCCCAAGGACAAATGAAAGCTATTTTATGTTGGTCTTCCAGTTTAATTTGAATTTGATTATACCCGAAGAAACCATCCATAAACGAAAAGAATTCACTCCCCACACAGGCATCAATGATTTGATCTATGAATGGTGTGGGGTAGTTATCCTTAGGACATGCTTTGTTTAGATCGTGAAAGTTAGTACAAACGCGTATTGTCCCTTATTTTTTGTCGACAGGAACGGGGTTGGACACCCATTCTGTCAAAGCTATCAAGTAAATGAAACCGACTTTCAGTAGTTTTTCAACTTCATCCTTAACAGCTGTCGCTTTACACGGATTGACAGGTCGTAGTTTTTGTTGAACGAGTCTAGAATCAGGGTATGTTCGGATTTCATGCTCGACTATTGATGGATCTATGCCTGGCATCTCCTCATATGACCTGGAAAATATGTCGTAGAATTCCTTAAACAAGGCTGTATAGATCGCAATCTCCTCCGGAGAGCAGTTTGCACCGATGTGTACATTTTCCACAATGTTTGGGTTTGTAGAGATGTTGATAGGAATGGTAGGGGAAATGCTTGCCATATTCCCCTCAGCAAATATTCCTTCCCTTGGTAAGGGATTAATAGGTGTATAAACATCACCTGCTAGTCTCATATGGAACTCCTAGTTCTCAATCCTGCTTAACTCCAGAAGAAACTAGGATCGATGATGAAGAGCTTCACAGATCTTATCTCATCCACACATAGCTTCCAAAATGGCTTCATTAGAAGGAAAAACCATATATAAGCAGTCTCTAGAATGCAAAGAGTTCTCTGCCCAAGAAGGCATATAGGCTTCTTCTGGCTCCTCTGAGACTGTGAGAGGGACCGGAATGGGATCAACAATGGTGTGAACGATAGCTTGATAAGCTACTTCTGCTACCTATAAGGGCACTTCAGGTTCATGGTGGCAAGGAAGAACCCAAGGATCTGTTCTATCAACAACCGTGGCAATAGACTTCCCTACACTAGTAGAACCTAAGCAATTAATCGGAGCTAGAAAATCGAATGTGCCCATCAATGATGCATACATTCCATCCCCTAATCTCTCTGAAGCAGTTTTAACCTGATTAACCAATGGCACGGTGGACTCGTTAGTTTCCATGCAGCCCTTTCGAGTAAAACTGAGTTGGTCTACAGTAACCAACTTCCCTTCGTGTGGAAACACTACTACCTGAAGTATGGCCGATGCAATAGCGGACATGGCATAAGTCCAACTTCTCCCCAGGAGTAAGTTATAATCCAAAGGTCCATCAATCACCTCTACCTCAACAGACACTGCCTTCCCTACCAACTTTATTTTGAAATCCAGTAGGATACCATGTGGACGAAACGACCTTCCGTTGAAAGCAGTAAGTAGGGTGTTTGATGGAACTAGCTCTGGAGATCCAAGAGCTTTCCAGCAAGACAAGGACATGACACATGTGGAAGCACCCTAATTGACAATTTCCCTTCCAATGGTTTTTCCGCCATGGATGACATCTATCGATAAGGCCACATGATAAGGTAGGCTAATTTTGACATCAGAAAAATTAAACTTCGCCATGAGGCTCGATGAATCCATGCTGCTAAGAGTGCATCTCGCTGGGCAGGACAACTCTGTAACACCTCTAAAGCCAACATTGCACAAGGGGTTTGGGATAAATCTTCAACTACAGAGTAGTTGGTTGTAGCCCTAGCATTGGGATTGTGCAAGGTTTTCTTGAAGACATCTTTCGGTAGCTTGAGCAAGGGTTCGGCAGGTTTTTCAATCGTGAGAGGGTTAGAGGTTTCACCTGTAGACTTACCCTTCTCTGAAGCCTTTGTCTCATAGTTCTTATTTCTAGTCTGGAGTAAATTCTAGGATCGAACCATGTTGATATAATTGGGTTCATGAGCATTTGGGGTCCCCCCTGCTACATTTGAAGCTGAAGCAAAATTTTGTCCTTGCAGAAAAGGATCCTTCGAGACAGCCGGTTGTTGGCCTTTTAGCAGCTTCTGAGCTTGGTTAAGAAGGGGACATTGATGGGTCAGGTGATCCTCCTAGATCAACTTACAAGGGAATTTCACCTTATTCTTTCCATCTTTTCCCCCATCAACATTGTTTGTGGGTTTCGACTTGTTTTGGTTTCCCTCACCTTTTTTTCCTTTCTTATTTTTCCCACTAGGATGCTGATTTCCTTTTTGAGATGATTATGCAAAAAAAATTTCATTCTACGGTGAGGGGGCAGCCTTTTCTACCTCCGCTATAAAATTTTTGACAGACAACTCATGGAACTGTTTAGCCAAAGACTCTACAGTGGGAGATTTCACAGAACCAACCACACCATCAACATGGGGTCTAGGATTAGGTTTCGCTACATTATGCGTTGGCCTCAGTGCATCAGGAATGACTTCATATAAAATCCCATACTAAGAATATATCAAATCTAGTTGTTGGGCCCTGAGTATAGCCTCTTCCTCATTGGTCACTCCCGAAGTAGATACATCCTTAGATATATATGGAAATAGGGATTTAAGGAACCATTCTAGTAAAAACTCTGGAGGAATAGTGGCTTTGATAAGGCTCTTCTATCTTCTCCACTCTTCGATATGATCCGAAATATGAGTGGCCTTGTCTTGCCGAAACGTAGACAACAATTTTGTCCTGAAATCATACTAAAAAGGAAGTTGGAAGTGGATAAGGAATACATTAGCCAAGTCCCAAAAACTATCAAACAAAACAAAAGGCAATTCAATGTACCATTTTGTTGCGGTACTGGTCATAGTTCTTTGGAAAAATCTCAATTGAACTGTATCGTCGTTCAGTGAGTTGGAAGAGCACCACAAGTGGAAAGTGGTGACATGAGCTCCTGGGTCATCACCAATTTTTCCTTCGAATTTTGGAATGTTCGAGGGAAGCCTGGTAGGAATGGGTGGCCAGGAGGAGTTATGTCTCACCGGGTCATTCATTAGCTTTAACAAGTCTGGAAAGTTTAAAGTTGCTAGGAAAGGGATCTTGGGTCTAATCGGAGCATGAAAAGTACTAGCTTGGGGGTTAGAGGGACTTGCCCCCATGTTCCTGGATGTGAAGGCGGGGTTGCCCCCTGCTGCTGGTTGCGAAGTGGTTGGGCCACTTTGGAAAGGATTCCACCCATAAGCTAGTGGATTGTTTATGTGCGGTGCAGTATATGAAGTTCGAGCTGCCCCAGTCTAAACTGGGGTTTGCAACATAGGAGCAGGTATCCCATCGCTGAAAAACGAGAAAGGAGAGCTCATGAAGGGAGCTGAAACCAGAGTTTGAAAACCTTGACCATAAGGATTAGGGTTTTCGAACTGCACCCCTACATATGCGGGTGTTGGACCCACATATGGAGTGGATGGGGGAATGTGCCCCCCATTCCAAGGAAAACCCTTGATAAATGACGAGGATCCTACAGGACCACTCTAAGCAGTGTGTGCGAATAAAGTAGGAACAAAAGGTACACTAGGAATCCTAGTGACCACTCCACCAGAAGTACCTGCTTATAAATTTGTGGAAGCCAGTGGTTGAACCACCCGGCTAGCTGGAGTTAAAAGTGTAGTAGGTATACTTGTTATAGGGGCACCAATCGAGGGAGGTGGAACCCCTTCAGCCGGAGTAGCTGAGGTGGATGTAGAAGAACTTTCTCCTACAGTAGACATTCGTCTCCCCAGAGGGACACCAAACATGAGCAAATTGAAAGGACGAACCTGAACGATCACAAGATCGTTTAAGTCAGTTAGAGGTGAATTAAAGTTCCTTCCAAACTCGTCAGCTTGCAAGTCTTCTATCTCAACTGTAGTTAAATCAAACTGGTATGTCCTAAGTTCTGGTTCACCCGAAACTTCACTAACTCCTATCGGTTCTAAAGAACCGTTCGTGTCTAATCTTCGCCTTTGAGGGGGAGGTGGAGGTTCTAATGTAATAAGTGGAGGAAGGTTTTGCAACCTTCAAGACCTTATAAGAGATTGGTCCTCCACGATTGTAAATTTGACTCTTCACACCCTAAGGTCATCTAAAACACAGACAAACCATAGAGCAATCACTACAAAATTTTTCTAAAGTCTCAACAATCACAAGGGGTATAAGATATGCTTTCCGGAAGAAAGATGAGAGACAGTTTCTTAGCATCCTTGAAGAGGTTCTTAAGCACAAGCAGAGGAATCACCCACCACCCTCCTACACTTTCAACAAGGGTTACCTTCCAAGCCCGTCCAAGGTCAACCAGAAATAGCCTTCCGGTTTACCTGTGTATAAACCCTAGCTGTCAAAGAGACTAAATGATACCTTAACTATATCAATAGTCTGGGGGGGTAGTTGCAAGCCTGGTTCGTACGCATGGGCATGGTAGCAAATCTTGAGATGTTTTCTAGGACAGAATCACCATATGCGCAAAAACCTTGGTCTACGTTTTGACAAGAAATCAGAGGATTATGTCCTCAGTCCAAGCCTCCACATAGCCTCGTGCTTAACTCCCGTTTGAGAGGATCTTCCCAGATACTACCAACATAGAGAAGGATTTACCTATTGATTGGCTAACTATGTTTGAATTTAAGCACTTGTGGAGAGTTTACACTTCATATCCCACAAGTCTAGCCTAAGCTAGTAGGTCTATGACCCTATAAAACAAAACTTACTAATAAATTTTAAATTATAGCGTTCATTTTAAGGGTTGTTCTTAGTCAGAGGGTAAGTAGCGTGAATGACTATGATATTATAGACTCGATAAGACAAGTAAAAAGGTGTATAAAATGAATTCCAAAACAAATTACAACTACTTAAAGAAAGCTTCTTTTCTTTTTGTAAATATGAGCTAATGAAATTACAACTAAGTATGAGAAGACTAAGACTTGTTTTTTGTAATTTTTGAAAGTTTATTCGAAAATACTGAAAATAAACTACTATATGCAAATTAAATGCAAATGTTCCAAATGTTTTTCTTCACTTTTCAAATTCTTCAAAAATTACCACGCACCTAAATGCAAAACTTCTTGAGTATGTTTGAATAATCAGACCATAAAGCAAGCAATATGAAGTATAGCGGACTTGCAAGAACCAAATTCAACCACTTAAGGAGGAGACTTGAAAAACACCTAACTTGGGAAGAATCAAAGAATAAAATCCACTGAAATCACTAAAGGACAAGTGACAAACTGACACTACTTGAAAGTAGTACAGAGTACAAGGTATCTAAAATCCTGATCACTGACTCAGATACACAACACTGAACCTATCACCCAAACAGGAGAACCTACCTCAAATTGCTAAGTGAAAGAAGACTCAAACAATAAAACTCAAAGGCTTACTAAAAAGCACAAAGCATGGTGTACAGGACTTTCACACTTACAGGAAGATGCTAGCAACGTAAGACCTTCAAGCAGAGCCAAATCCAAACAAGACAGGGACAAGCAACCCTAACTAAAATTTTGTGCTGCTACAAGACATACGCGATTCTCTTATAGAGAAACACGCGTATTGTGCGCGACTGTCTTATAGAGCAACCTGCATATACAAGTTTCTTTATGTGACTGTGTAGCACAACAACCTGCGTACACAACAACCTGCGTACACAACAAAAAAAATTTCAAAAAGAAAAAATAACAAAGTTCTCTGGACACACTACTGCAAATCAAAGGAAAGATAGACAACCACACACAGAATCAGAGCAAAGACTGGGCAAGTATCTCCAGGACTAATCCACAGTAGGCTGGACTCCCCAGCAGAGTGTCCAGTTCTGTTGTTCAGGATAAAGCACCCTTGTAACATAGGGTATGGGGTTACCAACTTACTACTAACCTTGCAAACAATCAACTTTACTCGAGAATGGAAAGGGGATAGGAAGAAAGTATTGACTTACCCGATTACCGACGATTGATCTAAGCTTGATATTCTCCCGCTCCTCTTCTCTCCAAATATTTCAGGGATGCACCTCTTTCACCTGCAAAGAGAAAATCCTTCAAGTAATATCTCATGCATGTATATATCATAAGTTAGATGAACATTATATCAAACATATAATCAAATATATTCATTAACCACAATACATGAAATAGGCTCAACACAAGATTGGAAAAAGAATTCTCTTTATTAACAATCAGTGAATGAGATAAGAGTACAACTCAGCTTCTGAGACAAGGGCTCCTCTGCAACCAAATGAATCTGAGTTCTGCTACTCCAATATTTCTGAATATATACCACCAGCATCACTTTTCTCTCCAATATTGATTGATTAGTCCCCACCCCAAGGCCTCTATTTATACTTTGGGAAATAGAGTGATAGTTAAGGATTAGGGCCCAACTAATCTCATCTAATTGCGTTTTATATTTTTTAAGGTCAAACTAAGGTGTACGCGACTATTAATATAGGAAACCCATGTATGAAATGTGAGTTGCTCGAAGGAAACCCGCGTACGCAGGTGTACGCGGGTTGCAATGCAAATAATCGTGTACAGTACGTGAGTTGCAGTGCAAATAGTCGCGTATGCAACTCAACACTTAGAAAAAATATGTAGCAAGCTGGTTTGAGGGTAAATGCATCCCAAGTCATGCCCATCTATAGTGTTTTAGCAAACTTCAATCCTAATTTGTCCTTTTTTGTTTCAACGTAAAGAATGTTGGCACTCGGACGGAGAAGTGCCATTTGGATTGATAGTGCTTTGCAGCACTTGTTTAAATGTTATTTATTTTTTTATATTGAAGATATAAGGCTCTAAAGATTATTTCCTCAAGTAATGGATCTACTATTAAAAAAAAAAAATATATATATATATATATATATATATATATATATTATTTTAAACTTTATTGGCTGCCATTGACAAGAGCTCGTGGCTAGTTTGAATAATATATGCAGTCATTTTAAACTCTGTTAGACCTAATATTGTTGCATCAGATATTGTACTTCTTCCCATTCAAAGATTAGTTATACATTGCAACTATAACGATGAGAAAAGGACATGCGTGTATTTATCTAAGCAAACGCAAGCTTAACACCATCAAGTCAAGCGACTTTGGACGTGTGCTTCCCTTCTGCCTTGTTGCTTGCTTAGAGCTGGAAGTTAGCTAGCTCGCTCTTTATTTGGTAATCTTTTGAGTTAACGGCTTCCACTTGTGCTTATTGCTTCCATGCTTGCTGGGATAGAGATTAGCTTTGGTAAAGTACTATGCAGACACCCTTGTTTAGAAACATAATCACAACTCACATTAAAGAGATTGATCTTTATGCATGCTTAGATCTTTGCTTTGGTAGAGTACACGATGAATCTTTCTTTAGAAAAAACATTCAATGCTTGCTGACTGTCTTGAATAAAGGAATTAAACAACTGGCATACAGTCAAAGGATGTAATCTGCAGGTCGATACCTTTGAGCAGCTGGGATTGATGCTTATACGACTGGATAACTGCATATCTTTTATTAGTTATGACATATTATGCACAGGTCCACAATCAATATCTTGTAGAAATGTATTGGACATATAGATAGGGCGTTAGTTTAGGTCGAGCATTGTCTATGCAATTTTTGAGGATGCAGTGCCTCCGGTTAAAGCATTTTTTTTCTCATTTGGATTTTGAGTACTGCAGAATTCGTAGCTGGTGATTTGGATATGAGCTTGAGGGTACTTCAATAGACCGTCTTGGTAGTGCAAGAAAAAATACCATAGCCAAAGACTCGGCAACAATAATCTCTGATGTTGCCAGTAAAAATTAAATTGAAGCAAGAATTGCACAAATCAAGAATGAGATAGCAGAGACATATTCCGTCTATGACATCGAAAATTTGTCCAAAATAATTGCAAAGCTTTCTGGAGGAGTGGCATTTATTAAGGTTTGTATGAACTTTTATTTGTTAGTGCAGAGGAAAAAGCAATTTAATATTTAATATTTTTTAACCTATAATTTTATAAATTATGTTTGTGATTGACGTCCATTTTACGATGGAGCGGCTACAAAAGCTAAACGTGAGGATAAAGAACTTTGGATTGAAGATTCCAAAAAAGATACTTTTTGCAATTCAAGAAGGGATTGTGCCACGAGGTGGAGCAACTTTTTGTTCATTTATCCTCTTATCAACTTTTTTTTAGCAGAAGGTGTATGCATTGCCTAAAATTCTTGACTTGTTGAAAGCAAAACATTTGTACTCTAGATTAGTATAACCTATTTAACTATAACCTAGAAGTAAGTCTAATGGTACTCGTCTTAAAAAGAGGATACCACTACTAATTTAAGAAGCATACAGTAATATGATTAGCTCTTCAAAGGAGATTTCGATATTATCCCTGGCTTGATGGGGGAGATTTCAAAAAGAAACAAGTAAATATAAGCATCGACATCAACACTTGGGTTGAACCTCACATATATTGAACGAGAACATCTAAAAGATAGCCATGTTGAAAGAACTACCACATATCAGCGCACCTACACAACTAACGGAGTATTAATGTAATCCATAGTATTATAACATTTAATGTTACAGTGTAATTATAGACTAATTTTTAGCTTTAACTTTTAACATACACAATCGACACTCCCACCTCGATATGAGGCCAAATAAGAGGAAGAATTGGCTCATTGGTGGAGAAAAATGATATAGCCATTATTTGGTTGAATAAAAGGTTTAATTAAGACTTTGATATCCAAAACAAAGGAGAAATGTTTAAAATATGTCTTGATTTTTGTGTAGGCAAATTGAAACAACGGTTAGCTGATTCATATACCCTATGCGACTGAAGAAGAAGAAGAAGAAGAAAATATTTTAACGTCTGCGAGGCTAAGAATAGCCTATGGGACAGACCACCTCGCACACTGTTTTATGCAATTCAATCCTTTGTGTGTTCAACTTGATGATGAGGGCCCCCAATTTTTCCACAGTCCCCTCATTGAATAAATCATCCCAAGATTTATCCATCAAGACATTTGGGTACCTGTCCCCAGTGTCCTTAAAGGCTTCACACTCTAAATTGAAATGTTTTTCTGTCTCCACTTTACCAGCGGTGTAGAAAATACACACTCTTTTTGCCCAACCTTCTTTTGGCCTTTTCCAACGCCCAATCTCACAACGGAGTTGATGGGAATTAGTTCTTAATTGAGAAATAATTATCTTGGCTTTACAAGGTATATTGACCCCTATGTACGCCTTTCGATGTTGATTGTAGGCAGGGTTAAACTCTTTAATATAATACTTTCTCTTTACCCCAACTTCGCTCGTGGAACTTATTGATAACAAAATCCTTTATCTCTTTACTATTAGTGGGGCACATGCTCAATCACATATTCCACTTATTAAGCCATTTAATATTTTGCCACATCCAAGTCTTCTTTCTTTTGCACAATATGTCATTGAAGACAACCTTAGGTCGTCTATCTTCTTCCATTTGCTCAACTCTTTTTAGATATCTTATGAGTCTCACCATAGTGATTGCTTCAATAGAAGCCACCCCCATTTCACTTAGCATGATATCGTATAGCACTGAACTCTTAATTATGAAATTGCTTGTAATCATGTGTTTTTGAATCTTTTCTATTTTCCTCCATTGTGAGCTAGAGGTACTACTGGCCCATACTTCACAACCATAGAGAACAACTAGGATCGCTAAGAGCCCCAAAAGGGTTTGCATAGTTTTCCAGTCCCATAGCTCTGCCTCTCTGCATCTATTTTGGAAAGCATAAAACGATTTCCAACCTCCAACACTTTGTTTTTTTCTGCAACTTTCCCAACTCAATTTTTTTCTGAAGTCGATTCTAAGGGACTAATAAGGAGGTCCATCAAGCATGCATTCCAAAATATGAATCTTCACCTCCATTCTTAACTCTCCAAACACCCTTTTATCTTTTCATATGTCGATTTTAAATCAAAATAATTATTCAATATTTATAGTCGCATTCTTTTGACTTTATAAAGTCAAATTCTCTTATATGTTCATTAACAAGGCCCATTCTTTGTGCATAGTCAATTAAGAACTCCATAGCCATGCATGATTCTTCTGCAAAAGTGACTAGTTTCTAGTGGGAGATATTTGTAACATGAAAGGATTGATAGTTCTTTCCCTCCATGTATTTTCACATTAACCCCATTAACTCCATGGGGTTTCTAAGAAACAAGGACCCATTCTCACTCTAGATATTTGAGAATGATTTGGTTCTCCAATTTCCAAATATTCTTCACTATCATGTGGTAACATCCATATCTTCCAATGAACTTTGAGAATGATTTGGTTTTGTAATTTCCAAATATACTTTACTATCATGTAGTAACATCCATATCTTCCAATGCATATTGGAGAGAAAATTCAACATTTCTAAGCTATAGGATTTAAAGGTTGATTAATTATGGTTGATTGTTTTCATATTAGCTAAAATGGGCTTATGTTTCTCTTTCCAATATGTAATCTCACTTAATTGTTGTTTCTTCTCTTCTGGATCAACCACTCATCATTTTAGTTGTTTTTTACTACCATTATGATGGATTACAAGTCTTTAAAAACATGAACATGATGATAATAATGTTGCACAACTATACCACCTGGTCACCCCACATATGAGCGAAATCCATGAAGTTGGTTGCACTATATTTATTTGCTTTGTAATATTTTATCGAGTTATATATTCCAAAGAAAATTTTGATAGAAGCATTGATATTACTTGAAAAAATAATTCCTAACTGAGCACTTCCCCCTTTGTGATGATGTAATGTATGAGAAAGACACAATGGTCCTTCAACTATGAGTAATTCATTTCCCCATACAATCTACTAAGCGGGATAACTGAATCCATGATTTGTTTTTTCAATTGATTCACGGGATATGTTGTCCCCTTGGGATACACAATTGAAAATTTTCATCTTTAGGGTCATGGGATATGTTTTCCCCTTGGGATAACCCATTGAAAATTTTCATCTTTAAGGTCATTGCATGAATTCCCTAGATTGATTGACAAATTCCCCCTGTTTTTGATATGTTTAACATTTTTTCCCTATCTGAAGTGTTTTGGATCCCTTGAAGTTTTCCACTAGCCACAACGAGCCTACATCATGCCCATCCATAGTTGAGTCTTTCCTAAAAACCTTGCTAAATTCCTCCGAAGAAAGTCTGAATGGAAAGATCCTTGAAAAAACCAAAAGCAAAAACCTTCACTAAAGGGCTACTAACTATCATGAGCATTTATAAGTTCTTGAGTTTTTCTTTTGATTTCACCCAATTAACTATTGAGAGGTTCCAACATATGTTCTTTTGAATTTGTCCAATCAATTCTTGAATACTTTAAAAAATGTTAAGTTCTTGTTTTGAGTTAGATCGATGAACTATCGAGGGATTTTGGAAGTGTTTTTTCTTTTCAAAATGGCTTGGTGAGCTATAAGGAGGTTCTAAAAGTTGTTCTTCCAAAGTAGGACAATGAACTATCTAGAATTTTCGAAAGTTCTTAATTTCTTCTTTCTATTCAACTCAATGAACTATTAAGAGATCTTGAAAGTTCCTTTTCGAAGTGCTCGATGGCCTATCGAGACGTTCCAAAATATGTTCTTTCAAATATTTCTAATGAAGTATCAAGAACTTTGAAAAGTTGATAAGTTCCATTTTGAGTAAACTTGATGAACTATCAAAGGCATTTGAAAGTTCCTTTTTCAAAATGGTTTGATGGCATATTGGGAGGTTCCATAATTTTTATTTCAAAATTGGTCAATGAACTATAAGGAAATTCTGAATATTGTTAAGTTATTATTTTGAGTCGGCTCAATTAACAATAAATGGATTTCAAAAGTTCCTTTACCGAGTTGGCCTGATGGTTTATCAAGAGTTTCCAAATATGTTCTTTTGAAATTGTCCAATGGGTAGGTTTTATAATTTTTTTTTTGGAGTTGGCCAATTGGTAGGCTCCAAAAGTTGTTCTTCTGAATTCATTCAATGAAATATTGAGAGATTTCAAAATTTGATGAATTCTTCTATTTGAATTAGATCGATGCACCATTGGGGACATTTAAAATATGTTTGTTCAAGTTTTCCCAATAGCACATCAAATGGTTTTCAAAGGTTGTTCTTTCATATTTGTACGATGAACGATTGGGAGCTCATTAGAGGAATTTTGGGGTCTAAAATGGGCCTCCTAAGGAAAATAATAAAATAATAGCTAAAATAATAAAATAATAGTTAAAATAATAAAATAATATTGATTAATTTTGGAGGAAGAAAGAAAAAAACTACTTTTTGTGTTCGTATTTTCGACATATCTCCCTGTGTTTTTACTCAAATTTCGATCGAGAGAGCTCGTTGGATGCGGAATTTAATTTTGTATCCAACAAGTACTCACACTGCATACTTTTGATGGACCCCGCTACCCCAAAAACAAGAAATACCTGAAAAAAATGTGATGATGATGTCATCATCACGTTTTTTCAGGTATTTCTTGTTTTTGGGGTAGAAGGGTCCGTAAAAAGTATGCAGTGTGGGTACTCGTTGGATGCGGAATCAAATTCCGCATTCAACGAGCTCTCTCGATCGAAATTTGAGTAAAAACACAATGAGATATGTCGAAAATACAAACAAAAAAAGTAGTTTTTTTTAATGACAAATATGTCAATTCAACCATTATGGTTGACTTATTTTATTGAAATTCTATTGGTTCTTGAATTCCAACTCAGAAAAACTTATTTTGGCACGTTTTCTTATAAGGCCCATTTTAGACCCCAAATTTCCTCTAATGTTTGAAATTTGTTAAGATTTTCTTTCAAAATTTCTTGATGAACTATCAAGTGCTTTTAATATTATTATGTAATATGTTCAAAGGAGGGTGGATGGATCGTTGCATCTTTTGAACTAAACCGATGTAAGTTACATCATAAGAGCCTACCATGTGTCCTCAAAGAAGTCATTAAAAAAACTCATCATTGAATGTTTGTGACTAATCCCAAGCTACCACATGTCCCTTTCAAATAATTCATAAGGGGATTCAATGGATATTTTTCGAATGCCATTATTTGATCAATGAAAGAGGCTCCACGAGGAACCTAAAATGCTTAGGTACACTACTATTTCTACCCACATTCTAACCAACTACCTCTATGTTGAATTAGGAAATGAATACTTAACACCATGAAACAAAGAGGAGATTGCAAGTTTCACCAATAGAGTAATAAGTGGCATCTAACATAATCCATATGGGATAAATGAAACATTCATGTCCACACCAAGAACATGGAGGGTTCTTTTCTAGAGGTACCATAGATAATATTTTCCTCAACCGATGTTTTTATTCAGGAAATCAATTTGTCATAGAAGCTCAGGGATTGCAAAAAATGGTTCTAAAATAAGATGGTCAACTCCCATTAATGACCTTTCCGGACTAGGTAAATATGGATTAAAGACAAATTGGATAACCCGCCAACCCCCCAATAAAACCAAGGATCATATATTAGAAATTAGGTGCAAATATAACCTAAGGGAGAGCTCATCACCAAGGTAAAGGATCAAAAAAATGTGCACCATCATGTTTCTAGAATTTTGAGAGAGTCGAGTCCCTTTCATTGCATAATTTTTTTGGCTCCATGCTAGGAGGGTTACTCACATGGATTCCATTCTTCCCTTCTATTTTCATTCTCTTTATCCTTGTAAGCATAATTCTAAGCTCTAAATTTTGTGAAAGAAAACAATAGATGGCCAAGATTGATATTTTATAGTCTCGTTCTAGTGCCCTCTTTGTAATTTAAATGACTATGGAATGTATTCTCTAATCAGGATCAATACACAATGCCACTAGTAAATGAATAAAATATAAGAGAGTTATGTTGGTTTCCTCTGTATTTTATCTTGATTTGTGTTGAATTAATTGATGGATTTTTTCTTACCATGCCCATTTCATTTTATGTCTCATGAACGTGTGTAGTGGGAAATTCATTGTTCAACCTACTCATATAATTCGATTGTATGATATTTTCAATATGTCCTATGAGAATGGAAACATGATTAAGGTTCCCTTATACGTCATGTGAATGAGTTTTATAACATCATTCAATATGTTTTATTTTCACTACACCTAATATACAAACCACCTTCCAAAAATTGCAGAGGCATTCATTATGCACCACCCTATCTCTTGCAATAAATTGAATTTGAGATTCATATAAAATATCTTTAAGAGACTTTAGGGTAACCTCCCTTTGGCTTGAGAACTAGATCAAATGTTGAGAGAGGCACAAGAAAGTGCTTCTACACATTATGCCTCAACATTCACCCTTGTAAGAGTATGGATGACTTGGGAGACAATAGGAAAAACAATGGAGGGGAATTTGTGGAACATCTTCTCACCATCCCTCCAATTCTAAATCACCTTAACCATATTGTGTGTGCTGGTGAATTCTTGCACCAATTCTTTGTCCAACATGGTTTGCATATAAGGTACTTTGTATATCATTTTTAAGGTTTGGGGCATGTAAGATTAAACCCATATTTGATAGTCAAAATAAATACTTTTCTCCTTGTTATTGTCTTGCTTTACCATATAGCTTATTACATCATGACACGAAAAAAATATTTGCTCTGGATTCAATCCTATGCAATTGTGACAACTACACCATATAATTGATGGTTCATTGCTAAGAGCAGTAGAAGTTGACTCAACAGGTGGAGCTACTCTTTTCCATGTCTAAAAAATATTTCCAAAAGTGTGCTCACATGGGAATCCTATGCTAGGATCATTTCCAGTATAAATAGGATTAAATTCTAGTCTTTCTCCCTATTTTGGCCCCTTCCTCTTTGATATTCTTACTTTCTTAGGCATCATGTTTTTAAACCTATGCCTATACACCATTAGATATTTCAATGTTAGATGTTTGATCAAAAGCTTGTGTAAGTAAATATGAGTATACTTTAGGATGGGACAATGTGGGTGTTAAAATATAATGTAGGTGAAAAATGATAATGCACTTTTTAACTTTGTGCTTAGAAAATGTTAAACCAATAGAGTAATGAGGATAAATATTGTTTCCATGCATGCGTATGAGCTACATTCAAGTGAAATGCCATGATTTGTCCATTAAATTATTACTAGCATAGATCCATCTTAAACCTGGATCTATCAGGAATTGAGAGAGATCCAATTTCTTGCGAGTTTAAGATGGATCTATGTTGGTTTTATTTTATTGTTTTATGAGTAGACATGGATTTATTATTTATTTGGTTTTATTTTTTATTTTATTTTATGAGCCAACATGATTTTTTTATTACTTTTTATTTTTTCTAACATTACATAACATTATGTTATGTGACAACATATTCCCCATACTAGGCTGTAGAGCACCTCACTACTCTCGGTGCAATAAACACCATCAATCGATGCAAGGCTTACCAATAGAATGTGAAAAACACAATCCTCTAATGAACTTGTAACCTGTCTTGAATCCTATTAATTACACCAATCTTGGACATTGATCTAACCTTTATATCGACCTTGGTTATGTTTATAATTGACATTGCGAACACAAAGTAATATAGTTGTGTCAGTGGGCACCAAACACTCTATTTGCACTGGTGGAGATGAGGGGTGACAAAACATGTCATGAATAAGCTAGTGATGGGCCTTTGAGAAGTCAATGTTATCACAAACACTAATCATTATTGATATGATGAAGGGAAATGATATCTCACATTCCCACTCAAAAAACCTTGAAGTCCCCACAAAATTAACTTTATGAATTTGGGTCTTCTAACTCAAAGAGGAAGCGAAATCCTTCATGTATTCTCATGGAATTGTGTGTATCCTTGGACACACTCAATTGTGCAAGGGTCAATACGGATCCCCGCATGCTTAAAGATACCATGGGACTTTGAGACCTTGAAATTCTAATAAAATTTATGAATTTGGGTGTTCTAACTCGGGGGAAAGCTAATTCCTTCATGTTTGCTCATGGAATTGTGTGTATTTTTTTACACACTCAATTGCATATGGGTCAATAGAGATCTTCTCATGGTAAAATATGGCATAGGACTTTGAGACCTTGAAACCCTAATCATGGTTGTGATTAGGAAGGTAAAGACAAAGGCTCCTCATGTTCTCAATTTAAGCCTTTCTCCTTCATAGCTAAGAGAAAACCCCTCGTGAATAGGATATTGATACCATGCTTGGGAACCAAGTGTATACTTTAACATTTGAGTGTGGGGAAGAATCTCTTGGCAAGACACCTAAATGATGCTACCCCATCATTAGTTAGTGCCTAATCAATTTGTTTGAATTCAAAGAACATAAATCACGATCTTGAAATTATATATATATATATCCTTGATGTTGCTAGATTGATTTCCTAGCGAGTGGTTCATCTATTACTAGAATAGAAACATAATCACAACTCACATTAAAGAGATTAATCTTTGTGCATGCTTAAATATTTTCTTTGGTAGAGTACAAGATGAATCTTTCTGAAGAAAACACATTCAATGGTTTCTTATATTTTGCATTCAGTGCTTGCTTACAGTCTTGTATAAAGGAATTGAACAACGAGAATACAGTTAAAGGATGTATTCTGCAGTTCGATACCTTTGAGTAGCTGGGATTGATTCTTATACCACTTAATAAGTGCATATATTTTATTATTTATGGATATATTATGCATAGGTCCACAATCAATATCTTGTATAAATGTATTGGACACATATATAGGGCGTTAGTTTAGGTTGAGCATTGTCTATGCATTTTTTGAGGATGCAGTGCCTCCGGTTACAACATCTTTTTTTCTCATTTGGATTTTGAGTATTGACTGAAGCTCCTTTGATAGGTGCAGAATTCATAGCGAATGATTTGGATATAAGCTTGAGGGTACTTCAATACACCATCTTGGTAGTGCAACAAAAATTACCATAGCCAAAGGCTCGACAACAATAATCTCTGATGTTGCTAGTAAAAATTAAATTGAGACAAGAATTGCTCAAATCAAGAATGAGATAGTAGAGACATATTTCATCTATGACATTGAAAATTTGTCCAAAATAATTGCAAAGCTTTTTGGAGGAGTGGAAGTTATTAAGGTTAGTATGAACTTTTATTTTTTAGTGCAAAGGAACAAGCAATTGAATATTTAATATTTTGATACCTATAATTGTATAAACTATGTTTATGATTGATGCCCATTTTATGATGAAGCGGCTATAGAAGCTAAACTTGAGGATAAAGAACTTAGGATTGAAGATTCCAAAAAATGTACTTTTTGCAATTCAATAAGGGATTGTGCCACGAGGTGGAGAAAATTTTTGTTCATTTATACTCTTATGTGGCTGCTATAAAACAATCCATAGACTCAACTAGATGAACGTGTTGGTGCTGATATATTACTGAAGGTGTATGCATTGCCTAAAATTCTTGAGTTGTCGAAAGAAAATAATTTGTACTCTAGCTTAGTATAACCCATTTAACTAATACTAGAAGTAATTCTAATTGTACTACATATTAAAAAGAGGAAACTACTACTAATTAATAAGCATACAATAATATGATTAGCTCTTCAAGGGAGATTTTGATATTATCTCTTGCTTGATGGGGGAGATTTCAAAAAGAAACAAGTAAAGATAAGCATCAACATCAACACTTGGGTCAAACCTAGCATAGGTTCAACGAGAACATCTAAAAGATAACCTTGTTGAACTGCCACATATCATTGCACCTACACAACTAACAGAGTATTAATGTAATCCATAGTATTATAACATTTAATGTTAGAGTCTAATTATAGACTAATTTTTAGCATTACCTTTTAACATGCACAATTGACACTCCCACCTTGATATGAGGCCAAATAAGAGGAAGAATTGGCTCATTGGTGGATAAAGAAGAAGAATAAGAAAATATTTTAACGTTTGCGAGGCTAAGAATAGCCTATGGGACATGCCACCTTGCATGCTATTTTTTGCAATTCAATCCTTTGTCTATTCAACTTGATGATGAGCGCCCCAAATTTTTCCACAATGCCCTCATTGAATAAATCATCCCAATATTTATCCATAAAGACATTTGGGTACATGTCCCTAGTGTCCTTAAAGGATTCATACTCTAAATTGAAATGTTTTTCTGTCTCCACTTTACCAGCAGTGCAGAAAATACACACTATTTTTGCCCAAGCTTCTTTTGGCCTTTTCCAGTGCCTGGTCTCACAACGGAGTTGATGGGAATTAGTTCTTAATTGAGCAATAAGTATTTTTTCTTTCCAAGGTATATTGACCCCTATGTACGCCTTTTTATGTTGATGGTAGGTAGGGTTAAACTCTTTAATATAATACTTTATCTTTATCCCAAGTTTGCTCGTGGAACTTATTGATAGCAAAAGCCTTTATATCTTTACTATTCGTGGGGCACATGCTCAAGCACATATACCACTTATTAAGCCATTTAATATTTTTCCGCTTCCAAGTATTCTCTCTTTTGCACAATATGTCATTGAAGAAAACCTTATCCCATATACCTTCTTCCATTTGTTAAACTCTTTTTAGATATCTTATGAGTCTCACCATAGCGATTGCTTCAATAGAAGACACCCCCGTTTCACTTACCATGATCTTGTATGGAACTAAACTCTTAATTTCGAAATTGTTTGTAATCATGTGTTTTTGAATCTTTTCTATTTGCCTCCACTGTGAGCTAGAGGTACTACTGGCCCATACTTCACAACCATAGAGAACAACTAGGATCACTAAGATCCCAAAAAGGGTTTGCATAGTTTTCCAGTCCCATATCTCTGCCTCTCTGAATCTATTTTGAAAAGCATAAAACGATTTCCAACCTCCAACAGTTCTTTTTTTCTGCAACTTTCCCAACTCAATTTTTTTTGAAGTCGATTCTGAGGGACTAATAAGGAGGGATCAAGCATGCATTCCAAAATATGACTCTTCACCTCCCTTCTTAATTGTCCATACACCCTTTTATCTTTTCATATGCCGATATTAATTCAAAATAATTATTCAATATTTATAGTCGCATTCTTTTGACTTTATAAAGTCGAATTCTCATATATGTTCATTAACAAGGCCCATTCTTTGTGCATAGTCAATTAAGAACTCCATAGCCATGCATGATCCTTCTACAAAAGTGACCAGTTTCTAGTGGGAGATATTTGTAACATGGAAGGCTTGATAGTTTTTGTACTCCATGTATTTTCACATTAAACCCATTAACTCCATAGGGTTTCTAAGCAATAAGGACCCATTCTCACTCTAGAGCTTTGAGAATGATTTGGTTTTGCAATTTCCAAATAATCTTCACTATCATATGGTAACATCCATATCTTCCAATGAACTTTGAAATGATTTGGTTTTGTAATTTCCAAATATTATTTACTATCATGTGGTAACATCCATATCTTCCAATGCATATTTATAGAGTAAATTCAACATGTCTAAGCTATAGGATTTAAAGGTTTATTTATTATGGTTTAGTGTTTTCATATTAGCTAGAATGGGCTTATGTTTCTCTTTCCTATATGTAATCTCACTTAATTGTTGTTTCTTCGCTTTTGGATCAACCACACTATTTTAGTTTTTTTTAATACGATTATGATGGATTATAAGTCTTTAAAAGCATGAACATGATGATAATAATTATGCACAACTGTACCACCCGGTCTCCCCACATATGAGCAAAATACATGAAGTTGGTTGCACTATATTTATTTGCTTTGTAATATTTTATCTATTTATATATTCCAAAGCAATTTTTAATGGAAGCATTGATATTACTTGAAAAAATAATTCCTAACCGAGCATTGCCCCCTTCGTGATGATCTAATGTATGAGAAATACCCAATGGCCATTCAACTATAAGTAATTAATTTCCCATACAATCTAATAAGTGGGGTAACTGAATCCATGATTTGTTTTTTCAATTGATTCATGAGATATGTTGTCCCCTTGGGACACCCCATTGAAAATTTTCATCTTCAGGGTCATTTCATGAATTCCCTAAACTAATTGACAAATTCCCCCTGTTTTGGATAGGTTTAACAATTTTTTCCCTATCTGAAGTGTTTTGGATCCCTTTAAGTTTTCCACTAGCCACAACTAGCCTACATCATTCCCATCCATAGTTGAGTCTTTACTAAAAACCTTGCTAAATGCCTCTGAATAGATTTTGAATGGAAAGATCCCTGAAAAAACCAAAAGCAAAAACCTTCACTAAAGGGATACTAACTATCATGAGCATTTATAAGTTCTTGAGTTTTTCTTTTGATTTCACCCAATTAACTATTGATAGGTTCTAACATATGTTCTTTTGAAGTTTTCCAATGAATTCTTGAAGACTTTAAAAATGTTAAGTTCTTTTTTTGAGTTAGATCGAAGAACTATCGAGGGATTTTGGAAGTGTTTTTTCTTTTCAAAATAGCTTGGTGAGCTATAAGGAGGTTCTAAAAGTTGTTCTTCCAAAGTAGGACAATGACCTATCTATATTTTTTTAACGTTGTTAATTTCTTCTTTCTACTCAAATTAATGAACTATTAAGATATTTTGAAAGTTCTTTTTCCAAGTGTTTGATGGCCTATTAGGACATTCCAAAATATCTTCTTTCAAATATTTCTAATGAAGTATCAAGAACTTTGAAAAGTTAATAAGTTATTTTTTTGAGTAAACTTGATGAACTATCAAAGGAATTTGAAATTTCCTTTTCAAAATGGTTTGATGGCATATTGGGAGGTTCCATAAGTTTTTTTTCAAAATTGGGCAATGAACTATAGGGAAATTCTAAAGATTGTTAAGTTCTTATTTTGAGTCGACTCAATTAACAATAAAGGCATTTCAAAAGTTCCTTTACCAAGTTGGCCTGATGGTTTATCCAGAATTTCCAAAATATGTTCTTTTGAAATTGACCAAATGGGAGGTTTTAGAATATTCTTGTTTGACGTTGGCAAATTGGTAGGCTCCAAAAGTTGTTCTTCTGAATTCATTCAATGAAATATTGAGAGATTCCAAAATTTGATGAATTATTCTATTTGAATTAGATCAAGCACCATTGGAGATTTTTGAAATATGTTTTTTCAAGTTTTCCCAATAGCATATCAAATGGTCTTCAAAGGTTGTTCTTTCAAATTTGTACGATGAACGATTGGGAGATTTTGAAACTTGTTAATTTTTTCTTTCAAAATTTCTTGATGAACTATCAAGTGCTTTTAATATTATTATGTAATATGTTCAAAGGAGGGTGGATGGATCATTGCATCTTTTGAACTAATCCGATGTAAGTTACATCATAAGATCCTACCATGTGTCCTCCAAGAAGTCATTAAAAAAAATCATGATTGAATGTTTATGACTGATCCCAAGATACCACATGTCCCTTTCAAATCATTCATAATAGGATTCAATGGAAATTTTTCCAATTCCATTATTTGATCAATGAAAGAGGCTCCATGAGGAATTTAAAATGCTCAGGTACACTACTATTTCTACCCACATTATAACCAACTAACTCTATGTTGAATTAGGAAATGAATACTTAACGCCATGAAACAAAGATGAGATTGCAAGTGTCACCAATAGAGTAATAAGTGGCATCTAACATAATCCATATGGGGTAAATGCAACATTCATTTCCACACCAAGCACACGGAGGGTTCTTTTCTAGAGGCACCATAGATAATACTTTCCTCAAGCGATGTTTTTATTCAGGAAATCAATTTGTCATAGAAGTCGAGGGATTGCAAAATATGGTCCTAAAATAAGATGGTCAACTCCCATTAATGACCTTTCAAACTAGGACAATATGGATTAAAGATAAATTGGATAACCCACCAACTCACTGATAAAACCAATGATAATATGTTAGAAATTACTTGCAAATAGAACCTAAGGGAGAGCTCAAGACCAAGATAAAGGATAAAAAAATTGTGCACCATCATGTTGCTAGAATTTTGAGAGAGTTGAGTCCCTTTCACTACATAATTTTGTTGTCTCCATGCTAGGAGGGTTACTCACATGGATTCCATTCCTCCCTTCTATTTCCATTCTCTTTCTCCTTGTAAGAATAATTGTAAGCTCCAAATTTTATGAAGGAAAACAATAGATGGTCATGATTGATATTTTATAGTCCCCTTATAGTGCCCTCACTGTAATTTAAATGACTATTGAATGTATTCTCTAATCAAGATCAATACACAATGCCACTAGTAAATGAATAAAATCAAAGAGAGTTTGTTGGTTTCCTCCATATTTTGTCTTGATTTGTGTTGAATTAATTGATGGATTTGTGCTTACCATGCCCATTTGATTTTATGTCTCATGAACATGTGTAGTAGGAAAGTCAATGTTCAACCTCCTCTTATGATTTGATTGTATGATATTTTCAATATGTCCTATGAGAATGGAAACATGATTAAGGTTCCCTTATACATCATGTCAATGATTTTTATAACATCATTCAATATTTTTTCCT
Source organism: Pseudotsuga menziesii (assembly GCA_001517045.1). Taxonomy (NCBI): domain Eukaryota; kingdom Viridiplantae; phylum Streptophyta; class Pinopsida; order Pinales; family Pinaceae; genus Pseudotsuga; species Pseudotsuga menziesii. The sequence continues at coordinate 452,602 of LPNX010612441.1, forward strand.
TTAACCACACCTAATATACAAACCATCTTCCAAAAATTGTAGAGGAAATCATTATGCACCACCCTATCTCTTGCAATAAATTGATTTTGAGCTTCATATAAAATATTTTTAGGAGACTTTAGGGTAACCTTCCTTTGGCTTGAGAAATGGATCAAATGTTGAGAGTGGCATAGGAAAGTGCTTCTACACATTATGCTTCAACATTCACCCTTGTAAGAGTAGGGATGTGTTTGTGCTAGAAATTGTTCCCAAACTACTACAAGAACAATCTAGAAAAATATAAAAAATAAAAGCAAAAGGAAACTGGTTTTTTATGATTTTGGTTTGAAAGTTTATCAATCAAGAAGGTAAATCATAAACAAGCTAACATAAGTACTGAATCATGAACTAAAATGAAGAACTGGGATGCAAACACATAAAATATAAACCAAAAACATTATGAACAGAACACTGATTTCATCCACAACATATAAGCACTTGCATGAAAAAACACATTAATGAAGAAGTGACATTATACATTGAGTGGTCAAACATACCATAAACAAAACCAACATGGAAGATAAAATGGCTTATAAGTATGTATATATCAATATCAGTCTTCAAACTTACATGAGAGTCATGAGTCTTAGCTTGACATACATCCAGCTCTAAAGCCCCTTCTTGAACAAAATTCGAACCCTACTTTCATTTTCTTTCCTACTTTTATCCTTCCCAACTTAAATAGTTACATAACTGTCAAAACTAACTTTTAGGTTTGAGTTCGAACTAGTTACAAAAATAGTTGTATTTTCAAAAATAAAAAACTATTAACAAATTAAACTACTTGACACCTGGACACTAGAAGCATTCATAGATTCTTGGCTGCCTTTGCCAACATAGCAATTCCTTCTAAAGCATGTGACTGCTTCTTACTTCGGTCCTGCTCCATCTCTAAAATTTTAATTTTCTTTAATAACAACTCATTCTGCTGGCTTAGACTTTGAATTTTCTGATTTAAACCTTCAACCTAGCTCTGACTCTCCCTTTTTCTCTTCAATGCGTCTTTGGAGACAACTATCAATTCCTGTTAGTATGTATTGATGTCATCAAGGTATTCTCTCAGTCTTCTGTTTGTCATTACCAATCTATCACTAGTCTCACTAAGAAAACCAATCTAATATTTGTATTGTTCCACAATTTTCTTAAGGTTCTCAATTTCCGAGTCCATGTGAACTTCTCCCTGTAATGTAGAGCCTTGATTCGTCATTCATGAAATGTCAAACTTCTTGAAAATCAGGGCATCTTCCTTCTTATCTTTCACTATTTCCTATACAAAAGGAACCTTTGAATTCATACCTTGCTCAATACTGAAAGTGATTGGCTCTTCTGAAACTTTATCTCTTCCTTGAGATAGCTTGAATGAAATTGAATGCTCTTCCTCAATATAAACTTGCTGAGGGATTAACTCTTCTTCATTTTCCATATCTTCTTCAGTTCAAGAATCCTTGATCACTGTAATCTTTTCTTCCTTTAATTTAGGGTTTAGGATCCTTTTCGTATTCAGTCTGAGTTTGTTTTTAGCCCTAGTTTTTGGCCTCCACTTTATTTCTTCTACTTGTACAAGAGATTTCTTTTGAAGCTTTACATTTGAGACTTGCACACTATCACCCTTCAATTCAGCTACAACAGTAACTTTTGTTGTGCTTTCCCGTACACATATGGAACCTTGTTTTTGTTTTATTGAACCCAACTCTTCCTCATGATTTGAAATAGATCTCTGCTGCTTTTTATCATCCTCCAAAACTTGCTCGTGGTTATCATCAAGTTCTTTTCTTTCATCTTCATCCACAATTTCTTTGAATCCCTGACCTGGACTATTCTCTTGAACACTAGCCTGCACCAGATCATCAACTAAATCTTTCTTGAACCTTTTAACAAAACCAAGTTTCTTATTCATCAGGATTTTCTTTACTTGGTCTTCTTGTTCATTAGAAAATCCTGACTAGAATAGGAAATGGTCCCAACTCCTGTTCTTCCTTTTCAATATTGTACAGATAATTAGTTTTATTAGACCATGATGAAAAATAGACTGGTGCGTATGGTCAATATGCCCCTTAATCCTGTTAGACATTTTTTTGAGACTTCTTAAGAAGAAGAAAGGTAAATTCATTTTTGACTGCTGGTTGAGATGTTGCAGAAACCTAATGTGGTATTTAAAAACTAAAACAAACCTCCCTTCGCATGTAACATAACTCTGCAAAATTCCAATAGCTTCCTTCCACTCAGGTTTGAACTTTTCCAAATGAATGCCTTTTCCCCAATCTAGGGCTTCAATTTCTGGTAACAGGAAATCCTTTGGGTTAAATCTGAAATGGATATTTTTGAACAATAACTCTCCATCTCTTGACACACATGTAGCTTCAGTTGTTAATTCCTCCGTCATTTCAAACTTAATAGTATCAAAAGTAACAATATCTTTAATGAAACCCTGGGTGAAACGATATGAGACCTCTAGATTGAAACCTGTGATTCTTTCAAAGAAACTAAACCACCCCGCCCTTTTGAATAATGTTGCACATTCAGAAAATTCATTTTCCCAACTCGTATCAATAGGTTCAAATTTGTTAGTCTTTCCACTCTTCTTCATATTTGCACTATAACCTCACCTATGTACTCCTTTAGAAAGCTTCAAATATTTTAAAACCTCCTTCTCTGCAAGCATAAACTCATAATTAAAAAAAAAATCGTGATAGTCAAGACCACGATCTTCCCAATAATCCTTACACAACCAAAATCGTGTCAATCTAGACCACGATTCTCTCAATGATCTCTACACATCCTCATATACTTGTCATGATTATTGAATGGGGTTATGAACATGCGTCATTATTTCTTCAACAAGTGTCTGAAAACTTCCAATATTTTCCCCTGCAATAGCCACGATTATCCACCATTCTTTGCAATGATTTGAGATTATTGTAGTGACTTATTCCATTAACCTTGACTTTTGCGCTATAGGAATGTTCTTATGCAAAATGTTTGACAAAGGATTCAAAAATGAGGGTTAGGTATTAAAGATAAAGCTTGGAATAAATTTTAATATAAGTTTTTTTAGAATTTTAATTATATATAAAACCTAATAAAACAAAAAGAAAAACTTTAAAAAATAAAATAAAATAAATCAAAACAACTATAACCTATAAAACCAAAAAAAAAGTATTAACCACTATTCATCTTCAAAACAAACCCAAAAATGAAAAATAATAGGAAACACAACTTTGAAAAATAACACACATAAACTAAAAATACTAAGAACAATATTGAGTCATAACATCTGGCTCCTGCCTATGGAATGAAAGCCTCTTGTGAGGTTTCAATAACCTGAAGACCAGTGCCTTCTGCCATCTCAATTGAAAGTTCTTGTTATCCTACAAAACTTCCATTGGTCTATGGAGTCTTTATTCAACTTATCTCACACCATTATATACAATGAATGATAACTCTGTTTCCTTCAGTAACTGTAAAAGTGTTTGAGAAATCATCTATTCACTGGATTGGACAATTCTTCACCTTCCATAGTCCGCAATATGAAGGTATTGTTTTCGAAGATTTTTGAAATTACAAAAGGACCCAGCCACAAATTGTCAAATTTTCCATGCTTACCTTTTTTCTCTTTCCTGGAATCCCATCTAAGTACCATGTTTCCACAAGAAAAAGTATCTTCCTTTACCGTTCTATCAAACTTTTCATGGATCTTTTTTTTGTAAGCTTGATCTTTTTCAGCTAAGCCTCACGTTACTGCTGCAATTCAACCAATGAAAAAAATCTTCTTTGAATACCATTAGGCTCTTCCTGACTATCCCGAAAAAAATTGATTACTGGAATACCTAATTGAATTGGAAAAGCAACATTAGTACCATACACTAACTGAAAAGGAGATGAACCAATTTCTTTCTTAGTGATTATCCTATCTGCCCAGAGTGCATACTTCAACATCGAATCCCAAGATCTCTTATTCTGACTTAACAACTTTCTAATGCTCTGAATGATATTCTTATTAGTTGATAATGCTAATCGATTCCTTCTGAGGGTAATAGGGTGTATAATGCTTCAAAACAATCCCATTTTGCTAACAAAAAATAACCATGGCTTTAGAATTGAAGGCCTTAGCATTATCAGTCAACAATTTCTTTGGACAACCGAATCTGCTCAAAATATTCTCTTGAATAAAATTAATGATTACCTTATTAGTTTCATTCCTTGTAGGAATGGCTTCCACCCACTTTGTGAAAAAATCAGTGGCTGTAAGTATCCATTTATGTTTCCCAGAAGAAACAAGATTAATTTCACCTATAAATTCCAGACCCCACTGATGGAAAGGATCATTTACAACAATGGGCTTCAAAGGTAGAGACACAAGATTTTGTTTGCCAACAAAATTTTGACATTTAATACAAGCCATGACTTGTTGATAGACATCAGAAAACAATGAAGGCCAGTAGTATCCAGACCTTAGAATTTTATAAGCAGTGGATTTCTAATATTTATGACCTCCACAATCACCCTCATGTAATTCTGAAATAACTTCTTCAATTTCAGGATTCTCCAAACACCTAAGCAATACTCCCCCTGGATCTTTTCAATGCAATTGCTAATTCACTAAACAATATTTGGTGACCTTCAATTTTAGTGATGTAGATGCTTTCTTGTCCAAATTCACAAGACACTGCAAAAGAAATACAAAATAAATTATATCAGCATACCATTCTGATTCTACATATTTATCCATGATCTGTTCCTTACCTTGCCATGTTTGCAACTATTTCTGTATTGAATGTTTTGCCATCAAATGAAGACCAAGGGCTTCACAATTTGAATCAGCCAATAGTTTTTCCAATCCCTAACCTTTTACAAGCTTAGTAGGTCTAATATCCACATCATACTCCATAATTTTCGCAATCCATTTTCCCCACTTTCCTTCACTATCTAGCTGAGTTAAAATATCCTTGATAGTAGCATTAGGTACATAAGAAATGATCTTTGAATGCAGAATATAAATCCTAAAAAATTTCAATGCCTTTACCAGTGAATATGCTTGTTTCTCCAGTGTGTTGTATTTCAATTCTGAATCTCTGAGAGTCTTACTAAAGAAATAAATAGGCTACTCTAGTCCATCTGCATTGTTTTGTAATAGAACAACAACTATTGTATCCTGAGATGCAAAAGAAAATGCCAAAAATTCTTTTGGAAAGTCTGGGCTTACCAGCACTGGTGCTTCTGTAAGGGCCTGTTTAATCTTCTCAAATGAAGCTCTGGCTTCTACTGTCCACTTCACCTCTTGGTCTTTCCTCAACATAGCTATTATCTGCTTTATTGTATCAACAAAGTTTGGAATAAACGATATTAGGAAATTTATTTTTCCAATGAATGACTAAACATCTTTTTTACTTCTTGGAAGACTGATTTTCAAAATCGCTTTAACTCTTTCAGGATCTATTCTAATTCCATCTGCTGAATCTAAATGACCCAAAATTTTACCCTCCTGAACAAAAAAATGAGACTTCTTAGGATTTAAGGACAATCCATATTTCCTACATTTCAAAAAGGTTTGTTTGAGATGTTTTAGATGTTCTTCATCAGATTGAGAAAACACTGTGATATCATCCAAATAAATCACAACAAATTTTTCCTTTTCTCCGACAAAGGCTATATCCATAGCTCTTTGAAAGGTCACACCAACATTCATGAGAACAAATGGCATCTTGTCATACATGAATTTACCCCAGGGTGTAGTGAAGGTTGTTTTCTCTCTGTCATCCAGATGCATAGCAATATGATTGTAACTTGAGAATCCATCCACCATAGAAATTCTATGGGCACCTACTACTTTCTGCAAAATTTTCTCAATCTTAGGTAATGGATAATTATCCTTTAGTGAAGCTCTATGTAAATTACGAGAATCTATGCACAAACTTATCTTTCCATTCTTCTTTCATACTGGAACTAGATTTTCCACCCAAGATGAGTATCTAAGTGGAATAATTGTCTTTGCATCCAATAATTTCTTGACTTCTTCTCTATGACTGGAAATAAGGATGAATTAATTCTTCATAATTTATATCTAAAAGGTTTCACATTTTGTTTCAAAGGAACCTTATGCTGATTAATGCTAGTATCATAGGTTTTTAAATCCTCATAAGACCAAGAAAATACATCAACATATTCCTTCAATAATTTAATATACCTATTCCTTTTCTCAACTGAGAGATTTTTTGAAATTTTCACCATTCTGGGCTGCTCTTTTGTGCCAATATTACAAATTATGATATTCTCTTCTGAGGATTGCATGACTGGTTTTAGCAGAGTATCATCTTTAGAAAAGATCCTTTCAAGGGGAAACAAACCATTAGGAATAAAATTTCCCTTCAACTCATTAATCTTATGTCATGCAATTGCATTCTCTGGATATTCATCAGCGTCCTCAACTTCATCATCCTGGTCCTGATCAATCAATGAATTTGAAAACTGTCTAGTTAACTCCAAGAACCTTTTTATTTCCAAATCATCTTCAAAAATCCTCCACAATCTGATATTATCTGGTACTGAAGGACTATATCTAACTTTAATTGGATATTTTAGCTGAGTCTATTTTGGAATTCAAAAATGTGTGGCTGCCAAAGCAAGTGAATTAGCTGTTTGATTATGATACCTGGGAATGAAGGAAATGTTAAATGCTATAAAGTAATTTTCAATCATATCCCACACTTCATTTATGTATACCCTCAACAAATCCTGTTTTACTTGATATTTGTCCCTCACCTGTTGGACCACTAATTCAGAGTTGCCATAAATATAAATTTAATGAATACCCAGGCCCTTTGCAGCCCTTAAGCTAAGTATTAGTTCCTCATACTCTATTGTATTGTTGGTAGTCACAAATTCTAACTTATACATCAATTTGATCATCTCTCCCCCAGGAGAAATTAAAACAATGCCTGCTCCTGCTCCCTCCTTGGATGAGGAGCCATCAAAATACATTTTCAATAACTCATATTTTTGTTCAACAGTACGTTTGATTGGTTTTTCCTTTTCTACATGTAACTTTCCACTTGTATTGTCATCACTGAATTGTAACATACAAGACCCCAAATCGTTTTTTACAGCATAAAGTGGATTATTGGTTGGGTTCTTATCATCTATGAAAATATAAGCACATTGTAATTCCCTATACAATCTCCTATTTTCTCCTCCAAAAATAGGAATGGTTGCATATGATAAATACATTTGTAATGTACCACCTACCTTCTTTTCCCAAGACCTTGAAAGCAACATCCAAACTTAGGAGTGATATCAGCAACCACCATATCCATAATGACACTTTTCATGGGTAATTGAGTTAAATTTACCACTAGATCCTTAATCACTCCTAGGCATTTAACAGCTCTGGAATCAAATGAATATAAATCATGATATGGTTTTGTGATACTTAAACCAAGAGACTCCATGACTTCTTTAGGAATCAAATTGTGAGAAGCTCCAGAATCCAATAAACAGTTGTGAATCATTTGATCATGAACAGTCAGAGTTATATAAAAAGGTGGAAAAGCATTTGAATAATTTGTAGTCTTATCAGCTAGGGAAGAACCAATAAATATTTTAGGATGTTCTTCTTGGAGATTAACATTATTTTAAGGTATCTGACTAGTAGGTGAACCTATCATTTTAAGAACATGATTTCTATAACAAGGATTCTTCATCAATTCAGTAAATGGTACTGTAATCTTGATCTTACATAATTCATTCTCAAAATTAAAATCTTGCACATTCTTGTTCACTTCTTCAATCTCTATAGCCTTATCTTGCTCACCATGATTATGTTTCTTCTCCTGTGTTTGATTGGATGACTGTTTAGGAGGAAGAGTTGTCTTCTTTTTAGGAATTTGAGAAACCTGTTGTGGGCTAGACCTCAAATCAATAGACCTCTTAGGATTAGATTGACATATATCAGATGAAACTTCAGGACTCAAATCACTTTCTCTTTGATAAATATTTGCTTCGAAAAACTCAGAATTTAGATAGTCATGTTCAGTTAGGAAACCCTCTGATGATAATTCCCGAAAATAATTTAAATCCTAATTTGAATCCTCATACTGTGAAACCTCACCTTCCTCAATTTCATTAACCATGTTATTTTGGAGTGGAGGAGGAACTATTTGATCTTCATTCTCTCTTCTTTCCCTCTGAATGTCATTGTTTCTTCGTTCTCTAGGGATAAATCTAGGAGCAAATTGGCTCCTAAATTTATTAGGGTTCCTTTCTCCTTCTTGTGCATGCTTATTTGAATTTGTTTCTAACTCCAACTTATTTAGTTTTTCTGTTAAAATTTTTACCAACTTGGCCATCTCATCTATTTTGCTATCTACTGTCTGTGATGTAGAAGCTGGTGGAATCACCTCCTTTTTACCCTTTCACTCATATACTGGATGATCTAAAATTTCTTTGAGCCTATTTGAAGGTAAAATGTTTGATTCCACTTCCAATGCAGCCTCCTGCATGTTTTATAAAGTGACTGGCCTTCTTTCTCTTATATGCAAGGAAAATTCATGATCAAAGGAATTTGCATAAGTCAACTTAGCTAAAGTTTCAGAAGGTTTGATTTCAGTTGGGATCCCACCATACATCTTATTAAAGCATTTAGAAAAGTATGCTATAGTTTCATCCTTTTTTCTTCTTAAAGCTCCAAATCCTGTGATGTAATAGGTATGGTCTTTCGTGTCTCCCCACTACCTCATAAACACCTCTTGTAGCTTCTCTATAAGAGTTATTGAATTATCTGGTAGTTATCTGAACCATCTCCTTACCTCCCCATCCAAACTCTACACAAACATCCTCATCCACACATCTTTAGCCTCAATATTTTGATTGTCTGCATAACTAAGGAATGCATCCCAATGCTCTTCAGCAGTTGTCTCACCTTGACCATTAAAACTAGGTAAATACTTCTAATAATCTCCTCCAGGGAGAGAATTTAGAGGCTGAGGAAGAACTAAAGGAGCATATCTAGCAGCTACCATTCTATCCATCATATATAGAGGCTGTTGTCCTGCTATTTTGGAGCTACTTTGGTTTGATGAAGGAAAGAGTTTATTTACTTTGCTAGAACCTAGTTGGAAAGGGATTTTACTAGTTTTAAACTGAAACAAGGGAATCTTGCCAGGAGACTCAGTTTTGCTTTTATATAAGACTGTGGATTAGTAAAGACTTGAAAACTATCAACTGGTATAGTAGGGATTGACCAGGATAGATTCTGTTTTTCCTCTTCAAAATGTGCAAAATGCAAGACTAAGTCAAAATGATCAGGGATATACAAAGAAGGAGAATATTGAGATTTTCAATTTTTTCTTACTTCTTTTGAAATATGTTATGGGTCTGAGACACCGAAATGTAAAGGTGAAGTAGGTTTCCCTCTTGTTCCAATATTTTTGGTAGCCACTGTGAACCACTGCTTGGTGAAAAAGTAGTCTGAAACATTTTCTGATTCTGTTCACCTCTCAAAATCAGATGAATGATGATGTCCTGGGGAAGATATACTTCAATTTCGTGCCTGAAAATGGAGCCAAACATGTTTGTCTAGAAATTGTTCCCAGACTACTACAAGAACAAGCTAGAACAATCTAAAAAATGAAAGCAAAATGAAACTAGTTTTTTATGATTTTGGTTTGAAAGTTTATCAATCAAGAAGGTAAATCATAAAAAATATAACACAAGTACTGAATCATCAACTAAAATGAAGAACTAGGATGCAAACACATAAAATATAAACCATAAACATTATGAACAAAAAACTGATTTCATCCACAACATATAAGCACTTGCATGAAAAAACACATTAATCAAGAAGTGAAATTATACATTGAGTGGTCAAACATACCATAAACAAAACCAACATGGAAAATAAAATGGCTTTTAAGTATGTATATATCAATGTTAGTCTTCAAACTTACATGAGATTCATGAGTCTTAGCTTGACATACATCCAGCTCTAAAGTCCCTTCTCGAACAAAACTCAAACCCTGCTTTCATTTTCTTTCCTACGTTTATCCTTTCCCAACTAAAATAGTTACATAACTTTCAAAACTAACTTTTAGGTCTGATTTCGAACTAGTTACAAAAATAGTTGTATTTTAAAAAATATAAAACTATTAACAAATTAAACTACTTGACACCTGGCCACTAGAAGCATTCATAGATTCTTGGCTGCCTCTGCCAACATCGAAATTCCTTCTAAAGCATGTGACTGCTTCTTACTTCGGTCATGCTTCATCTCTAAAATTTTAATCTTATTTAATAACAACTCATTTTGCTGGATTAGACTTTGAATTTTGTGATTTAAACCTTCATCTTGGCTCTGAATCTCCCTTTTTGTCTTCAACACCTCTTTGGAGACAACTATCAATTCCTGATAGTGTGTATTGATGTCATCAAGGTCTTCTCTTAGTATTTTGTTTGTCATTACCAATATATCACCACTCTTGCTAAGAAAACCAATCTGATATTTCTATTGTTCCATAGTTTTCTTAAGGTTCTCAATTTCTGAGTCCATGTGATGAACTTCTCCCTGTAATGTAGAGCCTTGATTTTTCAACCATGAAATTTCAAACTTCTTGAAAATCAGGTCATCTTCCTGCTTGTCTTTCACTCTTTATTGTACAAAAGGAACCTTTGAAGTCATACCTTGCTCAATACTAAAAGTGATTGGCTCTTCTGAAACTTTATCTCTTCCTTGAGATAGCTCGAATGAAACTGAATGCTCTTCCTCAATATAAACTTGTTGGGGATTAACTCTTCTTCACTTTCCATATCTTCTTCAGTTGAAGAATCCTCGATCACTGTAATCTTTTATTCCTTTAATTTAGGGTTTAGGACCCTTTTCATATTCAGTCTGAGTTTGTTTTTAAACCTAGTTTTTGGCCTCCACTTTATTTCTTCTACATGTACAAGAGATTTATTCTAAATCTCTACATTTGAGACTTGCAAACTATCATCCTTCAATTTAGCTACAACATGAACTTTTGTTATGCTTTCTTATACACATATGGAACCTTGTTTTTGCTTTATTGAACCCAACTCTTCCTCATGATTTGAAATAGATCTCTGCTACTTTTTATCATTCTCCAAAACTTTCTCTTGGTTATCATCAAGTTCGTTTATTTCATCTTCATCCACAAGTTCTTTGAATCCCTGACCTAGACTATTCTCTTGAACACTAGCCTGCACCTCATCATCAACTAACTCTTTCTTGAACCTTTTAACAAAATCAAATTGTTTATTCATTGGGCCTTTCTTTACTTGGTATTCTTGTTCATTAGAAAAGCCTGACCAAAATAGGAAATGGTCCAAACTCCTATTCTTCCTTTGCAATAGTGTACATATAATTAGTTTTATCAGACAATGATGAAAAATATACTGGTGCGTATGGTCAATATGCCCCTTGATCCTGTTAGACATTTTTTGGAGACTTTTTAAGAAGAAGAAAGGTAAATTCATTTTTTACTGCTAGTTGAGATGTTGCAGAAACCTAATGTGGTATTTAAAAACTAAATCAAACATCCCTTCGCATGTAACATAACTATGCAAAATTCCAATAGCTTCCTTCCATTCAGGTTTGAACTTTTCCAAATGAACGCCTTTTCCCCAATCTAGGGCTTCAATTATGGTAACAGGAAATCCTTTGGGTTAAAGCTGAAAGGGATATTTTTGAACCATAAATCTCCATCTCTTGATACACCTTTAGCTTTAGCTATTAATTCCTCTGTCAAATCAAACTTAGGAGCATCAAAAGTAATTACATTATCCTTAATGAAACCCTGGGCAAAACGATGAGACCTCTGGATTGAAACCTGTGATTCTTTCAAAGAAACTAAACCATCCTGCCCTTTTGAATAATGCTGCAAATTCAGGAAAATCATTTTCCCAACTCGTATCAATAGGTTCAAATATGTTAGTCTTTCCACTCTTCTTCATATTTGCGATGTAACCTCGCTTGTGTAATCCTTTAGAAAGCTTCAAAGATTTTAAAACCTCCTTCTCTACAACCATAAAATCATAATAAAAACAAAATCATGATAGGAAAGACCACGATCTTCCCAATAATCCTTACACAACCAAAATTGTGTCAATCTAGACCATGATTCTCTCAATGATCTACACATCCTCATACAATTGTCATGATTATGGACGGGGGTTATGAACATGCGTCATTATGTGTTCAAGAGGTGTCTGAAAACTTCCAATATTTTCCTCTACAACAACCACGATTATCCACCATTCTTTCCAATGATTCAAGATTCTTGCAGCGCCTTATTGCATTAACCTTGAATTTTGTGCTACACGAATGTTCTTATGCAAAATTTTTGACAAATGATTAAAAAATGAGGGTTAGTTCTTAAAGATAAAGATTGGAATAAATTTTAATATGAGTTTTTTCGGACTTTAAATGATATATAACACCTAATAAGCCAAAAAGAAAAACTTTAAAAAATAAAATAAAATAAATCAAAACAACTATAACCTATAAAACCAAACAAAAAGTATTAGCCACTATTCATCTTCAAAACAAACCCAAAAATGAAAAATAATAGGAAACAAAACTTTGAAAAATAACACACATAAGCTAAAAAGACTAAGAACAATATCCAATAGGAAAAACAATGGAGGGGTAGTTGTGGAACATCTTCTCACTATCCCTCCAATTCAAAATCACCTTAACAATATTGTGTTTGCTGGTTAATTCTTGCACCAAGTATTTGTACAACATGGTTTGGATATAAGGTACTTTGTATATCATTTTTAAGGTTTGGGGGACATATGATTCAACCCATATTTGATATTCAAAATAAATACTTTTATCCTTGCTATTGGCTTGCTTTACCATCTAGCTTATTATATCATGACACGAAAAAAAATTTGCTCTGACTTCAATCCTATGCAATTGTGACAACTACAGCATATAAATGATGGTTCATTGCTAAGAGTAGTAGAAGTTGACTCAACAGATGGAGCTACTCTTTTCCATTTCTAAAAGATATTTCCAAAGTGTGTTGACATGGGACTCATATGCTAGGATCATTGTTAGTATACATAGGATTAAATTCTAGTCTTGCTACCTATTTTGGCTCCTTCCTCTTTGATATTCTTACCTTCTTAGGCATCATGTTTTTAAACCTATTCCTATACACCATTGGATATTTCAATGTTAAATGTCTGATCAAAAGCTGGTGTAAGTAAATATGAGTATACTTTAGGATGGGACAATATGGGTGTTCAAATATAATGTAGGTGAAAAATGATAATGCACTTTTTAACTTTGTGCTTAGAAATTGTTAAACCAATAGAGCTACATTCAAGTGAAATGTCATGTTGTCCATTAAATATTACTATCATAGATCCATATTAAACCTGGATCTATTAGGAACTGAGAGAGATCCAATTTCTTGCGAGTTTAAGATGGATCTATGTTGGTTTTATTTTATTTTATTTTATGAGTAGACATGGATTTATTTATTTATTTGGTTTTATTCATTTATTTATTTTATGAGCCAGCATGATTTTTTTATTACCTTCTATTTTTTCTAACATTACGTAACATTATCTTATGTGACAACATATTCCCTGTACTAGGTTGTAGAGCACCTCACTACTCTCAGTGCAATAAACACCATCAATCGATGCAAGACTTACCAATAGAATGTGAAAAACACAATCCTCTAATGAACTTATAGCTTGTCTCGAAGCCTATTAATTACACCAATATTGGAAATTGATATAACATTTATATCGACCTTGATTATGGTTATAATTGACATTGTGAACACAAAGTAATAGAGTTGTCTTAATGGGCACCAAACACTCTATTTGCACTGGTGGAGATGAGGGGTGACAAAACATGTCATGATTAAACTAGTGATGGCCCTCTGAGAATTAAATGTTATCACAAACACTAATCATTATTGATATGGTGAAGGAAAACGATATCTCACATTCCCACTCAAAAAACCTTGAAGTCCCCAGAAAATTAACTTTATGAATTTGGGTATTCTAACTCAAAGAGGAAGCCAAATCCTTCATGTATGCTCATAGAATTGTGTGTATCCTTGGCCACAATCAATTGTGCAAGGGTCAATATGGATCCCCTCATGCTAAAAGATTCCATGGGACTTTAAGACCTTGAAACCCTAATAAACTTTATGAATTTGGGTGTTCTAACTCGAGGGAAAGCTAATTCCTTCATGTTTGCTCATGGAATTGTGTGTATTCTTTTCCACACTCAATTGCACATGGGTCAATAGGGACCTTCTCATGGTAAAATATGGCATGGGACTTTGAGACCTTGAAACCATAATCATGGTTGTGAATAGGAAGGTAAATACAAAGGCTCCTCATGTTCTGAAGTTAAGCCTTTCTCCTTCATAGCCAAGAGAAATCCCCTCGTGAATAGGATAATGATACCATGCTTGGGAACCAAGTGTATACTTTAACATCTGAGTGTGGGGAAGAATCTCTTGGCAGGACACCTAAATGATGTTACCCCATCACTAGTTAGTGCCTAATCAATTTGTTCAAATTCAAAGAACATTTATCACGATCTTGAAATTATATATATATCCTTGCAGTTTCTAGATCGATTTCATAGCGAGTGGTTCATCTATGTGTTCGATAGAGGATGACAATATGAATCTCCTCATGGTTATGATAATGATTACATCCATGAATGTATTGGCTCCTCATTAAGTATGGTAAGCACATAGTCCTTGCGGATTTGATAGCAATGATAACTACAACGATTCACCCTTACTGTAGAAAGTTGGTAGGGAGAAGGTGTTTAAGGTTTTGTTGTTCTGAGAAGATAAACCCATGCTAAGACCACAATCATACTCGTATTGGAGACACACAGTGCTTATGTTTACTCTGAATGGGCTTGTCAAGTAAGGTAGTAGACTCTTGCGTTAAATAAAACGCTAGGGTTTTCGTTCACAAAATTAATTTACAGGCACCTCTCTGACTTCGTGGATTGATCTTCGTAACCTATGAACACGAGAACTTGTTTGTTGGTTAATGGTTTGGTCAAAGGAAACCCTTATTGAATACATAGCCTTGAGGGAGATTGTTTTCTTATTTTCTATCTTTAGGAAAGAGCATGTAGTGTTTATTTGGTATCATGAACTATAATGATTGATACAATCATATTAGTGAGGGATGTGACTTTATACTAGGTGTTTGCAAAATGTCGATCACTCTATATGGTAGTTAATTAAAAGCATCATGCAGAATGCTCAATATAAATTGTCAACCTAGGGAAGTCTTTTATTTCAAAGATAACTTACACTATATGTGCTGAAACACTAAGTAGTTGATGATTGAATAAACTTTCCTACTTATCTATTTTGTCAAACTCTTCCGATAATCAAACTAATCTAAACTACTTATCTAAGAATTTAGAATTGCAATTAATTCCTACAACTTCAATCCAGTAATGAATGGTTCTTGAAATAAATATCTAGAATTACTTTCACCAGAAAGTTAAATCCTAAATTACCAGACTATATGTAGATCCATTGTGACTAATTAATCCAACCTTAATCTAGAAATGAGAAATGACAGGAATTGAATCAATAGTTCTAAACCATAGTCTACCTGAGTAAGAAAACCTAAGTAAGACAAATAATTGAAAGAAAACTAAGGGAGAGCTTGACTGTTATAGCTATCGCACACATGCATAAAATAAGCTAACCTACACAGTCAACTACCACACCACACTGCTGTAGTTTAAAGGAAATGCAAGTATTGAGTATTCAAGGAAACACAATGATTAACATGAATGTTGAATCTACTGAAACAAATACATGTAATGTAACATCCACACCACACAACTAATTAAGTAAAAATCTACTTAACTCGGTGATCTCTGTGGGAAGGCGGGCCTAGCCTTCGAACAGAGACGACGAAACTAACACAAGTTAGAACACATAGATATGAAGAATCTTGCTCCTTGTATTAATATGGTGAAATGAAGATACAATCTATGTTACAGCTTACACAACAAAATCTGATGTTGTCTAGCCCCTGGCTCTGAATTCTCCCCTGTACTTATACATCAACAAACGTAACCCTCACCCACTAATATCGGGAATCCATGAAGATCTACGATCTTCAAGCTTCCCTGTTACATGCACTGTTACATCTGTGAGTGGAATTAAATAGGGGCAAGGAATATAGGCAATTCTGTTGCCTGGGCCAGTAAATGAATAACAGAACCAATTCATGAAAGGCCTGGATGATTGTAGCTAACTTCAAGTAGTAGCACACAGTTGTAGCTCAGTCTGTTGCAGCCGTGTCTGTAACACCCATGTCTATCCCAGCCCGTGTGGGATGATGACACTTGATTGGATATACGTGCATAGATGGGACTACAAGTTACAACTAATATTGGATGCTCATATCCTCTCTGGACTGCTCAGGTTGCTACATCTGTAACCTCTCACAACTTGCACTATCTTTGTGAAATCATAATAAGTTAGCATAATGCAAGATGAAAAGTCTTGATTATAACAATCATAAGCATTAATAAGATGAAACAATAAAAAATAATACCTGTGAAGATTTAGGGCTTAAGTGAGGAAAGAATGCTTGTTTGGTGCACAAAATGGATTAAGACAGGACAAACAGGGTATAAGGGATGTGGTTAAAAAGGGGCGTTTTGGGATCCAAAATCTCTCCCCAACTACTCTATTGCATGTCCTTGTGCAACAACCTCCATTAGTCTGAATTAGAATCTTGAGCTGTGCCTCTCTCATGGAGAGATGAAAATTTATAGGAGGATTCAGGTGACCCCCTGCCTTCTAGATATCCATTGTGGGAAACCCAATATTTCCAGCACTGCCTTTCTTCTGCTTTAGTCAATGAAGAATATTACTTATATGGTTTTGATGGCCACCAAATAAGTGGGAATTTAAATTTGATCCCCAACCAATTAACTCCACATTTCCTCATGCAATCGACATACCCTTCAACCCTGGGGAGAGCCTATTTAAAATTATTGAAGCAATAAGGGTCCCTATTCTTAATTGATGAAGGGGAAGCTTGACACCTATGCTTACTGCCCTCCAAAGCCAAACGTTGTTGCTTGCAAATATTTCTAACACAAGTGGAGATGACTTGATCTTGAAGCTCGACCAGCTGCTGAGTCTAGATGGGACATTTAAGCCTCTATGCTTGATGATTACAAATAAGTTGAGGGGATTTAGGTTCACACCAAATCTAGAGATTACAGTGAGACTCATTGTGAGATATTGAATGAAATGAATCCTCCCATTGCACATGTTTGCTGAAAAAAGAAGAAAAATACCTCAACTAGACATCACCTAAGTGAGGAGCAGGATTTGAATGTCGGTCCAAGGGGAAAACAATTTCATGCAAATAGAGCTCACACAAAACATTTTGCTCAGTAAAGCTACTTTTCATGAATGTTTCAAAAAACTGATTTGAAGATGCTACTTCATAAGGTATACCTTCTTTTAGTGCCTTCATCTTAAACCAAGTGAGTTGTTCATATAAAAATACATGATAAGAGGGAGATGGAGCTCTAGAGCTCATCGATTCTTGGGAGAGAATGTGCAGTTGGTCTTTCTCCTTTTGCATGGAATTGAACTTCTTCAACTCCTTCAATTATTTTTGTACTTCTTCCCAATGGTACTTCTGGTATATTAGCTCTTCTACCCATTTTTCCCTCAATTCACTGATAGTATTCCTATTCTGAACAATGGGAATCATTCCTTGCTGGTATCTATCCACCTCACTTTTCCATTTCTTTACTTCTATTTTCAGCAGTGAGAGTTATTCTATTAGACCTTGAATCTTTTGCTCTCCTGCATCCTTCTCCTCATCAGAGTCTAAATTAACAAATTATTGAGAAGATTGTGTCCATACCTTATTATCCAATGTTTTAGCTTGATTGTTCTCGATCGGGAGTGAAACAAATTCCTCTTACATCAGTGTTTCAACAAATTCTGCCTACAAAGGTACTTCTGCAATCAATTCTGAGGATGTTGGTTCTTGTGTGACAACACCTTCTTCTTGAAACCTCTTTTTGTCAACTTCAGCAGCCAATTGTGAAGATTTCCACCTCAAGATCAGTTGCCCCTAGCCAAATGGGAGTCTCAGCAAGGTTTTCTAAGGATATTGGTTCTTGTGTGACAGTATCCTGATCAACTTCAACATTTTCTTGTTGCTGAAGTTCTCCCTCCACTAGTTCTGTGTCTTGAGATTGTTCTGGGGTCATAGTAAGGACTCCTAGGTTTAGATCAGGGATCGTCTCAACCTCTAGCTCACTCACTTCCAATTGAGTTGCAGTTTCAACAAATATTTCCAGGTTTTTTGGTGCTTGTGTAACAACACCCTGTGGTTGAGCCTGAAATTGATCACATTCCCTTACCTCTACATCAAGGATCCCTTCCATTTCTGGTTCTTCTTTATCTCTCAATTCTCCCGCATATGTTCCTCTCTCTTCTCCAACTGTTTGTGTGGGTTTTTGTGTCACAAATGTATGCACTGTGACTTTGTATCCTGATTAGGTAAATATTTATCCACACTCAAGGAAAACTACTTTTTTCAATTCATCACCTTCCTCAGTTGAAAGTGATGCTTCAATCTAATCTACAGCTTCCACAAGTGTGTGCAATCTCCTTTCCACCTGTTTCTGACATGTTTCCTTCCATATTTCCACTTCCTTCTGAAGTGATTTCACCTCTTCCTTTAGCATACCATTTTCAAATAGAAGTCCCTCAATTTGAGGTTCCTCTGCAACAGGTTCTTGTGGGGTAGCATTTTCCTTGGGTCTCAAGATGGGAAATTTGATGTTTGCATCAATATTTGCCCATTTTTCCCGCGCTGCATCTACTGCTATGACTAATCCGGTTCTCCTTCTTCTCAGTGGCCTTGATGCCTACACCTCCTCCTTTCATATTCTTCTCTTATTTTATGGTAGAGGAGTCTCCAATTTTGCAACTGATGTAGAAGGAATGTTTCTTATTTCGGTGTCTTCTCTAGTCTCTGTCATCTCTGTTTCCTCCTCGATAAGAGTTCCCCTCCACTCTAGAGAATATTCTATGGTGAAAACCTCTACATTTTCTTCTGTCATCATGCCTCCTACAGCTTCAGCTTCAACTGTCATAGCATCGAATCCTACTCCAGCTTCAGCTTCTACTGATGGAGCTCTCAAATCCTCTATCCCTTCTATAGGGTTTGTTTCTACTGCATCCTCAACTGATTCTTCTTCTTGGTTATCAAATTATGTTTCATACCCCTCTTCCTGATCATCTTCTGCCTCATCCCCTTCTTCTTAACTATCTGATTTTGCCTCATCTTCCCCCCCAACTGAATTTGAGGGACTCTGGTCCTCTTGTTCTTCTGCCATTCCCCCCAACTGGGTTGGTGTCTCCTCTTCCTCATATATTTGAACACCCCTTAAGAGTGCAGGTGCTTCATACTCTATTGGAACACCAAGAAAAAGTACAGGTCCCTGATTTATTGGGGGCTGGCTAGTGAACTGCTCCCAAGTTTGGTTCCTCTGAGCTAAGGCCCTTAAGATGAGCAATTTGATTAGGCTTTTATGGGTGAGGGGCAAGTATGGATGTCTAGATGATTTCACAAATCCCGCCATATGATCCAAGTCTTTAAATAGATAAAAGGGCATATTAACTAAATCCCTATGGTGCAAATGAGATAGTAAAGGGAATTTAGAGAAATACACAGTTTGATATCTACCTTCACATGTAATGTACTTCTTATAGAAGATCACCACTTCATTCCAGGGATGAGGTAATGAGTGTAATTCTATCCCCATCTTTGCTTGGAGGACCTTTTCATCGGCTATTAGAAACTCCTGCATTGCAGCAGCATTTCGAACTCACCTTCCAAACCAGGCTCTTCCAATTTGAGGAAGGCCCATGACTTCTTCTACAATCTCCTTAGTAAATTCTATATGTAACCCCATGACCTCTGAATGGGTTTCTATGATATTCAAAGAAAATTGCAAAACTATTTCTCGGTGAAAGCCACTTAATCGTTGGAAAAATTCAGTCCAACCAGCAGCTCTAAAGATGGAAAAAATCTTAGCATTTTTGAGTAATTCCTACATGTTTGTAGGTTCATGTCTGGCTGGGATACCCGTGGTTCCTACCCTTCTGAATGTTGGTATCAGTTCAATAATTTATAGGCCTAGTAATGGAGGTTATAGCACAAAGTAATGCATGAACAACCGATGTTGGGTTTGAGCAAATTAGGAAAGTTAAGACAGTTGGAAGCAGGGAATCATTAGTAAGATTTGGCCCCAAATTAGGAAAAAGTTTACGGCCGTAGGATAAGCTTAAGTACCCATAAGATCATTCGGATGGACAGTTAACGAAGCATGGGTATAATGACAGGTATGAAAAGGTGAGCATGATTAATTTTGTCAAATCTACTTAATGCTTAATCATGTAAATAATCAGAATCGTACCTTAGCAATTATGTGATGATCTACGATTTCTCAAGATAATACAGTGAGTCAAAAATGTTGCCATCAATTTTAAACATAATTGCGCGCATGCTGTGATGATGTTCCTCCCAGTGAGCCAAAAATTGTCTTTTCAACCTTGACGGAAACATAATCAAAGTTGTGAGGTGAGTCGGAATCAACAAAATCATGGGCGGCATAAATTTTGGACAAATATGGAGGAGTCGCAACCCTTTTTGTGGATAAATATGGAGGATTCACAGCTACAAAAAATAAGAGAGTTCTTCTAAAATTGGCAGAGTCACAACCGTTAAAAAAAAGACAAAAAAGTTTGCTAGAATTGGCGGAGTCACAGCTGTACGGAACGGGAAAATGGGACGATTTTTATGGAATCGCAGCTGCACGAAATAGAAAAATAGGCAAGTTTTGTGGAGTCGTAGTTGCATGAAACGAGAAAACGGGATGTTTTTTATGGAGTTGCAGCTACACAAAATGAAAAAATATGCAAGTTTTATGGAGTCGCAGCTACACGGAACGGGAAAATGGGATGATTTTTACGGATTAGTAGCTGCATGAAATGGAAAATAGGCAAGTTTTACAGAGTCGCAGTTGCACAGAACAGGAAAATGGGATGATTTTTATGGAGTCGCAGCTGCATGAAAATGTTCATCATTCAAATTATTTTCTTCTTCATGGATCTTTTTCCAAAACAGGAAGTTAGAATAAGGGTTCTAGTCGTCAATCCCGGTCATGAACATTGATCCCTAATTTAGTTCCTGCACAGATTCTTCAAAAATGATCGAGCATAAAGGATAAAAAGCAAAAAGAAATAAAAACAACAAACATCAATTTATTTATGTACAAAAAATTTGTGTGGAAATCACAGTGATTTTCTAAAGATTAATAGGGGCAGAGAAAGATTCCTTCCCTTGCGCTAACTGGTATCCTGGATCAGCTACAACCTGTGAAATAAACACGTCCCTCAAAATTGGTTTGTGGTATAGTCGTAGCCTGTGACCATTAGCAAATAATGGTGTATGGTTTTCATCAATGGTGACCAGGAAGATTGTACCATTATCAAACACTCTGCCTATATGATATGGACCCAACCATCTCGTGCACAACTTACCTTTGAAGTCCCTTTTGAACCTTGAATCGTATAATAATGCCCAGTCTCCTTCACAGAAGACCTTCTTCTTGATGAATCGATCGTGCCATTTGGATCGTTGTTGTTGAATCAATGTTGTTTTGTCCACTGCAGCTATATGTTTTTCATCAAGTTCATTTAATTAATTTAGTAGCTACTCTTTTGCACCTCTGTCACATCCATGGACATCCTCAAAGTCTTGATTTCGAATTCGATGGGTAAGACAACACTCTTACCATACACCAAGTCATAGGGAAAGAACTCTGTAGTATTGCGCCAAGTAGTACGATATGCCCATAGTGCTTCCAGAAGCTTGTCATCCTAGTCCTTGCAATGGCTTCGGACTGTTTTAGTAAGGATAGCTTCGATAACTTTATTGGTACTTTCCACCTGGCCATTGGCCTATGGATGGTAAGGTGAATTTATCCTATGTTGAATATGGTACTTCTGTAGCATAACTTCGAATTTATGTGACAAAAACTGTGGTCCTCCATCTATGATTATTTCCTTGGGTTCCCCGAAACAAGTGAATATTTCCCTGTAAAATAATTCTATTACAGCCTGGTCATTGGATTTCTCCAATGCCACAACCTCCACCCATTTTTTCATGTAGTCAGTGAAAACTAAAATGTAATATTTCTCCTTAGAGGAAAAGGGTTGATAGGCACAACAAAATCTAAGGCCCACCTGTCAAAGGGTTCAACCACCAACTATGGTTGCAAAGGAATTTCATCCAATCTGTTAGGTTGGCCCCATCCTATGACAGTTGTCACAAGCCTGGGTGTACTTCTTCACATCCCTAAAAAGTGTTGTCCAATAATAGCCCATTCTTAACACCTTATGACCTATCCTTTTTTCTACAAAATGTCCTCCACATGGCTCATCATGACAAGCCTTCAAGATATGGAAGAATTCATCCTCCCTAACACATCTTCTGATCTCAAGACCAGGACCTGTGTAGAAAAGATGACCATCTATCCAACAATACCTGGCACTTTGTTGAATAATTTTCCTTTTCTCTCTTTTTGATAAATGTGTCAGAATCTTTCCTATAGCCAAGTAGTTATAAACATCTGCATACCAAGGGGAATGATCTGAAACTGCAAATAAATGTTCATCTGGGAAAGAATATTCAACTGGTAAGCTGTCATCACTGTTAGTAAAATGAGATAAAAAATTAGCAACAACATTTTCTTTCCTAGGCCTATCAACAATGGTAATATCGAACTCCTTTAATAGTAACAGCCATCTAGTTATCCTAGCATTTGTAACTGGTTTATTCATTAAATACTTGATGGTTGAGTGGTCAGTTTGTACAAAGGTGGGATATCCAGTGATGTAATTCTTGAATTTGTTAATGGAGTAAACAATGGCTAAAAATTCTTTCTCTGTAATAGTGTAATTGAGTTCAGTAGGAGCTAAGATTTTACTGATGTAGTAAATTGTATATGGTGCTTGGCCATCCTACTGTCCCATCACTGCTCCAATGGAAGTGTTCGAGGCATCTAAATAAATGTGGAAAGGTAGAGCCCAATTGGACCCCCTTAAGATAGGAGTTGTAGACAACATCTTCTTAAGTTCATTGAATGCTATCTGGCATGCATCATTCCAAATAAACTGTACATCCTTCATCAAAAAAGTAAATAAAGGAGAAGCTAGTTTGGAAAAAATTTCTATAAATCGTCTATAATAACCAACATGCCCTAAGAAGCTGCATACCTATTTCTGTGTTCTAGGAGCAGGTATATTTTCGATTACCTTGATTTTGGATGGATCTACCTGGATACCATCAGCAGAGATAAAGTTCCCTAGCACTACACCCTCGCTCATCATCATATGGCACTTTTTAGTGCTCAAAGATAGTTAGGTCTTCTCACAGCGTGTTAAAACCTTCTCTAAGTTTTTTAACGCCTCCTCAAAATCACTGCCATATGGGGTAAAGTCATCCATGAAGATCTCCATACTGTCATTGACCATCTCCGAAAATATGCTGATCACATCTCTCTAAAAGGTGGCTAGTGCATTGCACAAACCGAAGGGGAGTACCTTGTATGCAGAGGTACCCCAGGGATAGGTGAAGGCGGTCTTGTCTTGTTCCTCAGGAGAAATATGAATCTGATTGTACTCACTAAACCCATCCATAAAGGAGAAGAACTTCTTCCTAGACAGGGTGTCAAGTACCTAATCGATGAAAGGCATATGAATGTTAGTTTTTCAACATTTAAGCTAGCATTATAATAAGATCTTTTCACTGAGAGAATAACAAGCACAACAATCACATAAGCACATCACAAGAGACAAGAGACACAAAGATTTTAGGAGGGGAAACCATAAATGGAGAAAACCCCTCAACTTCCTCTAAGATAGTATCACCACAAGATGTGATCCCAAAACAGTAAGATGACCTCCCTTCACAACAGCAGCCTTCTGTCTTCTGTCAAGCCCAAGAATTTCCTTCTCCAAAAGTGCGCCACACTTGAGAGAGCAAGAGAGCTAAGTCACAAGTGATAAATAGAGAGACTCTCACTCTCTATTTATATTCTTCCGTTGACTTGAAGTGCACTCAACCTAATAATTACTACTCGATCCTACACCTTAATTAGTGTATAATAACTCAAGTGCCCCATAAACAGTGGGGACTTACCCAATGACTTGATATGACTTGTTTACATTATAATCCTCCCGATCGGAACATCGGGGCATGACCACATGACTCAAATACATAATAGAAACATCCCAGAATAAAAATCGGGTTACAATAATATAAAATACAAAGAAGAATACATTCCGAAGTTACATATACATCAACACTCCCTCTTAACTAGGAAGGTATTCTTTCGACACAATTTTTCAGCACTGGTCTTCTTCTCTGCGTCAGCTGGATCATCTGAGTCATCTTCATCTTCAAGTCATCTTCGTCTTCAAGTCATCTGGATCTGGATCATCTCTCGATCTGGATCATCATAAAATGGCATCACTGGATCTAGATCATCACTCAATCTGGATCAACATCACTAGACTGGATTTGGATCATCACTCGATCTGGATCATCATCACTAGACTAGATCTGGATCATCACTCGATCTGGATCATCTCTCTGGACAGGATCTGGATCATCTCTCGATCTGGATCATCACTGCTGGATCTAGATCATCTCTCGATCTGGATCTCTCGGAGTCATCATAACTGGATCTGGATCATCACTCGATCTGGATCTCCTCTAGTCATCATCAAGTGTGTACTATCTCGTCATAGGAAGTTCTACAGAGCCAGCCCTTTTTCATGCTGGATGTAGGCCTACCCTCATGTAGGTCTTCGCCCAGCACTTACATCTGACCTACTCATCAGAAAGGCACGCCCAACACTTATATCTGATCATGTAGTAAACTACGATCCCATCAGAAAGGCCCAGCACTCACATTCACCAGCATGGTAGGCACAATCAACTACCATCTGTGAAATGGCTCAGCACTTACATCTGACCTACTCGTCA